>JBCNJP010000007.1:8888465-9167143 GCA_039602395.1 Deinandra increscens subsp. villosa | reverse complement strand
ATAAACCTCCTATAGAAACCGTCGTGTCCCAGAAAAGCCCTTACTCCCTTAACATTTGTCGAGGGTGGCAAAGTCGAAATAACTTTAATTTTTGCCCGGTCCACTTCCATCCCCCGACTCGACATAACATGGCCCAAAACAATTCCCACTTTGACCATAAAGTGACTCTTTTCCCAACTTAAAACCAAATTTGTTTCTATGCATCTATCCAAAACTTTAGTCAGCTAGTCCAAACAGGCCTCAAAAGAAGTGCCAAAAATCGAGAAATCATCCATAAAATTTCCAAAGAATCCCCGACCATGTCTGAAAAAATTGCCATCATACATCTTTGAAAAGTGGTCGAGGCATTGCACAGCCCAAATGACATTCTCCTAAAAGCAAAAGTCACATAAGGGCATGTGAAGGTGGTCTTTTGTTGGTCCTTGGGGTGAATGACAATTTGGTTGTACCCTAAGTAACCGTCTAGAAAACAATAATATTCCTGACCGGACAATTTCTCAATGATTTGATCAATAAAAGGCAACGGAAAATGGTCCTCAGAAGTCGCGGTGTTCAACTTCCTATAGTCAATGCAAATTCTCCACCCGGTTACCGGCCGGGTGGCTATTTCCTCACCTTTTTCATTTCTGATGATCTGAATGCCTGTTTTCTTCGGGACAGTTTGTGTTGGACTTACCCATGCACTATCTGAAATCGGGTATATGATGCCCACGTCCAACCACTTCAGAACCTCCTTCTTGACAACTTCTCGCATGTTGGGGTTCAATCTTCTTTGAGCATCTCTTGCCGGCTTTGCTCCTTCTTCGGTGATTATTTTGTGCATCACAATTGAGGGAATGATGCCCTTCAGATCCGCGATCATCTATCCTATCGCTGCTCTCTTCTCAGCCAACACCTTTATCAAAGCACTTCACTGCTCTTCAGATAAACCTGCAGCAATGATAACCGGAAGTGTGTTATTATCACCAATAAATGCATATTTCAAATGTTTAGGTAATTCTTTTAATTCTAAATTAGGCGGTGATTCAAATGATGGTTTCAATTTCGAGTCGATGTGATGTGGCAAACTCTCCACATGATAAGACCAAGGCGGTCTTCGCTCCTGAACGGCTAGGAGCTCCTGTCTCTCTTCTTCTTCCTCCAGCTCTTTCACTACACCTGCATGTTCCCTGCCAAAAACAGCACACTCCTCGGTGGTTCCATCTTCCTCATTGCAAGCAAAATAAGGAGAGACAGTTCTATCAACAACGTCCGCTCGAAAGCATTCGTCGTCCTCCCGAGGGTCAGTTACAATGCCAAAAATACTCAATCTTATCTTTTGATTATCGAATGTCATGTCAACGGTGCCCAGTTTACAATCAATTTGTGCATTGCTTGTGGCTAAAAATGGCCAACCCAAAATTACCGTTGGTTGAGAATCCTTTTCGACTGAAACATAATCTAAAACCAAAAATTCCACAGGATAGAAAAACTCATCAACCTTGACAATGACATCCGTCAACACTACCCGGGGTAGCTTTGGGGTCAAGTCAGCCAAAATCACCGTAGTGTTGGCTTTTTTCAATGGTCCGAAATCGTATTGATCGTACAAGCTCCCCGGTAGTATACTGACACTAGCTCCAAGATCCAACAGGGCACGGGTCATTTGAAAATCACCAACTTGAATCGAAATCATTGGTGCCCCTGGATCTTGCAACTTCTGAGGCAAAATACCTGAAATAATGGCACTCACTTCTAAATTTGCATCAAGTCGTTTTGGAATTTTGTAATTACGCTTTTGAGTGCACAATTCTTTCAGGTACTTTGCATAGGCCATAATTTGTTTAATTGCATCCAAGATGGGTAAATTAATTTTTACTTGTTTAAACACATCCCACATTTCCTCTTGATGCGGCCCCCTTTTTCCCAACTCTTTTTGTTTTCCCGGTTCAGTTAATGCTTTAGGAAAAGGGATGGTATTAACCTTTACACCCTCTTCCTTTGCTTCTTTTTTATTCTCACCCATTACCCTATTTTTTGACTCTTGAAAAGTGACACGTTTTTTACTCTTAGGGCTAACAGGTTCGTTTTCAACCGGTTTTTCATTCTCACAAATTTCCTCTTCATCATCACTTACCCAATCCTCAACCACCCCATCAACTTGCGTTGGAGGTGTCCCCACCTTATTATCTACTAACTTACCTGACCTCAATGTGGTGACTTTCTTGATTGGCACCTGTTTTGAATTCTTTGAACTAGATGCCTGATGGTGCGGGTTGATGGTGGTGTCACTCGGCAACTTTCCTGCTTCTCATTTCGATGACTCGGTCGCCAATTGACCCACTTGCCTGGCCAAAGCTTCATGATTTTTCTCTTGAATTTCGAACTTCCTTTCTAAACCCTTGAGTGCCTCCATAATGCTTGCTATATGTGCTCCGAAGCCATCATCTTGCTTCGGTTGGGCTTGCTAATAATTGCGTTGTTGCTGATTCCCACCTTGGTTGTAGTTATTCCGTTGGTAGCCTCCGGAATGTTCCCTTGGCGATTTTGGGACTGTGGGTATTGCTGTCCTCCACCCTGCACATAAGAACCTTGAAATTCAGGATTCATTTGATTACTTGCATTACCATACCTTGAACTTGGATGATTTCGCATGTTCGGAGGCAGTTGACTATATTGCGGAGGAGAAGTATGAAATCGAACGGTTTTCCTTAAACGTAGCTCACATCCTCCTGCCCGCTACCTAAAGTAGGACACTGATACGCATATATAGTGTCCCAACTCTCCACATGTTGCGCAAACTACAAATGCTGACACCACTTTTGCTTCCTCACTTCCACCACCAACCTTGACTTGAGTAAACTGTTTCTCCAATTGCGCGTACTTCTTCTCTAGATTCTCATAGTTCTCCTCCGCAATATACTCAACTGCCTTCAGTGCTGCCTTTGGTCTTCTAGCTTACTGGGCATGTCTCTTTGATGTTGTAGACAGACACTCCATGTGAGCCCAATCATCCGCCTAAGGATTTTTCAGTAAGGTTCCATTGCTGATTGAAAGTAGATCTCGAGCGTTATCCTGCAACAAACCATCATAAAAACAATGAATTAGATCCCACATTTCAAAACCATGATGAGGACATTTTCGTAAAAGTTCTTTAAATCTAGTAAAAGCTTCATGAAAAGGCTCCCCTAATGATTGCTGAAAACCTTCGATAGCTGCTCGGCCCTCACTGGTCTTGCTCATAGGATAATACTCGTCCAAGAATGCTTCTAGCAACTCTGCCCATGTATGTATTCTAGCAGCGGGTAAACTATCAAACCACCACCGGGCCCGATCTTTAAGTGTGAATGAAAACATCATCAACTTGACATCATCAGTTGTAAATCTGGTGGATCCAATTGTGCTGCAAGTAGATGCGAAGGATGCTAGATGAATGTACAGCTCCTCCGTCCTCTTTCCATAGAACTCAGGTAAGAACCCCAAATACTGAGGTTTCACCTCAAAGGACCTGCCACTTTGTGAAATTGGGGTTACAACCGCTGATGAATTCGGCATAATGATCGGCTTGAAATGACTCTCCACTCCTTCAGCTCGAGCTGGTGTCACTATCCTCGGAACTCCTCCTTCCATATGAATTTAATTTCTTCCTTGATTGTTAGGAACGTGAGGTACACCCCTTTGAGGTTGATTCTGGCGCACTGGTTGAGGGTTAACCGGGGGTTGTTGTCGTCATAAGTTAGCTGGAACCTCCGGTTACCCTCTGTATTGGTACCCATTGTCTTCATCCGGGTCGTACCACTCTTGATCCCATTGCTCTTCCTGTTGTTGCCAATCTTGCTGACCCTCATTGCCTGCATCTGCATATCCATACCCTTGCTGCTCAAACATTGGATTTTGCCATATGTTGGGTTGGTTTGCATGGTAGAATCGTTGTGGTGGGGGTTGTCGATAATTGGGTTGGGGTGGCTATTGTGGAGGATGTGGTTGTTGTGGAGCTTGGCGATATATGGGTGGTTGCTGTGGTGGTGGAATCGGTTGTCTACCACGATAACGGAGGTCTTCCGCCTCATGATGTGAGGACTGAGACGAGTGGTGTGACCTTGGTCGCCCATCGTGCGGGTTATCAAGGTTGGGAAACTGTTGTCTATTGAAGGCTTATTCATTTTGTGGGTTTTGTGGTTGAGGTTGCGGTTCTTGTGGTCGGTTTTGTAGATTGGGGTCATTTTGGAGTGGGATGAATGGTTGTTGTTGGTTCTGTGGTTGGTTCTCCATGTTTCTTCTACTTCTTTGCTCCTCCCGTTCTACCGAGTTGTCCGTTCAATTTCTGGATTGTAGATCAACGGTGAGTTCTTTTGCGAGTACCTAGTATGCAAAGAACACGTTAGAAGCAACAAAACACAAAGTTGGGGGTCCAAAAATGACAAAAACTTTCTGTCCAAATTGATCCTATCATGGCGCAAGGGTCTTGAGGAAGTGGCTCGCGACACGATGCAGGTAAAAACTTCGAATTTTTAATTATATATATATATATATATATAGGGGAAGGATCCTGCGAAAACACCCTTTTTTTGTGAGAACTGCGTAAACAAATCTTAAAACCTACATAACTTTTTCATACGTTAATATTTTTAAAAAAAATTTGCACCAAAAGTCTTAAAATTATATTATCTTTAATCCTATAAAAGTTTTAAAAAACTTAACGCTTTTTTATTTTTTTTAAATATTTTTTTGTGTGGTGCACATGTGCATCACAAAAATAACTCATACTTTTAGTATGAGTTAATAAATTTTTTTTCTTAGTCGCACCATATGCAATATATTTTCATCATTTTTTTGCGTTTTTATTGAATGATGCACATGTGCATCATACCCAAAAAAACGCTCATACATGTGATATACATTAATAGTTTAAAAAGAAATTGCACCCTAAATCTTATAGTTGTGTTATCTTTATATTTAAAGAAAAAATAGCATTTTATAACTTTTTTTAATTATATGATGCACATGTGCATCACACGGGAAAAAAAACGTTCAGTTTTTTTTTTAATATTTTGCTCCAGATTTAAAGATAACGTAATTCTAAGACTTTTGGCGCAAATTTTATGAAAAATCGTTAACGTATGAAAAAGTTACGTGAGTTTTAATATGTGTTTTCGCAGTTTTCACAAAAAGATGTGTTTTCGCAGGATCCTAACCCTATATATATATATATATATATATAATTTTTAAAACAGAATCAAATGCAGAAAAGGAGAATAAAACACTATTTTTGGATTTTTGAAAATTTTTGGAAAATTAAAAACAAATAAATCAACTAACAACCAAGCGCACGATTCCCCGGCAACGGCGCCAATTTGATAACGGTTTGTCGAGACCATTACAAATCCCCAACTAATTTAAGATTTGTAGTAATGGAAGTCAGGGTATCGAACCAAGGGAATTAGTGGTTACTTGTTAATTGATTAACTACGAACTAAATTACTCCTAAATTAGTTTAACCTAAATGCAAAAATGGAAAAGTGCCTCTTAGGTGTAAATTTTGGGTTGGTTGATTTGAAACTAAATTACTAGAACTAAATTACTGCTAACAATTGTTGGTTTTAACTTATGTAAACTAAAGGTAACCACTTTAAGATCCAGCCTAGTGAATTACTGATTCGTACGTCGGGAATTTAACCTAGAAACCACATAGACATGGTTGCGCTAATATACATTCAACCTAACTAACTGATTATTATGAACGTACTTAGTATAGTCCTAGAGCTATGCAATTAAGGTAGTCCGGGAGCGGGGGGTACAAACACGACAATCAATCAGAAAAATCAAACAAACAAGCACTGAATTAATGGTTGTCACGAGTCACAAATTCATCCAATGTCACAAACCCTAGCTTGAAATCAGGAAAACACTAACCTTCACTTAAAGTGATTACAAGGAATTTAACTAGACATGGTAAAAGCCGAAAAAACAGATATCAAAGAAAACGCAATTTGGATGCTTATCGAATGCTTGAAAATCTTCACCGAATGCTTGGAGATCGCCTAGAAATCGTGACCAGCACTTCAAAGTCATCAAAAAGGCAGAAGAAGACAAACTAATGGCATCACATTGGCTTAAATAGCCAAACCCTAATTTTTGGTCGACATTGCACCCATCGCATGCCGCGAGGGTCTTCTATCCACAGGCTCGCGCCACGAGCTCGCCAAAATAGTCGGGGACTTCTCTTCAACACGCGTCGTGCCGCTAGTGTCACACCGTGTAAGATTTGTGTCGGGATGCGAAAAATTTATCACAGTCAAGGTTACGAACGTACTCTGGATGGTTCAACAACTAGAGCCGTTTTGGGAATTGTTAAAATGTTGGAGTAAATAGGAGTTTTTCCAATATCATTACGCATCGGATTAATTGTAATGAGAAAAGTAAATTGTTTTAAGTTACAACACAAAAGTTTTCAAAAGATTTTTAGGACATGAAACCGTTAGGTGTTATGTCAAGAAAATCTCCAAAGGCTAAACCATACTCCAGAAACAAATGAAAAGTCCTAAGATATTGGTGAGTTTCACAGGTTTAACGTGCTAGCAGTTAAAGGTTGAATGAAAATAGTAATTGAAAGAAAATAGTCCATGTTAATAATTGACAATATTTGATAAGACTAGTTGATAATGTTACCTTGTACCCTGAATACCGAAACTGACTGTTTACCCACTCTTGATACCTATTGTCCGGTTGGTACCGCATAGATATGACATAACAATTTGTACTCTTTGACAAAAGACGGAGTCACAATTGGAGCTACCAATCAGAGCAGGGGCGTTAACCCAATAGATTTATTTAAACGTTACCGTTTGCAAATGATAATTAATCAGATTCAGTTGATAGTGGGGTTTGGGTTATAGCATGAATTAAAATGAGATAACAAGTTTGGACAATGGAAAAGCACATGAAACAGTTATGATAACAAGGTCTAATTTTCGAACATGGAAAATGTATGTATGAATTCTCCCCCAAAGATATAATAGTTAAAGGAAAAAGGGGCCGTGAAAAACTCACATGATTCAGAAATGGCAGTCGATAATACGATCAACGGAAAGTGCAAGCCTAGATAATTATAAGACATGCAATAATAATAAGTAATTGGGTTGACATTAATGTCACTCCAATTAGGTAGGTCAAGTCTTGACGTCATGGTAGCCTTAGGGAAAAGTCAAAGTGAATGTATCCGGTTATGTGTTTATTTGGAAATAATGTAAAAATATATATTTTTAATTAAATAAAATATATAAAAATTCTCAAATAATATTTAAAGATGGTGAATATTTATAGAAATAAATATTAAGTCAAAATGAGGGTTTTCATATGAAAATTGGTTATTTTGGCTAGTGAGTCAAAAAGACCGGGCGATTTCGCGGTAACCGTCGATTACACGATATTTATCCGTTTAAGTTAGAAATCAATCAAGTTCAATAAAATATGATTATTTTCTGTCCAAAATGGGTAGATGATTATTTTAAGTGTCGGTTTGCATTAGTTTGCCGGTTCTGTGTATTTAGTGTCGGTTTTGCCGATTTGGTGGCGTTTGCCCGTTAAATGTCCCGTTTGCCCGTTAAATGACACTGTTAGGTTCCTAAATTCACCATAAGCATTTGTAAACATTTTATCATCATTAAAAAACCCTATGAGTTCATTTGGACCAGATTTGGGTTTCCTTACAAAAATGGTATTTCCGGGCCCGTCGAGTGTCGGTTTTAGTCCTTGTTTGTGCCCAAATTCAAGTAATTTGTTAAGGGATATTTTGGCCATGTTCTAAAGTCATTTAAAACATCATAACCTAATGTTTAAAAGTCTAAAATTTCTGGTCAAAACGGATCTATAGTGAAAAGCAATTTCTAGGGTTTTTAAAGTGTACTTTTGTATGTAAAAGTTTGCTATTGTGAGTTTAAGCACTAGTAATCTTTCTAATGTCCAATATATCATATCTTCCTAATCTAATAAACAATTACATGTGAGGACACATGTCATTACTAGATTCATTCTCATCATACTTTTCCCGCTTCTATCTCCTATTAAATGTCAATTATCTCTCATATTAAATGCTAGAATTTAAATAATTAAATATTAAAATATAAATTTTCTTATTTCAAAAATTTATCATAATTTATTATTAATAATAAAATTTTAGTTATATCTTATATATATATTTTTTTTGAACGGCTAATTTTTTTTTCTCCACAATTTCACCATGCCAAGGTTAGAACCTTGGTCTTTCCCCAAAGGAGCTTGCCCCTTACCACTAGGCTACAACCTAAGTGGCATATCTTATATTAATATTAAATTTATAACTATAATTCATCGTTACTTGTAATTACTTTAATTTTAAATATGAATATAATTTATTTAATTCTAAAAAAGTAACAATTCAACTCACTTCACTTTTAGAAAAATTTCATTACTAACAAATTACTAAATTGAATTTTATATTTGTTGTAATTTGTTCAATGTTTGAACTTACATATGACATGGAGATAATATAAAATAATTATCTTATAAAACATGGAGGTTTAATATTAATGTTATTTGTAGTAAGATTTTTGTTTTCTTGAAATATTTTGAATTATGAGTTTCTTCTTTTTCTCTTATGTGTTTTTGTCAATTTGTACGCTATTTCTTGTCAAATGTCTTATTTTGTATTATTCCACATCCTTTTGTTATTTTGTCTATATACCATACCTAACAATGAAATTTAATTTCTTTCCATACAATTGACCAATTTTACTACTTTTTCATGTCATATATTACATGAATAGTATATTTGATTAAGGGGTTTTCTAATATATGCCTTAAGAGCACACATAATATGCAATAAATATATCTCAAAAAAAGAAAAAGTGCAATAAATGCATCTTGAAAATTGAAAAATAGATTTTTAAGAAGAATTTTTGTATTTTTTTTTATTTTTCAAGATTAATCTTGCTATCTTTTTCAATTTTCAACAAGAATCTTGGTATTTTTTTTCAGTTTTCGAGGTACATTTATTGCACTTTATTTTTGCCCTTAAGTCACATATTAGAAAAACCTATCAAATATGTAAATGACATGTTGTTTAACAAACATGTGATTGTTGGATTTATTTTATTGTGACAATATTTTATTGAATGGTGCATATTGTTTGTACCCATAACATATGTTCTACCTTTTGTCCATAAAGTTTTGAAAAAATTGGATAATTTCTCTTCCTTGTGTATGAAATTGCAATCAACTGAAGAATTTAAAGAACTTGTGCACCGATCTCTTTTTGCTATTCGCAGTGGATGATTATTATTTACAATAACATTTATTAAAATATTAATTTTATATAAATCTTTAACGTGAATTATGTATTAAATTTTTTATAATTAAACCCGTGTAATACACTACACAGGTTCTATCCTAGTTTTGACTATATTAAGAGTCTAAAAACGTGTCATAGGCATCAAGGGGTCCAAAGTTATAAGATCTACACATAATCCACAATAAATATAAAGTTATTGTCTAAAAATGCAAACTAAGCAAATACTTGTGTAAAAGTCTAACCAAACTAAATCTTGAACATAATAATGCAAGTAAATATTATCATGAGTTTCTAGTAGCAAGATCTATGGTGAAACATAAAGATAATCACTAACTAGTAGACTTTTATGGTTCAAAATTGTGTTTAGACAACAATGTAGTCAAGACTTGCTAAGGGAGTGTTATGGTTATAAGAAGGAACTAGGAATACTTGCTAGAACAAGGTTTTATTTAGAAAAGTGAAGATGGAACCTTGATGGAGTGAGATGAGATCCGAAAATGATGATGGTGATGATGATCCTTGAGTGTTCTTGCTTCCTAGTACCATGGAACATCATAAGAATGTGTGTTTGAGTAGAAAATCTAGAGAGAAAGTAGAGAGAGAGAGAGAGAGAGAGAGAGAGACTTAGGGGTTTGAGGAAGGAGAGAGCAAAGAGAGAAAGTTCTTGAGTTGTGAAAGTGTTAAATGAGGCTAGCTTAAGGGAAAGGTGATTATGTATGGAAGTAAATGAGAAAAAGGAAGTGTTTGGTTAGTGTGGAGGTGGGTTTCGGTCCAAATAGAACCGAGAGAGAGAGAGAGACGGTTAGGGAGAGAGAGAGGGAAAGAAATGAGTGTTTGTGTCTTGGTTTGTAGATAAATATCCAGTAAGGTGAGAAGGTGAATAGAAGGTTAAGTGTTTGTGTGTGTGTGTGTGTGATGTGCATGGACCAAAAAGAGGAGGAAGAAGGGACTCGGGTTCGAGTCCTTTGTTCGGCCGGTTCATGAGGGCTTCAAGGGGGCTCAAGAGACTTGAATACTTGTGTTATTTGGATGTCAATTAGGTCATTTTTGGCTTCCATGTTTAGTGGGAAAAGAGAGTTCAAAAGGGTGGGAAACTAGTGACATTGGTCCATAGTTTTGGTTGGTTGTGGAGACAAGCTCTTACCTATGTAATCATAGGTTATAAAGGTGTTAGAGGTTGATTAGAAAGGAATCAAATGAGGTCAACCCTAAGTACAATCAAGTAACTAACCAATTAAAATGGGAATGGTGGTGGTTGGTCTCGTAACCGGCAAAAGAAAGGGACGGGGTCGCGGGTTCGAAACGCGGCCCTTGCATGGGTGAAGAGGAGTGGGACGGTCCAAGGGAGCAAGGAGAAGAGAAAGGAAAAAGGTGGCGGGTCAAATGCTACGCGGAACGGATAAAATAATTAAAAGAATCGAGTGTAATGAAACATTTTATAAAAATAGTTATCCACGACGTTTAAAAATAATAAAATGATAACTTAGGTGGACTCAAAATATTACAAAGGTTTATATTTTAAAAACTTACGTCGCATGTATAAATATATAACATGCATGACTAAATTTAGTCGTCGTGAATGGTAACGAAACTTTATAAAAGGTTTTGAACGTAAAATAAATCGATGTTAACGTAGGGATTGGATCACAAGTCTCGTTTTGTTGTCGTTGTCTAAACACATTGTTACTTAATATGAAATTGTTTGTATAAGTCATATGTGAAATATGTGTGTCATAAAATGATAAAGGTTGTTAAAAGGTTAATCAAAGTTTAATGATTTAAAATGAACGTAAAATGATAAGTGATAATAATGATAAATCCCAAGATGATGGGGTTATGTTTAACGTTTACCACGTAGTTTGGAAAATTGAATAAATGAATTCGGTTAGTCGCTTTATTATTATTGAAGTTCCAGCGACCAGTTCGTGCAAAGAAGTCATCATGTTCAATTATTGTTTACAACATGAATTAAGGCTACGTCAAGGCTATATTCCTATTGTAATGGATGTAATTATGATAAAATTGGCACGTTGTAAGTAAACAGTTACATAACATAGTTAACTCATAAGTATATATTATCGGTTTAAGTCCTTGGAAACTTACGGGTTGTTACAGCGAGGAGCAAGGCTCAACCCTCGCGACACGATCTGACCTTAGATTCCAGAATTCTTCTAATCTTTTAACACTTCAATCCGACCGATTTCTTCATGTTAACGTACAAACCTGTGATAAACAAAACTGAAACAAGTGATGTGTTTCCAATCAGATATAAATCATAAAAACAGGGAATTTAGAATGATAAGTCGCTGTAAATTACTAACACATCACAGGTCCAGAGAGGGATTGACGGGTCATGATCGAGCGCGGAGTCTTTTGAAACCGAACACCAAACCTTTGGAAGTGTGGATACTTGGTAAATATCTTTAATGATTAAGTTCTGATGCCACTCTGATAAACAATGGAAGTTAAATGTTAACTTGTTTTGAGATTAGTGTGTTATAACCAGATTTTGATAAGTAATACAAATGAAATTTTCTGGCCCATATTTTTAAACAACTAAATCAGTGTTTATAACGGGAAGGGGTGTTACACAACACCAAGAGAAAAGGACTTACATTTAACGATGACAATTCCAATCTATTCTACGTCTAGATCTATTATCAAGCCAAAGTCTAGACCAACATTGAATCTCCTTAATGACTTTACTAGTTGATGGAACGGCTCCATTGAACACTACGTTATTCCTATCTAACGAAAGGCACCAACATGATGTGAGAATGAGTCTGCCTTACTATCATGGAAAAGGATTCAAGTGAGGGGCCGAGACCGTACGGAAATGACTGAATCTTATCGACATCGGGAACAGGGTGACCAACATCAACTAATTGGTCATCGATCGCCTTGAATCCTTTAGCAAACTCAGCAAAACTTTGGGTTCCCTTGGAAGCCATTTGCAATTGATCTTTAAGGTTTTGGATTCGATCCACCGAATTATTGCTGTAAGATGAGGCTAAAGTCGTCCAAACCTGGCGAGACGTGGAGAGATTAAGGATTTCGGCAAAGGCCTCTTCAAAGAGAGACGTACGAAGGAGCATGGCAACCTTCTGATCTGCTGGAGCCAAATGAGATGGGTCGGATTAGCGACATCCTTGTTTTCTGAAGCAATTAGGGTAACATGATCGATCAGGTTCTGGGAGCAGAGGATAAAATCCATCTAACTCTTCCACATCAGATAATTACTTGCCGAGAGTTTGATGTTTATCATGTGTAGCGTCGTTTCCATAGGAAAGATGGTGTCAGAGGAGGATGTCGACATAGCAGGGGGACAATTAGGTCAGGAGGTAGATTAAAGAGGCAGAGAAGAGGGATGGGCGGAAGGGAATAGTGCTCTGATACCATGTGAGGGTAAAATGTTTCGATGTGTATTGATAATGATTAGCATATAAATGGATACAATACAATATATACACACCAATTATAAATGAAACTAAATACATAATAAAGAACTAAACATGTTATTGATCATCACAGGGTACTAACCAGTTGTAAGAGCACTTGCATACAAAGAAAGAACAGCTTGCATGGAGATATACATGGCAGGAACATGGAAGGACTCGAACATGATTTGAGTTATCTTCTCCCTATTTGCCTTGGGATTTAGTGGCGCCTCCATAAGAAGAACATGGTAATCTTCAGGAGCAAGACGAAGCTCCTTATAATAGGTGTGATGCCAAATCTTTTCCAGATTGTCCCAGTTTTTGACAACACCATTTTCAATTGGATATTTCAAACTCAAATGTGCTCATGCCAATATGGCTTCATTTCCTACATATGCATCCTTCTCGCCTCCAACAGAAGGAAACCCTAGGTATTTCTCATAAATTTGAGTAAGTTAAAAAAAAAAGGTTTCAATCCCAAACCATTCCCATCAAAAATAAAGCCTAAAGCTTTAATTTTTCTCTTAATCTTCTCTCTTTTCATACGTTACTATCCTATTGGCTAAAAAAATTTGAATCCTAATACTACTCTCTAAACCATACGGCAATACATACATGCAAATTGCAACAGAATATGCACAAGTAATCTCATCATAATATTGCATCTTTGTCAACGTGACAGGGTGTGTTGCCTATAGATTTTTTTATTCCCACCTAATTACATTATATGTATAAAGAGAGAGAATCATCATTTCTCCTTCATTCTTCAACTCATCGATCTTCCACCAAATTAACATGAACTCCTCCGGCGTTTTCTCACTTGATACAATAAAAAAGGCAACGTCTGATTTCGCTAATAATCATTCGTTAGGCGAAGGGGGGTTTGGGAAAGTCTACCGTGGCAATAGTGGCGGTCAAGCGTATGACGAACATCTCCGAAGAAGGACTTATCAGTTATCTCCTTTCGAAAAGAGATAGATCTCCTAACCGCTTGTGATCAAGTCAACATCATTTCCCTGGTGGGATATTGTGACGAAGAACACGAGAAGATTCTTGTGTATGAGTTCATGCCAAATGGTTCACTCTATGATTATCTTTATGAACATAAAGAGCGCACTCCTCGCTTGACCGTGAAGCAACGACTTGAGATCTTCCTTGGAGTAGCAGAAGGTTTAAGTTACCTTCACAATGGGATCGATTATAACATCATTCATAGCGATCTCAAGACCGACAACATCCTCTTGGATGGTAATTTGGTTCCTAAGATCGCTGATTTTGGATTGTCCAGGACTCGTGACGCGGGCCCATCCGCCTCACATCAAGTCACCAACCATATAAAAGGTAAGCATATAGCTAGATTTAAGATATTTTAGTTAACTTTTAGCTAACTCAAAACTTTATATAACAATTGCCAATTGAGGTTTCTAAGTGTAAATCATTGTTTTTTCATAAAACTTGAATCTAAAAATTATTTTGACCTTCAAATTAAGTTCTCACCTATTTAATTAAAGGGAGCAACATATGTGTGAATTTTGAAGTATGTTTTTAATCTAGATTATGCTATAAGTCTTATTATTATTGTTATTATTATGTTATTTAATATATCAGAAAATAAGTTAGTTAAAGGGCACTTGAGGAGGATTTTTCAACAACACTTTCAAGGGTGTGTTAGTTAATCACACGTTTGTCTTCAAATGAACATCACATATTGTGGTTAAGTTCTATAAGCTAGGATAAAAAAGTTGGAGCTTTAAATCATATAACATTCAAGCATAATGTTATGTAATATCTCTTTATGACATGTATTGCATAATCAAAAACAAGTCTTCTTATCTTTGATCCATTATATATAAGTTTCTTCCAATTCTAACACCTCTACACTTAACAGGCACCGAAAATTATATAGCTCCCGAATGTTACGAACCGAATTACAAGCTAAGCCGAAAAGCAGACGTGTACGCTTTTGGTGTCGTGTTGTTAGAAGTGTTATGCGAGAGGCCAAGCTGGAGCAAACTCGTACAGTTGGCACTTCCATACGTCATGAGAGGAGAACTCGAAGGTTCGCCCCTGAATACGTGGAGGCAGATATTTCCTCAGAATGTTCACGAGCCTGCGAGAATCTCATAAGGGATTGCTTGGAGAACGATGCGGATAAGCGTCCCATGATAGATGAAGTTGTGGGCAGGCTTGAATTGGCATAACAACTCCAAAACCAAAGCCAAGATGCTAACAATTAACAATCCGTTGGACTTGAACTTGCTTACTATCCCGAAAGGGTTTGATGACCGTGTGGTTTTGTATCACACGAGTAGTGGAGTGATCGTGGAGACGCAAGATAAGTGTCTAGAAGTGAGGAAGATTCTTGATGGATATGGGAAATGTGTGGATGAAAGGGATGTTTATTTGGACTCTACATACAAGGAACAATTGAAAGATGTGTTTGGATCTAGTACTTATATGTTGCCACAAGTGTTTATCAGAGGAAAGTACATTGGAGGGGTGGATAAGATTAGGAAGATTCATTGGAGTGGAGAACTAAGAAAGAAACTTGATCGGTTGCCGAAAAGAAACTACCCTTCTTCGTGCAGTACGCGTGGGAATACGAGGTTCGCATCTCTTGCGTTGTGTCCGGATTGTTGTTTTTGGAAGAAGGATAAGTATACGGATCAACAACCTAAACTGGATTTCTTGAAATCATGTTGTTAACTGTCATCTTTAATGTTGTCAAGATCTTTAGAGGTTTATGTTTTGTTGGTTAATAAGTGTGTCATGTTTGATGTTTCATGAGTTGTCATGTTGTGACTGAAATTGGTTATTACCTTTTTTGTTTCAAGTTAATTGAATTGATTATGAAGCCTTTTATACATGTTTATATCATAAAGGTATAGTGGTAATATTTGCCACACGAAATGCAGATTTTCTGAACAATTAACAAAAGAGGATTTTTCTGAACAATTAACAAAAGAGGATTTTGCTGCAGTGGTTGATGCAGTAAGTTTAAAAGTTATCTTCGGTTGTAACCTGGGTTTGATTCCCATGCGAGTCAGATTTTTTCCTTTTTTTTCCCTTCTTCTGTTTCCGGCATTCTATTTATATATATGAATTTCTTTATGAAGTTAACACATAAGGTTATAGTGTTGTGGTAAATGGTTTGGTGTTAAGGTTCTTCTTTGTTGAGATCCTAGGTTATATTGTTGTGGTAAATAGTTAAATAGACCAAACCTTAGGGGCGAAAAAGAAAATTAACTACTTCTCTCTTACCTTCATCTCTTACGGGAGGCGTGGCCATGACTCATCTCACGTTGTGGAACACCATCCCACCCATTCGTGAGTTGTGGGCGTGACTAGTTAACGTGAGGAAACTCATGGCTCTGAGTTACATTTGAGCTATTGCTTCCATTCAATTAAAAACTGTCTACAATTTATTTAATGCTTTATTTATCTAATTAAAAACCGGACACGTGCTCGGTGTCGACCCAAGTTTGACCCCGATCTTCTTCCCTTCATTTCCTTATGTCAAATCGATGGTTCCTAAGGCTGTTTTATGGTCGCAAACAACCATGGTCTCGACGCCTCTGGTGGTGGTTGTGGTCCAGTAAGGGCCGATCGTCAGCGACTCTTACGTGTAGACCAACTCAGCCTCGAACTCCAATTAACCACGGTAAGAATTTCCGATTATGGTTGGTTCGGTTGTTGGGAAATTTTTAGGGTTTTCAGCTTGTTAACTTTTGCTAACCTCTGATTCTTACATGCATGCTTAGATCTGCGATGATGAAACAACTTTGGAAGAGTTTATGGACCAAAATCACCCTTTCCGCAGTGGTGGTGAGGCTATCGGCGACAACCATGGGCTCCGACCACCAGATAGTGACTTTTGATGGTGGTTGACTGACTTTTGGAGTAGAGATGGTTTTAGAGATAATTTGTGGACCAATTTGTAGTTTTTGGTTGATTTTGTCTTCAGTTCAATTAAACGTTAACAATTAACTAAATATAAATATGCATATACATATTAAATCGGTTTAGAGGATTTTCGTATTAAACCGGTTGATGACTTAAGATTGAGTTAGATTGAATAATCTTTCAATACAGGCCATACGGTTGTATCGAGGTCGAGGGCATATAACCGTGCCGAGCAATAACTGTTTATCATCATGATTGACAGAATTAATACGATTGTATCCGAGTTAAGTCATGCGGCTGTATTCGAACATTTAGCCGTATCTGGATTTAATATTCAAACGTATAGAGTTATTGGACGTAGTGAAGAACCCGGCCTAACCTGTATTGATATTGTGATAATTTAAAAGTACCTATAACTGTTTAGGTCACAAGAGATTGAGACTCAGAAGCTTGACGTTAACTAGAGCAAGTTTAGATACCTGAGTCCGACAACAACTTTAGCTATTGACGTATTTTAGCTCGAATTATATGTAATTGACAAGTAGGAAGTGATGAAATGTAGACACTCATGTGGAATCTAGAGTTGAGATGCACACGTGTAGTTTGTTACGCGACACAATTCAATTTTAGAGTCAACTTGGGACCAATGAGATAGAATGTAAAGCCATGTACAAATTTGTATACTTTACTACTTGAGATTATTCAGAGTCAACTTATGGAAGGATGCCCGACGACCATGGACCGAGTGATCAAGGATGGACGACTCTATAGCCGGTCGCCAGACGACCATAGTCGTACGACCTAAAAGAATGTGAAATTTTGATTTTTTTATTTCAAGGTCGCTGACGACCCCGACAATGGTGGCAGACGGTCGTCGACGACCGTCGCAGACGTTGTCGGAGGACCTGAAATTAAGGGGTCATGTCAGAAAAATGATGGTTGTTGACGTCCATAGGGGGTACGTGGCGATCTGAGATTGGCTCTGAGAACGAACGTGCGACCGTTGAGGACGGTAGTGGACGACCGTTGGGATGGGACTATATTCAGGACAATAAAATTCAAAGGGCTATTTTGGTCTCAATGTTGATCAAAGAGGTTATTTCTCTTTTCCCTAGTTTTAATTTGTTTTTATCATTATTCTGTTAGATCTGACATGCTATTCCTCTCGTGACCATATCCCGGATTAGGGTGGCAAAGGGTGTCCCACGCCAAGAAACACACTTTGACCATATTAACGGTTAATTAGAGTTAATAATCATGGCCCGGAAAAATTCGATTCTTCAAGTAGTAGTGACAACATCACTATACATTAGGATCACCATACAAACGTAATATTAGTAAGCAATAATACCATCAATCTCAAAACGATAAACAAATACTTGATGAGAACCCCATAATCAAAACTAAAAAAATTTAAGTATCTAGCCACATTTCTTGTGAATTATAGA
This sequence comes from Deinandra increscens subsp. villosa, assembly GCA_039602395.1. Lineage (NCBI taxonomy): Eukaryota > Viridiplantae > Streptophyta > Magnoliopsida > Asterales > Asteraceae > Deinandra > Deinandra increscens. The sequence goes on along the minus strand of JBCNJP010000007.1, from coordinate 9,149,048 downwards.
CGGGCCATACTCGTCATATTCATCCTTGATAATCCACGTCTAATCAACAAGATCCACAGGAAACGTACGTATTAGTTATCTTTAACAATTCAAGGGTACGTATAAAATAGGAAAAAGTATATCTTTAGTGGTGATAAATGATAATATTGAATCACAAACAGATTTACCTGTTGGAAGCTGCTGAGAGATGCAAGGAGTGACCCTCCGATCCAAACACCGAATTTTCGATCTGCTTCTGCAAACACTTTAATCCTCATGCTTCGAGGGGCAAGCGCCGTGATTTCTTTTTTCAAACGGTTAGCAAGACCCGGAATCATGGTTGAACCACCACTGATCACAATGGTTTCAAAAAGATCCTTCCTTATCTCAACATCACTACACTTCATGATCGATTTATAGAGAGTCTCGTGAATACCTTCGGCTTCCATTCCATTAAGATACGGGTCGAACAGAAGCTCTGCGCAATTGAATCTTTCTGCGCCGATTGAGATGAATTGTCCATCTGGTAATTCATAACTTTTTTCAAAAGATAAGTTTGTTTTTGTGGTTTCAAGTTCTTTCTCATAGTTAAGAGCCACATATGAATGTTTTTCTTTAATGTCCCGTACAATTTCTTGTTCGACTGTGTTGGTGAAAACATAACCTCTTTCCAACAAGATCTTCATTAGGTAAAGTGTAAGATCACGGCCAGCAAGATTCTGACGAATCACGCCTTGAGGAAGTACGTCAGCTTGATAAACTGGAACAAACTGTGACACTCCATCTCCAATATCTAACACAAACCCTGTAAAACAATAAGGAAAATTGGCCCCTATTAATCCCAGTTATCACATAATAATCCCAGTTATAAACATATTGGCCTCTATTGATCCGCCGTGAACTAAACACTAACGGTGTTAGCTTTTAGCTGACTGGACATCCATATAGAATCCCAGGTGGAATTTTTTTATAAAACCTTTTAATAAAGGACCATCTCCTATATCCAACAAAACCCTGTAAAACAATTAAGGAAAATTGACTCCTATTAATACCAGTTATCACATATTGGCCGATTATAATCACAGTTTTGATTTTTTCTCACAATAATCCCAGTTATAAACATACTGGCCTCTATTGATCCATCGTTAACTAAACACTAACGGTGTTAGTTTTTAGCCGACTGGACATCCACATAGAATCCCAAGTGTAGTTTTTTATAAAACCTTTTAATAAAGGAGCTCCACAATAGCTAAAATGGGTCATATGAAAAAACAACGAAAAACCAAAAATGACCACTTGGGGATCATGGTCTTGTAGTTGAAACTAACCATTCGTACGGCCTGACGAATACAAAGAAAGCGGAGCCTGCATGGAAAGGTACATAGCTGGAAGATTGAAGGTCTCAAACATGATTTGCGTCGTTTTCTCTCTGTCCACCTTGCGAGTAAGAGGTGGCTCGGTAAGAAGCACAGGGTGCTCATCCGGATCAACACGAAGCTCGTTATAGAAAGTGTGATGCCAAATCTTCTCCATGTCATCCCAGTTAGTGACAACACCATGTTGAATAGGACTCTCCAAAATCATATGTCCTCCTCCCAATAGGGCTTGGTCTCCAACTAAATGTTGATTATGGCCCATAGAACTAGTGTGACGTGGCCTACCCGAAATAGTCCTGAAGACCACCTTAGGATCATCATAGTCACCACCAGCAAAACCAGCCTGCAGATTCAATCAAACAATGAGTACAATAATATTTAACCCACATAATAATTAAGTCTCCAAGACTGCAGGGATTATTCTAACCTTCATGAATCCAGATCCATTGTCTATAACAAGCGGCTGAATATCGTCATAGGCGGCCATTTAAATACGTATTCTTTCAGCAACCAATGAACTAAATTTATTACCTTCGTCTCCCTGACAAGAACTAATTAATCTAGAGAATGTATATTAGAAATCTAAAAGGAACGCTGAGAAGAATGTAAAAAAAGACAAAACAGATTGGAAGTTCAGAACTCTTACAATATAATGTCATTGAAACTAACCTTTTGTTTCAAATCGGGTAAGCAACCTTTTGTGGCCGGAGATCAAATTCGTTGTGGATCAGGAGTACAGAAGTCAACGCTAGCTTCAGCCGATGTATGAGGGAAGCGAGTTTGAAAGCAAATTATTAATATTAAAAAATAGACATAACAATTATTGGTATAAAAAAGTGGGGGTTGTTATGTTTACTTTACTGGGTTGGGTTCCACGCAAAACCAAACAATGTGTAAAAACTTAAAAACTAAAGGCTGAGGGACTGGTAGTGTAAATATAACAAGATTTCATTAAAAAGGCGGAGGGGCAAAAATGTAAATAAAAAAAAGTGTCCTAATCTATACGAAATCAGGTCACACTCAAACACACACACACGCCGACGATTATACGCGATTCACGGCGATTCACGGCGATCTACGACGATCAACGGCGACCGACGACGGCAGACGACGACGAAGCCCTAAACGAGCATTCGTGTGGAACGGCCGCATCAAATCGACTGAAATCAGGTAAAATTTCAACCCTATTCGAGCATTTTGGGTTTTTTTCGTAAAATTAGGGCTCAGAGTTACTATATCCACATACGAACGATGTAAACAAACGTGTAACTTGTTAATCATCCTCTTAATATTTCAATCTATGCATAGTGCAATAGAATGCTCGTATTGTTATTTTGCCTTGTTTTCGTGCTTTGACACTTCTGTTAAACAGTACCGATGATAAGTTAGGGTTCATTGGGCTTGTAAATGCACGAGTTAGTTCATCAGCCTGGAACTGACTGATTGAGAAGTTGATTAATTGAAATCGAGTCATATTTAGTTGATATAGAATTGAGGCATATTGCAATAGTATGTATTATGAACGAATCCCTAAGTGTATATGTATGTGTATCACCGTTTGTCATAAAATTATGGTGTGATTAATGATGCAATATGCATCAGTGGATAGTATATGTTAATGTGGGGTAATGTATACACGTGTTTGTTGTAATGATATAACGTTGTATATTGCAAATAATAAGCAGTTTAATGGTATAAAACATGGTACAACTTGTTAATATGTACACTAGATACACGTATAACAGCAGAAGGTTGTTTAGAATGATCGTGTTTATAATGTTGCATGATGCATCAGTTGATATTATGTGTTAACGTATATATGTGTTTGTCGTAATGATGTAATGTTTTATCAATTCCAATTTACAGTAACACGATTATTTTCCAATAATGGAGGGTGAGCAAGGCCACAAGAAGCGGATGAAAGTTTACGGTAAGAACACAATTACTATATTTTGCATAAACAATTGCGTCTTAACTATATAATGTTTGTTAACAGAAAAGCGAGGAAAGCGTTTGTCAAGCGTGTTCGCTTCACAACATAAACAAAACGATGAGGGGAAGGTACCTACCCAGGTACCTAAAAGCAGGAAAAAAATGCTAAAATCTGCACGCGACATCATGCGTGAAGAACCATCTGTGGTAGGGCATGAACATGATGTAGAGTCAGATCAAGAAATTGGTGAACATGGTGAATCAGCTGATATATCGACAAAAACGCAATCAGAATCGGATTGTGGGATGCAAGAATACACATCAGGTAATATGTATTAAAAGTAAGTTCAATATTGCATCATGCAAGAGTATGTTATTAAAATTATAAATCGAACAATGCAGCGTTCGAGCTTAAACCGAGGCAGCCACCAGTTGAAAACATCAGCATGGATGTAAATGAGCAAAATGTAGAAAGTGGTTCGGGGGGTGAGAGTGATAAAGGAAGCGAAGAAGACGGTGAATATCCAAAAGATGTCAACGACGGGGATGATGAAGATGTCGGTGAAGGTAAAGATGGAGAAGCTGAAGATGAAGAAGAAAGCGGGGACGAGAGCGATAAAGAAGGTAAAGTAAAATAACATATAATAATCTCAATTAATACAACAAATGTGAATATTTATTAATTGTATAATTTTGTGTTTATATACATACGTAGCGAAAAAACCAAGAAGCAATGATGGGGGGCCGTCTATACGGACAAGGTCGGTGAAAAACAAAGACGGAAAATTTTATGGGTTGGTGGATGATAGTGATGAAAACGAGGAGTATGTTCCGGATAGCGTGTCGGACGATGAAGGTATTTAGTAATTATTAGTGAAATACTCAATGGCAGTATGTTACATTACAAAGTAGTAATATGATAGGTTATACAACATTAGAATGACGAATTGTGCAATTTTAAAATGGTGCATCATGCAACAATATTGAAATGAGCGATTATTATCATCTGGTTTGATTCTACGGTCACCTATGCATCATGATACATTTTTAAATCATCAGTTGTGTTGAATAACAGGTACGATACCAATATCATAAAAGAAACGGAAGAGGAAACAGGGTAGAAGAAGGAACGTGAAGCCTAAAAGAGCAGGTAATTCAGTATGCAATAGCAGTATGTCAAGTTATGTAGTATTAAGAAGATGCATTAGTCAATATTAGTATGACGCATTATGTGATATTAACATGTTGCATTATGCAATATTAGAATGTTGCATTATGCAACATTGTTGAAACGCAACCTTATCATCGTAAGTTTTTATTTATTTATTTATTTATTTGATGCATTAGTCAATATTAGTACGATGCATTATGCGATTTTAACATGTATTATGCAACATTAACATGTTGCATTATGCAACATTGTTTAAAATTATTATTATTCTGTTTTTATTTTTATTTTATTTGATATGAAATGTGCAAAAAATTAAAAAACGGCGTCGTGGTTTAACAGGTAAGCATCCGGTTTCGTCAAAGAAAACAACAAGTGGCAAAGGATTGTCGAAAAGGAAACTGTTGGGGCTTAACACGCGGATGTCACCAAAAAGCTTATCCGAGACAATCCAACTTTTAACGAAGACTCAAAGGGCAGAAGTAAGACAGATGCGGTTGGGTCGATTGCTGAAGCTTAGAATGAAAGAGATACCGACCAAGCTAGCATACTTTGTGGTCGATAGATTCAACCCAGAAAAAATGGTGATTGATTTGGGGGCAACACAAATACAGATTGATGATGATGTGGTTGTTAAAGTTTTGGGTTTGCCAAACAACGGAGTCGTGTTGGGAGACACAAAGAAAAGGTCGAGGGCAACATTCGTATCAGAATGGAGGAAAAGGTTTCCGGGAGAATCATATGTTAGCCCAAAGGAAGTGTCAGACATGATAAAAGCTGAGCGGAGAAACACAGGAAACGTGTATTTCAAACTTGACTTCATAGCACTGATGGTAGGAGTGCTCATGTACAGAATGAAAACGGGCAACCTGATGCTCGACTACATGGCTAACATAACCGATGATACCGACCTGTGCAACATAAACTGGTGCAAGTTCATGATAAGTTCATTAAAGATGTGCAAGAAAGATTGGAAACAAGACGGTACTTCATGGTTCGTAGGGCCTCTAGCATTTTTAACGGTACGCCATTCGTCGCCCAAACGTTGAGCACATATTATTTACATAATACAATTTTAATTAACTCTTGAATATAAAAAAACGCAGTTGGTATATGTGGATGGAACAACATGCGGCGCATTCACACAAGAGCGTGTTGTTCCACCAATCACATTCTGGACAAAAGAAAACTTGGAGATCAGAGTAAAGTTTGAGTTAAAGAACGGAGGGTTTGGGAAAGGAAAGGCGATGGAATTTTACATTGACGAAAAAGGAGATATAAGCGAGGAGGAGGGAGATACAACTAATTTGAAGGTAATTATTTGTATATATATACATATATGTGTGTGTGATTTTAAGAATAGTCAAGAGTATTATGTGAATTGTTGCAATATGCAACATTATTAAAATAGGTTAAAATATTGGTATATTTTAATGTTGCATTATGCAACAATGTATTAGAAACGTAATGGCGTTTTTTACAACATTATATTATATATATTTTTTTAATATTAGTCAAGAGTATTATGTGAATTGGTGCAATATGCAACATTATTAAAATAGGTTGAAATTTTGGTATATTTTAATGTTGCATTATGCACCACTAATAAAATAGGCTAAAATATTTATATATTGTTTAAACATGTTAAACAGAGTTGTGTGGACGAGCTCGAGGACGTGTTTGAGGAGATGGAACACGGGAAGGCAAGAGCTACGAAGCTTTTGAAAGCGGCGGTAGCAAAGTTTAAGGGCGAAAAGAAGGTTGAGGATTTTATTGAAAGATACAAAAATTTGTTCACGTATGTTGACGACATAGATACAATGGCTCATGAAACGACGTCGATCAATGAACCTGAAGCTGAGTTACAAACCGACGGGCCTCCACTTGATGAAGTCGTATCAAACGTAATGAAGTCGGTGAAAGAACCCGGGGAAATACCGGAAAGTTCAAATATAATGAAGAAGAAAAAACGGGTAAAAGACCCTTCAATGCCAAGTTTTGATCTCCTGTCGTCGCAAAGCACAATTGGATCAGACGCGGACGAGCACGACAGGGAGGAAAGTCTAAGCGCGTTACATCTGAACGCGGTTAAGAAGAACGCGCCCCCACAAAAAGGTTTGAAAACCCGGACAGCCAAGAAGGCGGTAAAAAAAGGGACGATTACAAGATTTACAATAAAATCAGGGTCCAGTCAGCAATATGTTAATTTGGCGGAAGAATGTCGAAGCAAGAAGACACCGACAATCTATACAAGGAAAGAAGTCGACATAAATGAGCCGATGGACAACACCGAAAAAAAACTTTGGATATATCTAAGGAAGTTGTTTCGGGATAAAAATGATGATGATATGAAGAAGCCAAAAAAAGGTGTTCCGGGCAGGAATGTGGTTGGAGCTACCAATGTGGGAACATCGAAATCAAATGCATTGGTGGTGAAAGACGACAGCAGATCTGTCGATACATCAGCTTCATATTTGTAAGTATAATAATAAGTATATTTGATTACGTTTTTATGATTAGTGAACTATGCAATTGTTTTGATGTAAAACTAAATAACTAACGTGCAGGCAACCAGTGTTCGAAAGCGCGCATGGCTTTCGAACACAAGCATTCATGATGACCACTACGTTAACTGGTCGGTGGGTTGCCGACGATGTCATAACATGTTGGGCAATACTACTGAATTACGAAGAGAGGGTGGTCACAAATAATGCACCAAAACGACTATACCTGCACGCACGAACCATCGTAAGTGGTTAAATTAACAACTATTAATATATCTATTTTATATGTTGTATTTCGAATTTGATTGTTTGATTATGATGACAGACAGACGAAATGATTAAAGTTACGGGTGGTTGTCGTGTGTCGGTGCTTTGTGAAAAGCTTAAAAGGAACATAAAGTACGTGCTAGAAGGTCGTGATGATATGATGGATATGAAATGTTTCGAGTTAGTCGTGGTTCCAGTTTTTGAAAAGAATCACTACTATGTGGTGGCGTTCGACATGCGTTACCCGAGCGTCGAGGTCATAGACAACATGGAAGGCGAGTTCATATGCCCGGATGCCGCATGTGCATACGTACAGAAGGGGACGCCAGCAAAGATAGTAAGTCGTTCACAATAATTTACAAAACTTAATTTTTTTTTTTAATGGTAATATTGCACGATGCAATATTATAACGATTCACAATGCATGTGTATCAGAAACTGTTGCATGATGCACTTGTATGCTAATATTGCATGATGCAATACTATACAGATCGTTTGTTAAATATCGTACTGATACACGTGTACAATTGATGTGTAACAGAAATTTTTGTTATCTGAGTACCTTAGAGAGATGAAAAACCCAGTTGCAACGTATCTACCTCGGGCCTACATTTCAAAGAAGAGTGTTGAATGGTCAACGGTTGAAAACGACACAGACTGTGGTGTGTTCACGATGCGCCACATGGAGATGTATAAGGGGCGTAGCGAGCCGTTTGAGTGCGGATTCGGCCTCGAAAAATATATACAGGATGCTCAATTGACAAACTTAAGGATGAGGTACGTGACAAAAATTATTTCATCGCCCTCAAATGTAATTGCACCTGATGTATTAAAAACGGTCGAGGATGCCATCACAAAAATGAAGATGACGGTGGAGGATGGTAAGCTGCCGGATGAAGTAGAAGAAGACGACGTGCTGTTGAATTACGTCGAAGAAGAAATCAAGGAGGTAGAGACAAAGCTGGCCGATTTTAAAGAGTGAAAGACATCAAGAATGAACGGGGCTTATGTGATATATAAGGTCATTAACATGGATTTTGTTGCATGATATGGAAAACAGAACATGTTGGAACCAAACAAATATTTGCTTTATTTTTCAAATGGTTGTTATCAATGTTTCAGTTAAGGATGCAATATCAAATATTTTTTCCAGATTGGATTGTTTTGTTGTTTCAACGTGTTAACACGATTGTTGCATTATACAACATTAATGAAAAAATCGCATGTGTTGTATTATGAGACAAATTTATATTAAATGTAGCAGGTCGTGTCGTGGTTGTGGTGAATGATATGTGATGTAATAGTTGTTGGATTATGTGTATATATATTTTTTTTAATGTGTTAACAGGTTTGTTGCACGATGCAACATTACATAAAATACACATGGTGTATTACGGTTATAGTTTACGATGCATAACGAAACGGTTGTTGTATTATTAACAGGTTTGCCAATGTATTTGGAATATGACGGCACATGTTTGTTGAATCGTCAAGATTATATTGCACCATGCAATATTATCCAGTTTGAAAACGATAATGTCAACCTAATGAAAACGAACAAACATATTCCGGACCTGAATGCGCTGATGTTGTCATTTATTTTTTTGTTTGATTTGAGAAATGGTTGTGTTAGATGTGGTTTCATTGGTTTTGTATACAGGTGTTGTGTTCGGTAGTGTTGGCTTTTATGGTTTATGTTGTTTTGTTTTTAGTCTTGTATCAATACTTTGTATTTTGCACAGATTCCCGCTGGCGCCGGTTTCATAGTTTTAGTATATTGCCGTTCAAAAAAAAAAAAAAAAAATGCATAATGCAACAATGAGTTCTGTTTTTGTTTTTTTTTTTTAAATGAAAAGATCGATGATAACTAATTGTCACAGGCATACGACAAATATGATTGACAAACAAATAACTGCGTAAAATAGAATAATAACACGTATAATCATTGTCACGCAACGTAAACATATCAAATCCAACCAAAATATACGAGTATTGTAATAAAGCAGGAAAGGTATCAAACATATGACCGGAAGCTTGAGCATGTAAACAACCAAACGAAAGACAACCAATGCTGAAAAAACACATAACCCACAAGCTGATAGCAGTCCAAAGTTTACGTTGGATCGGTCATCGTTGTAGCAGCCGACGCTTTTGAAGCAAGTAACTAGCACAAACAAACATATAAATATAAATAATGTTACATAAAAAATGGTAAAATCACAATGTTGCAGTATGCAACAGTAACGGAAATGTGATAAAAAACGAAAACAATAACAAAAAAATATACCAAAACGATAAATAAAGAGTGCACGCAATTAAGTTACCTTTGCAGCCGCTTCCGCCTTGGCAGCCTGAACCTGTAGACGTCTCGAACGGTAGACAATGCATAATGCAATAAAAAAAAATAGTTAAAACAAACAATTATAATTTAAATTGAATAACGAGTAACAAGCGTTTTGAATGTATTTACCTTTTCGCACGAGCGGGCGTTATGCCCGTGCTGTTTGCAATTCCCGCACAGTCTTGCGACTTTTCCTTTTTTTATTTTGTTGATTGCTTTCTCACGTGGGCCAACAAAACGTTTGCCGCTGTTGTTTTCTTTATCTTTGTCGTATCCAGAACCTTTGGTAACTGAATGTTGCAGGATGAGTGTTGAAGGGCCTGTTTCGGGAACGCGGAGAATATCACTAATAACAGCGTTTGTTCGATTACATTCCGGATCATATGGTACATCAGCAAATATCTTTATTTTTAAAGCTTTCATTTGTTCACATAGTGCCGAAAGCTCTGTAGGGTTGTGTCTCAAGCGGTCAGCGCAAAGTGCAACAGTGTCCAGAATCTCGTTTCTCAGCCTTGTCTCCACACGGTTGTCTACCGAATACCTGTTTGAGATGTCGTACACCCTCCTCGGTAATGAGTCACGCTTCCAACGATTGCGTATGTATCGGTCAGGAATGGCGTGAACTTGTTCGGGTATATAAATGCAGAAGATGTGGCGGCACAGATAGCCGATACGTGTGAATAGATTGCAAGTGCAAGAGGTTGTCTTGTCACGTAAATCGAATGCGACCTGCATACGAAAAAAAAACATCACATCATTACATGAATAAAGCATGCACAATTTTAATGATGAAAGGACATCCAAAGAATTAAAGTTATAAAGTGTTGCATAATGCAAGGGTATATTAATGACAGGAAAAGTATAATTGCGGTAAGCGATAATATCACCTCAAATTGGCAGACTGGAACGAAATGTTTGTTGTACTGAGTCACAGTATATAGCTTCACATCACCGATCACCGTGGGTGTATTTTTGGTACATTGCATCATACCCCTCTCAATCTCTTTCTGGACTTCAACAAATAAGGCAGGTGTGTAGATGTGAGACGCATGCTCCTCAATACGCAGCTTGGTGAGCAGTAATGGCGACGAATTCATCATGTTGAACTCGAGTTCACGTTGGTTGTGTCTTTGACCGTCTATTGCGGTGTCAAATGACATTAGGAATTGAAGCAACGAGTTATGCCTGTTTGTGTTGACTTTAAACATGGCGTTTGAACTCTCACACATAGAGGTCGTTTTCATCAAACAACACATGTCAAGATGACTGAAATAGCATGGTACCCACCGTTCCCGAATACCATACATATCATTAAGCCAATCGTGACCAGTTAGATTGTATTGAGACATGAGGGTGTTCCACCTCATCTCAAAGTCATCCTTATCGATTAAAACGTCCCATACAAGATTGTGAATGGCCGTCCTGACTTCATCGTTATCAACATTACAACCTTTAATCTGCAAATTAAGAGAATGGGGATTATATTAAAAAAAAAATCACAATATATAGTGCATGATGCAACAAAATTATGAAATGTATCGTTTACCTTGGCTGGCAATTTCATCATGATGTGCCACATGCACAATCGGTGTGCGGAAGTTGGGAAAACTTTGAGGACCGCACTCCGCATAGCGGCGTCTTGGTCGGTCAAGACAAGTATGGGAGGCTTTGGGTGACACTTCACAAAAGTTTCGAGCAACCACACATAGGATTCTATGGTTTCATCGCAAATCAATCCAGCACCAAATGTTACACACCTTTTATGGTGATCGACACCAGTAAAAGGGACAAAAATCATTTTGTACCTGAAAAAAAGGAACAACGTATATCACAACAGTTTGAACAGAAACCGCAAACTTGTGTGGATGCATGATGCAATAATGCGTATATGGAAACATCACATGGTACAAATACCGCATTATGCAAAAAAAAAAAAAAAAAGTTAAAGAAGGACGCATATACGATTAAAGCCTACGATTAAAAGCATAACATGGATTAATACAATTAAACCAGAACAAATTGCAATGAGGAAATAAAAAAATAAGGGGGAATATTACATGTTGGTCTTGTATGTTGCGTCAAACGCGAGAACATCACCAAATTCGATGTAGTGGCAGCGTGATATGTCATCAGCCCAAAATAAAGCCTTGACCACCATTTGTTCCACCTTGTAGTAAAAAAAAAAGTTGTGGAGGTTGGTAGTTCGAGTAGCAAGGCAATTTACGGTCAATTGTGCATCCCGGTGACCAATGAAGAGTTTTATGTTACGCCTCCAGTTTTTGTAATCGATTCGTTTGCCACGGACGTAGTGGTGACCGCCTTTCAACGTACACTGAACTTTGTGAGCTATGTTCGGGCCGATGTTGTGAAGGCTAAGGGAGTGAATCATGTGTTGCTCGGAGTATGTGAGAGTACGTTGTTCTTTGGAGAAATCCATGAACTCCTGGCCGATTAATGGGTGGTTATGATGCTCGACCCAATCATATAGAATTAAATCTGAAGTGCCGGGATATATTTTAAAACGGATGCATGCCTTGCAGTTGGTCAACTTGATACGATTGGATCTCCGCTTATGATGGTTAGCCATGCTAAAGTTACCAAACCTAGGCTTTCCATAACGGTGGCAATGTATGAAACGAAAGCTGACATTTTCGGGGCGATCCTTGTTAGTGCCAAGTTTTGTACTAAATCCAGCCTTGGATGCATACCGGCTGTACATCGCAACGATTTCTTGCCAATCGGTGTAAACAGTACCAATGGGAGGTGGTAAGAATTCAGCATCAACATCCGGTTTGTATAACTTGCTACCGTTTGGAGTAGAGAATACTCGGCTGCAAGCGCCACCTGTTTTTTATAAATTAAACAATAAACATTAGAATGAAAAAAATACAGAGGTTATAATAATGCATCATGCAATAGTAAGCTCAAAAAAATGTGTGTAACAACATAATACGTGTAACAAATCAAATAACAACATAGGGAAACCTAACAACATAAAGGCATAAAAAAAAACAAGTAGTATGCAACATAGAACTGAACGATATTGCACAATGCAACATTCAGAAAATTTGATCCGACAATAACATTTATCATCAAAATAACATAATCAACCATATGGCATCAACCATAATCAACGTTAAAAATAGGAAAACTGTACAGTATTAGGACAGAAAATATTACCATTCGATTCGATTCCGACGTATATTAGCGGAGTTTTAGGTTTCTTAGATCTGGATTTGCGAATCCGCTTGAAAGATGGATTAACCTGTGGCGCTGTATGATCGGAAGATGATTCAGATGATTGATCAACTGTTGCAGACGATTGAGCAAGAGAATCAATCGATTTTGAAGGTGCAGAAACGGATTCAACATCGTCCGTAACAATCAGATCGCTGGAGTCGATTAATGACAAATCAAAATCGCCGTTAATGATCAGACCGTTCGAATCGATGAACGATATATCGAAGGTAGACATGGCGATGGATATGGAGGATCGATGAAGGATCTAGATCGATGAAGGATCTAGGGTTTGGGTTTGAAATCGCTGGTTGATGCGTGGACAGGGAACATCTATGGTTTGAAAATTGGGGATGAAATTAAGAATGGATTAGAGGTGTGAAAGGTCAAAAATAACCCCACTTAATTTGGTTTTTTGGTTTATGCAATTTTATTAGGTTTTGCAATGATCCTTTCCCTTACTTTACTTAGCTTCTCCTGATAAAGTTTAGAATTCACGTACCGTGGTTCCCCCTTAAGTGTCATAGCAGCTTCTTTATCTTTATCTTTATAATTTACCAATAAAACACATTTAATCATAAAATTTTAAGACTTTCAAAACACACCACACATCATATTCTTTATCCTTAAAAATACCATATTTATGTAATGGATTGACATATTTACCAATCCCTTATAATTATCCCTTAAAATTTGATGATAAGACTTTATTATAAAGATGCTAATGTAGGATAAAAAATAGATATTTCTTATATTTTCCATAAATTTTAAAGATAAGATGTATTATAAAGATGCTATTGTGAATGCTCTAAGAGGTATATCTATGTAGTCTTGTTTCTATGGTTTTGTCACACAGACAGACAAATTGGACAACATGTATAGGAATTTCACACGAAGGGTATACCTGTGTGGTTATATTATTTTATTATTACTTTTTAGAATTTTCAAAGTAAAATTCAAACATAAGTTTTTTAAATAGATAAAAATACTACATTAAATGAAATTACAAATAATAAAAAAAGAAGGAAAAAAATACAAATACTATAACTAAAAAAAAACCTACGATCTCATCAATTTCTCCTTGATCTCATTCTTCTTAAGCTCGGTTAGTTCTCGTTCGTCTTCACTAAGTTTGAAGGTGTCAATGCCGAGTACACGCAATTATTAAAGACGAAGTTTCTCCTTCTTCATATCAATTATTTCCGCTTGTTGTATGTTAACAATTTAACATGTTCCAAAAGGCGTCATCGTTTGACTTCTTCTTTAGTTGCGCCTTGGCCCTTTTTCCCAACCGGCCTAGGCAACACGTCCTCGTCCTCCTCCTCCACCTCGACCGTGTCATCGTTAAGGTTTACTTGATAACGTGTTGTTGATGCAGAGCCCGTGGGCCATATCCGTCGACGACCGTTTCATGCTCACCCCTCTTGGACCCTCCAATATTTCTTGAAATTTAGGGGACTTTTTTCATAATATTCCAATGTTCAATGAGAGGTGTGAAGTTATGGTCATCTTTGTATCGACTAATGGCAATGTTCAACAAGTCGGTGTCACTTACACCACTTTGACGGTTTCGTTGGACTCCCGCCATAATGCTATTAAACTTGGCAACATTTTTTTATATCGGCCCACTTGCCACTAAGTTTATCCTTGTTACGATAAACTATATCATCTTTGTTAGTTGCATTCTCTTTGACGTAGCTGTGGAATCTTTTATTAAATATGATCCCAAAACGCTTCTCTTGGTTGAGATGTGCCAAAAAAAAATTATAAATAAGTAATTTTACATGATATAAATAAATAAAGCATTAATATTACTAGAAAACTATATATATGTAAGTAATTTTTAAATGATAGAAATAAATAAAGCATTAATATTACTAAAAAAGTATATATAAAATAATTTACTGTGAACCGGGTCTTAGGACATCTCGGTGTATGCTTAAACCAAATGAAGTTCTTCGGTTGTGTTCCACTTTTGTTTCCGAACCTCGGACGAAGACCAATCAACATGTTTTTTACCCCTATTACGTCTTGTCCTTTTAACTTGTTCTTGCGTTTTTGGTATTATAACGACATTGTCGTCTTCAACTTGGGTTTGAGTTTGGGGTTGGGATATTGGGAAGACATGTGGGGGATAATGAGATGGTGGACGTTGACCCCATTGTGCATAGTTGTTTGGAAATGAGGGGTTGTAAACTGGTTGGGATGTTGGTAGAGCTTGACCCGTATCCAATGCGTTCGGTTGACCCGCGTATGCGGGCATATCCAAGAGTTTGAGGTTTTGGTTGTTTGGTTTATTGGGACCAGCACAATGTGCTTGGAAAAACGACGCCATCCCAGCTTCATCGAGAATGAGAAGCTAGCGACAGCTACAATACTCGTGCATCGAAGAACTCACGACTTGTCTCACACCAGGTAACCCATCTCACTACTTATCCTAAGCCGTGTAATTTTTTGGAAATCTTAAAAGAACCCTAATTTCAAACCATTATAAACAAAGGACTTCTCCATCAGCTCTAAACATCCAAAATTCAAGATTGAAGCAAGAAGAAAGCTCGGGATTAGCCAAAATCAAAATTTTAAGTGTGTTCGAGTCTTTACTTTGTAAGTACTTTCCATATATAATTTCGTCTGATATTGTAACACCCCAAATTTCACAAATACATGATATATATATAGTAAATACGTGTTTATATTATAAATACGTGAGTTTAATTGATAAATGTGGTAAGACTGTGCCTTAGATAAGTTGCATGCATAAACGGATGTGTTAAATGTTAACAAAAGTAAAGTATGAGATGAATATATGTTTATATGAATAACATAATGATACATGTGTGAATTGATGGATATATACGTATAAATACGTGTGTTAATAGTTAACAGAAAAGTAAAAGGACTAAAAGTGTAATTTATGCAAAGTTATAAACGTATACAGATATTATACGTATCTATAATTATTATAAGTATCCCGAGGCTTAGAATATAGTAAAAATATATCCTAATATGATTCGTAACATGAAATGATAAGTATTGTAAAGTTTGATGGGCTAAAACGTAATTTAGCAAATAATAAAGAAAATGTATATAAATATATATATATGTTATCATACGAATCCCGAGCCTTAGAAACCTTAGAAAATTTTAAAAATATGTCCCATAATGTTTTGGTAAATAAAATAATAAAAGGCTAGAAGTTTAGGGGCTAGAAATGCTTTAAACCAAAGTATAAGGACTAAATATGTTAAAAACCAAAATCTGGCCGGAAACCACTCTGTCGCGTATCGCCTAGACCACCACCAAGCCCGAAGCGATACGCCTAGACTCCATCTGCAGCAGAATTGTTACCAGGTCGTTTTTAAGCCACGTTCGTCAACTTGGAGGCCAAGTTTGAACTCCATACGTTTCGATTTCGAAGCTGAGTCACCATGGGACGTGTTAGGCACTTGAGACGCATCATTTAGCTATAAATAGGAGTTTCAATTCAACGGAAATCTTCGCTAATTCACTGAAATATAACCCGAATACCCCATTTCGCACCAGAAACTTCGTCGGAGCCATACGAGCGATCGGAGAAGAGTTAGAAGCCGAATTTATGCAGTAACCCCTTATTTGGTATCCTTAACAATAAAATCTTTCAGATTTTGTTAATATTATGTCTAAGTATGGTTTCTATAAATGATGTAAAATTAGGGTTCTTGAGCTTGTTTTGATGAAATTAGGTGATCGGGTGGGAATTAGGGTCTGAATTTCTATAGGTAATCCTAATTTAATGTGTTTTAAGAAAGCTCTAAGTTTATTTCACAATCAAACAAGGTTTGATAATGGTTATGTAAACGGGTCAAAATTAGGGTTTTTGTAACGTTGTTCTGCCCAAATTGAGCAAACGGTTTTGAATTAAGCTTAGATATTTTAAAGTATATTATAAAATGTTATAATGGATAATACCCTAAGTTTTTTTGAAAAGAAAATGAGTTTTGATAAAGAAACGAGAAATATATGAAATTAGGGTTTTGAAATATGATTATTTAATATAAAATAATCCGGATGGTATGGGTACTTGAATTTTGGTATGGAACTATGTTTATATATATAATAAGTATATATGGGGTTAAAATAGATAAATGATAAAGTATTTAAGATACCGAGTTAATCAGATATTTAGAAGTTCGTACGGACCAGAAGGGTAAGCGCATGTACACTGGGGTTTCTGGCATAGTGAGGGTGTCGCATAAATCCCAACTGGGAAATGGCATACCTCCCTGGGCGATCCCGGAGTGAGCGTTTGCTTATAGGAATGCGCGTCTTCATATTTAAAAGGGATATTATGCCTATAAGGGTATTTTGGTCATTTTGACCTTAAAAGAAGTAAACCTTAATAATTAGATATTATTAAGATAATATAAGAGGTGAATAAACATAGGATATGTTTATAATGTTAAACCTTATGTTAATGTCATACGATACGCGAATTAGGTTAACCAAAGGATTATGTCGGAAGTTCTGTCCGAGTATAACGAGTAAAGAGATAAGGTGAGTTCTGCGAGCCCACTTTTAAATGTTTTAAACGCTTTAATGTTTTCGGGCTGATATACATACAATATTCAACTGTTTACTTAAAAAGTATTTGAAATGCTTTTATCTGAAAGTTTGATTATCTTAACTAATGAATTGATGAACTGTTTGAAATGATACATGTTATGTTATAAAGATGCTTACGAATGGTTAAACGTGTTAGTATTATATATGAAATGATGATGATAGAATAATGAATATGAAATGATTATTAGGGTTATGTGCTATATTTGCTATGAAACTAGGTATCCAAATGATAAGAGTTTGTTAATAAACGCATAAGTGAGAATGTATGATTATATGAGAACAGGAGATACATTTGCTATATTATTTAATAAACGCATAAGTGAAAATGTATGATTATATGAGAACAGGTGATACATTTGCTATATTATTATGTGGTGGATACGCCACTGGTACATCCTATATATAGTTACCCGGTATATCGAAAGTGTGGAGGATACGCTGCTGGTACATCCTGTATACATACACCTAGGTAAATTGGGGGATATTCATTTGTTGCAATATTACATTATCATGTTTATTAGCACACGTAAGTCATTCGGATATCTAACTTGGGGCGGGTAGTAGTATTGTGGTGGTTAAGGAGATGTTCGATAGAATAGAACGTCTAAAGAGTTAAGGTTACGTGAATAGAGGTTGATACTGAGGTTGGGGGGCTTCCAGATGAAGTCACCTAAGCGGTATTTGAAACTGGAAGAACGAAATGTAGGACGGTTGTCATTGCTGAGGTTGGGGGCTTCCAGATGAAGTCACCTGAGCAGTATTCGAGACCGGGAAGGTATAGAAGAAAGGAAGTGGTTGTCGGTACTGAGGTTGGGGGCTTCCGATAAAGTCACCTGAGCAGTATTTAAGACAAGAAGGTATGGAGGTGTATGGAATTCAGGTCGTAGGAGTTAAGGTTATCGAGGTAGATGTTTTCTAGAGAAACGTGTATGATTATGATGTTATGCTATGTATGACTTGTTATGTGTTATACTTGATAAATATTGTAAAAAAGGATTTTGCATATACAAAGGTTTTAACCTCACAAACGAGGTAACGTTTTTAAAATGTAGAACTCACCAGCGTAAGCTGACATTTTCCCAAAACCATATGTATGTCAGGTTTAGGTGAGACGTCTGGGAGCAAGGGCGGAGCCCTCGTCATAAGAGACTGACCGGACAAGCTATTAGAGGATTTGTGGAGGTGATGGCATAGTTGTAGATAAATAAAGGCTAATATAGTTAGTCGCTATATAGATAGATTGTAAATTATCTCAATTACTTTACGTACTTGCCTTATATAATAAA
Organism: Deinandra increscens subsp. villosa; assembly: GCA_039602395.1. NCBI lineage: Eukaryota > Viridiplantae > Streptophyta > Magnoliopsida > Asterales > Asteraceae > Deinandra > Deinandra increscens. The sequence continues at coordinate 9,130,356 of JBCNJP010000007.1, read as the reverse complement.
TAAAAGTTTTAAATTTTCCGCTGCTTATCTCTGTTGTGTCACGTGTTCATGAGTAAATCCGATGAGTGACCCCTCCTGGTGCCAAGTCTGGGAGTGGGCGTCACAAATATTTTGCAATGTCTAGTGCTTTAAACATGTATGAATCTGAGAATTTATTTTGACCATCGGTTAAAATCATCATATCGCTTAGTTGAGACAAATGCAGCCACGGATTAATCTAGTTATGTATCGGTTTTTGCTTATGTTTGCGTTTTGAATGTAAAGTTATGTTCCTTTTGATTGGTTGATGAATTGTGAATAATGGTTTAACTTGGTGATATGTTGTTCTTGTATGGTTTAGAAGTATGTTTATAAGACATATAAGAATGGTTAAGCTACTCGAAAAGAGTTAGTATGACTTTTATTGACCTCAAACCATGCACTACATGAAATTATAGAATCTGGACAGAATGCTAGGCCAAAATTGAGAGGCTATATCTTAGCCATAACACGTTGAAACTGAACAAACTCAGATTTCACGATTAAGTTCGTCGAGTTAGCTTTCTAATGGTAGTTTGCTCATATTCTAATTTAACCCTAGAATTTCACAACAATCCCTACAAGACAGGTGCGCGTTTCAGCACCTTCTATTTTGTGAGGCCATTTTGAGCCATCTCTTAGCATTTTATTGAAACGTCATCTAAACAAAGGTTGTTCGGGATACCTTAAACTAACAACCTGTAAAATTTAGTAATTTATAAAGGACATATGATATTTTAAAAATACACTTAAAATCACAGCCTACAAGCTGTCTAAAATTTTAAATTAGTGCGCTAAACCAACAGCGAATTCTTATGTATCCTTTTTGACAAAAATCTAACTCCCGACCAAACTCCAAATCTTAACATCTTATCTTTTATATAATAGGACTAAATCTGTGACCTTTGAATCGTTCTAATTGTGAGGCTCATTTTGATCAATCCAATATGAGTATTCATAGCCCTTTTTCATTATTTTTTTGGGGTGTAACATGTACCTTACTTAAACTCAAACAAGATATACTTTACTCAAAAACTGTATGCGACTCTATGCCTATTATGTATGCTTCAACATGTTAGACTTGTATGATTTATTGTGGTTATTGTGCTCATACTCATACTCTACGCGTAATCATTAGCACTAAAAATGTCGGGGTAACAATGATACATCTATTGGCTTGACCGTCCATCTGACTTGACCGGTAATTGGCGTCGGGCGATTGAAACCTATTTTCAGGGTTGGTTTAAGCTCTATTATATGATATTTCATTACTCCTTAATCGTATGTGAGCTTACACTAACTCATGGATCACGTTACTTTACACATACGCTATACACAAACCTATGTTTACTCACCAACTATTCGTAGTTGACCCGTATGTTGTACATGTTGCAGGTAATGCAGTTTGACGTGAAGCTCGTTTATCACCATTAGGATGCATGGGCTTTAGTGTGACCTTAATAATTAAAATAATTATTATGTTTACTTATGTTGGATTGTTATGTTTGAATGTTATGAAATGGATTGATTAAGACCTATTGTGTGCATCTGGATAATCATCACGTCCCCGACATATTCCGTCGTCGGTTGGGGTGTGACACACCCTACCTGAGAACCCAAAATACTGTAATACCCCGATATTCACGTCTAGGTAACTACGTATCTTAATATGTTTACATATGTGCCTTTATTATAAATACATGTTAGGAAATGATATTATATGCATAAACACGTGTTTATATGATAAAAGTGATGAACGGGTTTAGAAACGGTGAGACATGAACGAGTATAGAAATGGTGAGACATGAATGTTCAAAGGAAATGGAGATCGCATAAATCCCAACTGCGACCTTAAGGGCATTTTAGTCATTTTGACCTTTAAAAAGGGATAAACTTAAGCTGGGGGATCCGTAGAGTGAACTTCTTCTGCTGCGCTCATGTATGGGTATAGCCAAACTTTTCTTTGGGTTGAGGACATGCCCTCCTTTACACATGATGGGGGTTGCCTCCTTGTTCGATAAAGAACTGCGCACGACAATCGAGAATCTGGTGGTGTGCGGGGGGGGGGGGGGGGGGCTTCTTTGGGGATCTCCAATGGCAGCTTGCTTCATTACCCATTAGGTGTGGGGGGCTTGGGTTATATTATGCGGTTGAGGCTTCCTCGTTTGCCTTTGTGGCATCAAGGGCGCAATCATGGGTGCTTCAAGATCATATTTTGAGGGAAAATGGGATTTGTGGCATGAACTCTGAGTATGAGGGCGCGTTAGACCGTCTTCGGGATGTTACTCCAGGCTTCGACTTTAGCGGTTTCACTAACAAGGACACTGCCCCCCCCCCCCCCTAAAGCCCAAAAAGTTTTGGCGAGTGCCCTTTTTGATAAAATCATGCAGGAGATGGAAGTGAAGTTTGACATGACCGTAAGACAAAAAGCCGTGTTCGGATGTTTACAAGCGCCACATGCCCAAGATTTCCTCCGGGCTATCCCTATCGACGGGCTAGGCCAGCACATGTCACCGGTGGAATATCGTGTTATTCTTAGATACCGCCTTATGATTCCCATTTTCCCGAATGATGAGAGATGCCCCGTTTGTCGCAAGGCGTGTTTGGATTCGTTTGGGGAGCATGCTGTCCATTGCAAAAAACTCCCGGGGTTTAAATATCGACACGATCTGGTTAGGGATGTTCTATTTGACATATTCAAGCGCGCGGGGATTTCGGCGAAGAAGGAAGCTCCGGTCAACTTTCTGACGGACCCGTCTGATGGGCGATCGACTCTTAGACCGGCAGACATCTTGGTCTTTGGGTGGATAGGGGGGAAGCATGCATGTCTGGATCTAACTGGGGTCTCCCCGCTGGTGGGCTTGGGGCTTGGGGCTTGGGGAGTTCAAAGTGGGCCAGGCGGCTTCTAAGGCCGCGATGGGGAAAGTGAACAAGCACGAGAAAGCGTGCATTGAAAATCAACACGTGTTTGTTCCTTTTGCCTTTGACACCTTTGGGTTCCTCTCCTCTGAGGCTGTGGAAACTCTGAGTAGAGTCCAACGGGTCATGCATGGTAATGTGGTGACCTCTGGTGCTAGGAATGTTTTTTTTACGAGGCTTAGTTTTGCTATTCAGAAAGGCTTGGCGGCGCAGCTTGTTGCCCGCCTCCCTTGCCCACTGAGGTGATTATCCACTTGTCTTTGTATTTCAGTTTATTCCTATATCAATTATATAATTAGATTGAAACTTAATAACTAAGTATTATTAAGTTAATAAAGAGTTAAAATAAACATAAGAAGTGTTTATTATATAAAACCTTGCGTTAACATCATACAATACGCAATTAGGTTTAATTGGAAGGCGTAAAGGAGGTTGTGACTTAATTAAATTGCTTAAAAGAATAAAGTGAGTTCTATGAGCCCACTTTAAATGTTTTAAATGTTTTACTATTTTTGGGCTGATATACATACAACTGTTTACTTGCAAAGTATTTGAAATGCCTTTTACCTGTTTGTGTTGATACAAATACGTGAAATGTTTTAATGCCTATAACTGCTTTGAATTGTGATTAACTGTTATAAATTGTTTTCGGGAAGGTTATAATGAATGGGTAAGGTAAAATAAGTGGAAAATGTAATCGTATGGTCTAAGCTTGCATATGTGAATAAGTGTCGGGTAAATATAATCTTACTGGCCTTGTTGTAATTGTAAGATGTAATCTACACTGGAATGACCGTATATCATATCCGTTTGTAAGTAAGGTGTGGTGGATACGCTGCGGTACTTTCTATATATAAACACACGTAATACAATAGGAAATTTTAAAGATTCAGTCCAGTATAGGTTTCACTGATGTTTAAACAAGACCAATAACATTGTATTAAACACTTATTCCATATAAGGGTGATGGACTGGTGTTGAAAATGTGATGAGTCCATATACAAAGGTTTTTACATGGACTTCTGAAAAGGTTGAAAAGGGTTTTAATCTAAGCGAATATTGTCAAGTGAAAAAGGAAAAGGTGGTTGTACAACCAAAAGCGGGGAACGACGGTTCTCGGGGATAGCGACGGTTACTCTAATATGGAAATGGTATTCGGGTGGCGAGGGTTGCCCGAGGAACTAACGTGGTTCCAATAGACAATGCTTAGTATAATGGATAAATGGTTAAATATTTTGGTATAATTCTGTTATGTTTTATACCTGATAAATGTTTAAAGGTTATGTCTTGGTATAATTTTGTTATGTTTTATACATGATAAATGTTTAAAGGTTATGTTTTGGTATAATGCTATTATATTTTATACTTGATAAATGTTTGTTAAAAAGGGGAGCCATTAGGCCCAAGCGTTGAAATAAACTTTCGAGAAAAAGGTAACGCTTTTAGAAAAACGTAGAAATCACCAGCATAAGTTGATCCTTTAAAGTATGTAAATCAGGTGATATTAAGGATCCGAGCTTAAAGGGAAAGACTAAGGTTTAAGCAGAGTGAGGTGAGCAAGCTGTTCGTGTGAAGCTATAGGGCTGCTGGCATAAGTAATGTAGATAGATGCATATCTAATAATCGTTATCTTTCGTAGTTATAGATAACAGTTGTAGTAGCTTTATCTTACTTGTACTTGGCATTATAAATAAATGAAAGTTTTTTAATTTCCGTCGTTTTAGTTATCTCTGTTGTACTTTGTGTTCATGAGTAAATCCGATGAGTGACCCCTTCTAGAGCCAAATCTAGGAGTGGGCGTCACAAATACAACGGCGGCTCTCCAGCGGCTCGCGGCGTTGCGAAGTGCAAAGTGCGCGACATTGTGTCCATCGCCCACACCACGCGCGCGCGCGTGTGCTAGTCTCCTTGAGGTTCATGGGTTGTCTTATACTTAAGGAAACAATCATGGGTAAAGTCCCCTCCTTATAAACCACTTTAAGTTTCATCCCCCAACCAACATGGGATGAGCTCCACTCTATACTTAACCATTTTCTCTCAGTTTTCATAGTTTTTCACAACTTTGAACCTCAACTTTGAGCATTGATGTCTCATTCATTCGAGCTCAGTTTTAGACGTAGCTTGATGCATTGGAAGGCCCTCACAACGTACTACACACTCAGAAAATACAGCTACTATAACCTCTGTTTTCAACAGATTATTTCTGTCCAAAGTTGGTGAGAACTCATTTTCACATTTAATGAAAAAACCCATTTTCTATAACCTCTGTTTTCAGTAGATTATTTCTGTCCAAAGTTGGTGAGAACTCATTTTCACACTTAATGAAAAAACCAATTTTCACTAGTTTTTCCCCGTAATTCCAATAACTACTAATTCCTACAACAATTTACTCTATCTACTAAAATGACTGGTCATTATATTGAAACCTCGACAAGTGGTAATTCATAAGCAATAAATATCATTGGTTAAAGTTATTAAACTTCCACAATTGAAAATTTATGATAAAACACCACAAATCTCGATGTTCAAGTGCAAACAGCCACAAAATAAATAGATCGATTAATGGTGCAGAAGCATATCCTAACGAGTGAGACCAGAAAATTTTCATCATTAAAGAACAAAATACCTCTTAATTATGCGCATTTCATGTGTACGATAGCTGGACCAGACTCGTCGTATTCAGCCTTCGAAATCCACATCTGTCCGTGGAAGTGGAGGATGTGGGTCTCGGGAATCCTCAAATCTGCCCGCGCCTCGGTGTTGGTTAACGGATCGCCGACTAAGGAGTTCCAATGTTTCAGAGGGGTTCGGCAGGGTGACCCTCTCTCGCCGTATCTTTTTCTGCTGGCTATGGAGGCTTTGAATTGGATGATGGGTAAAGCGGACGAGTTGGGGATTTTTGTCGGCATCCAATTGCCGAATGGAGGACCCAAGTTGACACATCTATTTTATGCGGATGATGCGATGATTATGGGGGATTGGGGTTTAACTAATGTTCTTAGTCTTGCTCGGATTCTTCGTTGTTTCCACCTCGTTTCTGGGTTAAAGGTTAACTTCCAAAAGAGTGCTTTGTATGGTGTTAATGTTGATCAGGAGGAGGTGAAGAGGATGGCGGGTAAAATAAAATGCTTGGATGGGTGTTTCCCCTTTGTTTATCTTGGGATGCAAGTTGGTGCTAATATGAATAGGAGGGGGTATTGGAACTCGATTGTGGAGCTCTTTCAAAAACGTCTTTCCAGATGGAAAGCTAAAACACTTTCTTTTGGGGCGCGGCTTGTTCTTGTAAAAAGTGTGTTGGATAGCTTACCCACGTTTTACTTCTCGCTTTTTCGGGCCCCGAAGTCGGTTATTGATCACTTGGAGAGGATTAGATTTAATTTTCTTTGGGGAGGGACGGAGGATAAAAGGAAAATTCATTGGGTTAAAAAGGAGGATATTTGTAAACCCATTGAGCAAGGGGGGTTGGGTTTATTTAATTTACAGGATTTTAACATCAGTCTTCTCTGTAAATGGCTATGGAGGTATAAAGTAGAGGAAGGAAAGTTGTGGAAGGAAGTTGTGGATGCTATTCATGGCAATATTAGGAGATCTGATTTTTTTCCTTGCAACAATCAGATTACTGGGGTTTGGAAAAATCTTACTAAGGTGAATTTGGGCCTCCATCAGATTGGTCTGGGCCTGGAACAAAGGATGGTGTGGGCCGAAAATAGGTGGACATGGATGGATGGGGGGACTTCGGAATTTTCTGCCAAGGGGGTGCGGAAGATACTTGCTGACAACAGGAGCTTGGATCAGAATTACGTTTTCAAATGGAGCCCTCTGGTCCCGAAGAAGGTGAACCTGTTTGCTTGGCAGGCGCAAAGGGGGAGGATAGCTACTTCTGATGCGCTTGCTAGACGAAATTTTCAGGTTGACTCTGAGGAGTGTCGTATATGTGGGGAAGGGCCTGATTCGGTGTTACATATTTTCACCGGTTGCCGTCTTGCATCTGTGGTTTGGAGCTGGGTTTCGAGGTGGTGTGATATTCCGCCTATTGTTGCGTTTTCTTTCGATGATTTGGTGAAGTGCTATTTGGATGAAGGGATTGGCCAAAGTAAGAAGACGGTGGTTCATGCGGTTATCCTCACGGCGATTTGGATCCTGTGGAAGGCTAGGAACACGACAGTTTTCAAAGGAGCGTGTCCGACGAGTTTTAAAGTGATTAATGATATCGAGTTTTGGTGTAAATTATGGTGTGATAATAGAAGTAGGTGTCGGATAGATTGGGAGAAGTGTTGTGTGATGTAATTGTGTTTTGGTGTTGTTTGGGGTCTGTCTTAGCTCCTTGCTAAGGCTTGCTTCCCGGTTGTTTTTCTTCTTTAGTTTATAGCTGTTCAAAAAAAAAAACAGAAAACCAAACAAGCTAGTTACTCTTCTATAACTCGTTATAATTAATTAATTACATATTTAAGAAGGTAATTTACCTGTTGGTAATCATGTTTATTAAAGAACATAGAACAAAAAGAAATTGCCTCCTAAAAGCATTTCTTGTGAACGATAGATGGACCGGACTCATCATATTCCTCCTCACATCTGGTTCACATAAAGGCAAAGCAATTTAGTTTTGTTAGGGAGCCACATATGCAAGCGTTTCTTTCATGTCGCGGACAATTTCTCGGTCGGCGGTGGTGGTAAACATGTAACCTCTTTCTGTTAGGATCTTCATTAGGTTACCTGTAATTTCACTACCAGCAATATTACTGCGGAGGGTGGCATGAGGAAGTGCATACCCTCCATGAATCGGGACAACCTGTGACACACCATCTCCGGAATGCACCACGATACCTATAAACGTATGAAGATGTTAATACTATACATCATCAAATCTAATTCTACGTTACCCCAAATGATTGTTTGGTTTTTCTAAAAAGTTCAAACGATTACTACGTTGAATGGATTGTGTGTGAGATCAGATAACTCATTGTGAGTGTGAGAATAGATCATCCCTAACCAATACTTTGAGGGTAAAATATATGTGTATTGATAATGATTAGCATACAAAGGGAAACAATAGAATATATACAGACCAATCATAAATGAAACAAAATGAATAATAAATTATCTAATATCCCTCCTCAAGCAGAACGGTGACGACCAGATAGAAGCAAACTCCAAAATTGTTCAAATTGAGAGCACGGAAGACTCTTGGTGAATATATTAGCCACCTGAAGCTTATAAGAAACAAATTTGGCGTGTATTTTACCCGAAAGAACAAGCTCCCAAATGAAGTGGTAGTCAATGTCAATGTGATTAGCAAATTTGTGAGATACAGGGTTCTGGCTGAGGAAAATAGCGATGTGAGAAGAAGATGAAGCATGGAAGCATTTAAACCAGGAAGTCATCCCAGAAGAGGAACCTCAAGATGGTCCCGAGACAAGCAGTTATTAAAAATCGGGGGAGTTGGACACAACCCCCTCGGCTACTTTCAAGACTTGTGACACCATCCAAGAAGAACCGGCGCTAACAGAAACGAACAACCAACACATTAAGTTACAACTCAGAGGCGACAAGTTCTCCATGGAGTAAAGCAATCACTCGAATATCCCTCTCAAGATGACACTCCTTGGCGCTCTGAAAAGATGAAGTTATCCCCCTGGAGAACTTAAAAGAAGAAGCTTGGCCTCCTGAAGAAACCCCTTCGGAGCCCATCCATCCAGCTGAAGTCATCGATCGAGAGAAGAACCCTCCTAATAGATCATCCACTAAAGGAACACCTTCTCTCAAGCTCAAGGAACTCTCCTAACACCTTGAGTATGCACACTCGCATGATGACTCAAAAATGCATGTGATTGTTTCTGAACACCCGTCAAAGGAAGAAAAAGAGAAACTACTCGTCAGATCTGGTTCAGGTAAGCCACCTGATTGAAGGTAAAATAAAAACCGGGTCTAACTTGGGACCCGTAAATAAACCAAGTTTTTATGTTTTTTCTTTTTATTTAATAATTTGGAAGTATTGGTTCGTCTGGTGTAATTTTACATTAACATTTTTGTTATTACAAAACGCGAGCAAACAACCCAAACCTCCAACACTAGGATATATATTATTATTTTTTTTCGTTTGTAGGTTTGTGTTGTGAGCAAAATAAGCAAAGAACGACTGACATTTATGATCTTATTGTATGAGGACGTCAGGTAAAATATGGCACGTGGTAATTGGCCACGGAAAAAAGTCCAAGTGTGGGGACGCCATGTCCCATTTTTTTTCCTTCCTTTTCACTCTTTATCTTACAATAACTCTCAATTTGCATGTGCACACGCACATTGAGGGCAATGTGCAATTTAAGTGTGGGGACAGAATAATTAAGGTCTTGAATTTTTGTTTTCCATATTCAAACCTTACACAAAACTCGTTTGGAAAAAATGGCTTCTGTACTACTAAAAAATTACAAAAATTCATTTTTAAGTAATTATGTACATAAATTTCACTCCTCCAGATATAAAAAAAAACTCAAATTCCATTTAATAAAAAAATTTAAAAATGAAATATTTTCTTTATGGCAAGTAGAAAATAAGTTTAATTTTTATACAAACTTATATTTCCTCCTTCCCATATTTCAGTGAGGATTTGAGCCTAAGAGCATGTACATAAACTAGCCATGCTCTTTTCTTGTAGAATCCTATGAGAAACCAAGTTGGTCAACAAACTAGAACTTGGTAAGGATATACATTCCAAAACGGACAAAGTCAGAAACACATTATCACATACTTGAGACACTTAGGATTTTTCACCCTTTTTCTTTTCTCTTCCTACTCATAAAATTGTCCCCTAATTAGCCCCTTCAAGCCTTTTCTTCTTTCGTTTTAAACACCCGCAAATTCATTTGCAATAACCCCCAAGACAAATAGTTTTTTTTTTCTTTAAACCCCTTATTTTCACAAAATTATAATCTTTGATGAAAAATTTAAAATAAGTGACTTTTAGTTTGATATCATCTTTCTAGACGTTTTGCTGCAGGAATCGTCTATGTGTATTAATGAGATTATTCTCGCCAAAAACAAAATACTTAGTTAGTAAAAATAGAAAGACCAAAGCCCATAATAGCTCTTAGTTTAGTATTTCTCCAAATTCACAACAAATAGAAATTTTTCAAAAGAGATTATATTTTGCAATTTTCGCCCCTTTTAACCAAACATATCAAAACCCTTAGCCCCAACCTACCCTTACAACCCTTAAGCCCTCCTGATGATTGTGTGAATTCCGTCAAGATCGGTGGGGGTTTGATCCCTTCAAAAGCCTATAACCCTTGCTTGATTTCACTTTGGTATGAGTGTTCACTCAAAATTGTAAATATGCTAACCCGAAAGCTGAGTGATCATTTGCTAGGCATATAAGTTCGTGTAGAATTAAACGTTTAACAGGCTTGTCATAAACATAAATATTTCAACAAAAGAAAAATAAAAATTCAATGAAAAACAAGTTGGAAAATAAATGGGGAACGATCTTTATAGTGTCCGGATTCTTGATTTCACGGATTGATAAATCTTGGGATGTGTCGGGCCTCGGTTATAGAGTTTTACTTGAAGACAAGCAAAGGTTTAAGTATGTGGGTGTTTGATGTACGCTAAATTATACATACTTTTATAACAAATATTCCCCAATTTGGGTTTTTTACTAGCTAATAATAAAACAATTTCATATTGTTTCCTTTTTAGTTTTTTAGTCTAATCTAGGTCAAAATTACAAAAGGAGTCAAAAATCTTGAAAAAATGAATAAAAACTGAAAACTTTATGATTTTGAGCCAAAGACCGACATGTGCCCCGACAAAAAGGACAAAATGCCCCCATACGCCTCTCTCTTGAGTCAAGACAAAGTGGTAACCCTCAAACTCAACCACAACTCGGAGCACAATAGCTAGAAGACAATGGTGCAGTAAGAAATTGACCAAAACTTCGCGGAAGCATATCTCGGGCTAGAAAATAATCTACGGGGACTGTACATAGTGAATTTTGAGTATCTCGACGAGCGAAAGCTGATTTTTTAGTCGATATGGCCCGTGCCGAACCCAAACACGACCCGTGCCCAACTTGGACACAACTCGTGCTCACCTAAAAGTTGAGTTTTGTGCGCTAGACGCTCCCGCTGAAAGCACGAACCGTGCCATTGACACAACACGGCTCGTGCTGACTAACACCTGATAAGAAAGGTCCGTGCTCCTGAACCAACACGGCTCGTGCTCAATGACAAAGTAGATTCTTGAAGATCGACTGACACGCACGGCCCGTGCCCCTGACCAGGCATGGCCCGTGCCCAATTCCGTTTCAGCTATAAAAGCCATCCAAACTCTCCATTTCTCCTCGCTCAATTCTTTCTCCACTTTGGAGTCTACATTAGTCTCACATTTTTTCTTTACTATTTGAGCCACCTCTTTTCGGTGTTTTAAGTTCTTTCTTTCAAGTTTGTAATACTCTTAACTTAATAAGATATTGTTTAAAGTTTGTATATGAAATACTCATTTTCTATTAAGCAAGTCATAATAGCCATGCTTGGCTAGTTCTTATACTTACTTGGGAGAAAAGTACCGTTGGCAAGTTAGTAAAATGTCTTTATAAACTCACCTTAAGGTGTGTAAAAATGACTTTATGAAAGCTCTTTATATTGAAAGTTTATTGTCACCTTTTTTTAAAAACGTGTCTTGTGTATTGCGTACCATTTGAGGAGTCGAAAGCTCATCAGTCGGACCTGTGACACCCGACTGGGGGAAGATGCATGATCATTTTGGTGACTCGCATCTCATGCAAAGCAATACATTCAAGTGTCTTATGTCTATGTAAACAAACTTAGTTTTCACACATGTGCCATCTGAAGGTATTGGTTGGGATGAAGGGTTGCTAATATTTTATCACCACGTAGATCCAGTGGTGCATGTGTTAGTGGACTTGACTTTGGTTACGACCACCCATGTAAGCACGAGAGCGGTGCATGGAGGAAACGGACCTTAGTCCCTTATAAAGATCTTTTCATAATAAAATAATCTGATGAGTGGGTTGTTTCTCTGCTGGTTCATGACAACGTATTCGAGTGTAATGGTACTTTGACCATAAGACCCTACAACTAAACGGCATTCAAGCACACTATATTTGTTTCTAACAGCGCAAGTACTTATGGGATTCATACCAAATGGGTGATTAACGGGAGGAAAGTGAGACGGGATTTGAGGCTGAGAGGCGGTCCCGACGCCTATTAGTAACAATCTTAAGGAAATGTTATATATAAACAAGATACTAACTCGACCACTAGTAATTCCTCCCAAGTAATATTAACTTTGATTGATTTAACTTAAAACCCGCTTTTATTTTATTTTCTTCTTTTCTTATTTTTAGTTTAATATTTTACTAAACATTTTCCCTATCTTTAAGATTTGGTTAGACCTTAACAAAGGTGAAATATCAAGATCCCTCATTTTCATTCATTGTGTCCTTGTACGACCTCGATTTCTTATCATTACTACACTACACCGCGATGGGTGCACTTGCCCGTGTAGGTGATGTATAGTAATCGTTCATAATCGTGTTTATAAATGTAAAGCTTAAATGCAATACTGGTGTTGAAACAGACCCATAATTGTCATATTTTCATACACACTCATATGCACACGGCGTGTAAGGACACGAAAATTGATATAACGTCCCATGATCTTCAGAAATTTGTTTAACAATATGGTTAACGAATTCCGTACCCCCATCACTTTGAAAAACCTTCATTTTCTTAGAGAATTGGGTTTGAACAACTTTTAAAAATACAGGTAATATCACCGAAAACTCATAATTGGTTTTGAGGGGGTAGAACCAAGTAAACCGTGAGTGTTCGTCAATAAACACAACATTATATCAGTATCCTCAACCGAAGCAACCGGGGTCGGTCCCCATAAATCGCAATGTACCAAATCAAGAACGCTCATAGCCCGTTTTGGGTTTAAATCAAAAGGAATCGACTTGCTTTAGTTAGTTGAATATAGCACATATAATAAATAGGTTTTGCAAAAACTGCAGTAACATTCAAACTAAAGTTTTTTTGCAAAAATTGAATTGTGTCAAATGACACATATCCAAACTGTGCCACATCTCAAGCGATACTTTATTGTTATTGGTGGTGACCACAAGTGCTTGTTGACCTTCACGAAGCACGTACAACCTATCTTCACATTTCCCTCTAGCAAGACCCTGATGCGTGTGATGGTCCTGAATAGTGAAAAAGTTTCAAGAAAAAACATCAAGGTCATGATCAAAATTAAGCTTACTAATTGATAAAAGGTTCTTTTTAATAGATGGGATAACTAGAACATTTCATGATCAAAAGTAATCTTGCTAACTGATAAAAGGTTCTTTTAAATATATGGAATAACTAGAACCTTTTGAAGTGAAATATTTGGTGTAATGTAAGTAGAACCCGAATGCGAAATAGGTAGATGTGAGCCATTGGCTATTGTAACTTTAATGTTACCTATATATGGAGACGGGTTCGAGACATTTCAAAATTGAGTGTCATATGAGAGGTCGCCCCGGAATCAACATACCAATCGGGGGGTGAACATTACATTGCGATTGAAAAGCCTGAACCAAGTTAGCATCAACCGTAGTTTTCTTCAAAGTAACCGTCTGTGTGGGGAAATCATCTTTATAGTGTCCAAGTTCTTAACAAAGGGGGCATTTGGGTTCACAAGTGTAACTGCGACCACTCTACCACCATGGTTGCTATGACTTTGATTACCCGATAAGTGTAGTTGTTCTTAGTTTGTCGACCACGATAGGCGAACCTGAAATAGTAAGCAATTTGAACATTAAAAGCAATAATATGGGAATTGTTATCGTGTAGGGTATAGTTTTGAGGAAAACTTCATGTCCTTCAGCCTGAGAAACGACTTCACGAAAGGTGTGGTTGGGACGAGTTTGCCTTACTGCCGTGGAAAAGGTTTCAAGTGAGGGGCCTAGACCATACAGAATGACTGAATCTTGTCGACATCGGGAACAGGGTGACCAACATCAGCTAATTGGTCGTCGATCGCCTTGTATCCCTTAGCAAACTCAGCGACACTTTGGGTTCCCTTGGAATCCATTCGCAATTGATCTTTAAGGTTTTGGATTCGCTCCGCCAAGTTATTGCTGTAAGATGAGGCCAAAGTCCTCCAGGCCTGGCGAGCCGTGCAGAGATTAAGGATTTCGGCAAAGGCCTCTTCAGTGAGAGACGCCCGAAGGAGCATGACAGCCTTATGATCTGCTGAAGCCAAATGAGATGGGTCGGTTTAGCGACATCCTTGTTTTTTTAGGCAATTAGGGTAGGAGGCATCAAGGATGTGCCGTCAACATGATCGATCTGGTTCTGGGAGCGGATGATAAACTTCATCTGACTCTTCCACATCAGATAGTTGCTCGCCGAGAGTTTGATGTTTATCATGTGTAGCGTCATTTCCATAGGAACGATGGTGTCGGAGAAGGATGTCGACATAGCAGGGGAAGAAATTAGGTCAGGAGGTAGATGAAAGAGGCAGAGAAGAGGGATGGGCGGAAGTGAAAACTGCTCTGATACCATATGAGGGTAAAATGTATTGATGTGTATTAATAATGATTAGCATACAAAGGGATACAATACAATATATGCACATCAATCATAAATGAAACTAAATACATAATAAATAATTAAACATGTTATCGATCACAGGGTACTAACCAGTTGTAAGAGCACTTGCATACAAAGAAAGAACAGCTTGCATGGCGATATACACGGCAGGAACATGAAAGGACTCGAACATGATTTGAGTTATCTTCTCCCACATGGCAGGAACATGAAAGGACTCGAACATGATTTGAGTTATCTTCTCCCTGTTTGCCTTGGGATTTAGCGGTGCCTCCATCAGAAGAACAGGGTAATCTTCAGGAGCAACACGAAGCTCCTTATAATAGGTGTGATGCCAGATCTTTTCCAGGTCGTCCCAGTTTTTGACAACGCCATTCTCGATTGGATATTTCAAACTCAAATGTGCTCCTGCCGATATGGCTTCGTTTCCTACATATGCATCCTTCTCGCCTCCAACAACACTGTGACGTGGCTTACCAATGATACTCGGAAACACGGTCCTAGGAGAAGCTTCACCCGCAAACCCAGCCTATATATATATATCCTAGGTTGATTAAATCAATCATATCTATGCATGATCGATGTAAACAATATTGTAAAAAAGATAGAAAACAAAATCCAAGATCACAAGAATGATACTAACCTTCACCGTTCCAGATCCATTTTCAAGAACAACGGCCAGAATAGCATCCTTTGATGTATCCATTCTTACTAACCTTTTTCAGGAAATGACCAATAACTAGCTTACTGCAAAAATTAAAGGGTGTCGAGACTCAAGACACTTAACATTAAAAACAAAATATAATAATGTCCAAGCTAACCTTAAGTTAAGATCTCAGATTGAATTCGATGAAGAGGTTGGGAATTGGGTAAATAAGTCAACGCTTCAGCTGATCTCAGATTGATATTTTTGTATTTAGTTAGTTAGATTCGATTTACTTTTCGTCTCATTAGGAAAAATGGACTTGAGAAAAGTACAAGTAGACGTATAGGGTATCATAAGATCTCAAGTCACTTTTCACCTACATATATAGTGGTTAATTTTAAAATTCTAATTAACCTCAATTCTTATCTGAAAGGCTTCGTAGTTTTTTATACGAGACATTAGACTATGTGTAGTGGTAAAGCTTCATTTTGAAAGTTTTTCTACACGTGACAGTCTAGTCACCAAAAGGCTTTATAGCCTTAAGTTGTATAGTACAAGGAGCCCCATTAAACCCCTCTAATCATTACTTTTTTTATTAAAAAAATCATTTAGTAGTATTAACCAATAAGAAATTAGAAAATTAGATGGGAGAAACGTTATAAAAAGAGACCCCGGGAGGTTTTTGGAATCATAGCATCCCGGAGACGGTGTGTCCGGACGCTAAGTAGGCAAAATGATTCCCACTACAAACAGACTTAATTGAGTTTTCTATAATAATTAATTATTTTTTAGTTGATTAGCGCCATACATACATGCAAATTGCAATAGAATATACACAAGTACTCTCATAAAATGCATCTTTGTCAACGTGACAGGGTGTGTTATATATTAACTTTTGTATTCCCACCTGATTACATTATATGTATAGAGAGAAAATCATCATTTCTTCTTCATTCTTCAACTCATCGATCTTCCACCAAATTAACATGAACTCCTCTGGCGTTTTCTCACTTGATGCTATAAAAAAGGCAACGGCTAATTTCGCCAACAACAATTCGTTAGGCGAAGGGGGTGTGGGAAAGTTTACCGTGGCAATATCGCGGGTAAACTAGTGGCGGTCAAGCGTATGACCAACATCTCCGAAGAAGGACTTATCTCCTTCCGAAAAGAGATAGATCTGTTAACCGCTTGTGATCAAGTCAACATCATTTCCCTGGTGGGATATTGTGACGAAGGAGACGAGAAGATTCTTGTGTACGAGTTCATGCCAAATGGTTCACTCTATGATTATCTTTACGAGCACAAAGAGCGCACTCCTCGCTTGACCGTGAAGCAACGACTTGAGATCTGCCTTGGAGTAGCAGAAGGTTTAAGTTACCTTCACTATGGCGTCGATTATAACATCATTCATAGCGATCTCAAGACCGACAACATCCTCTTGGATGGTAATTTGGTTCCTAAGATCGCTGACTTTGGATTGTCCAGGACTCGTGACGTGGGCCCATCCGCCTCACATCAAGTCATCAACCATATAAAAGGTAAACCATATAGCTAGATTTAAGATATTTTAACTAACTTTTAGCTAACTCAAAACTTGTAATATAATAATTGCCAGTTGAGGTTTCTAAGTGTAAATCATTGTTTCATAAAACTTGAATCTAACAATTATTTTAACCTTCAAATTAAGTTCTCGCCTATTTAATTAACTACATATGTGTGAATTTTGAAGTATGATTATGCTATAAGTCTTATTATTATTGTTATTATTATGTAATTTAATATATCACAAAATAAGTTAGTTAAAGGGCACTTGGGGAAGATTTTTCAACAACACTTTCAAAGGGCGTGTTAGTTAATCACACTTTTGTCTTCAAAGGGACATCACACATGGTGGTTAATTAAGTGGTAAAGCTAGGATAAAAAAGTTGGAGCTTTAAATCATGTAACATTCAAGCATGTGTATTGTGGTCTATTTAAATCTTATGTTATCTCTTTATTGAATGTATTGCATAATCAAAAACTAGTCTTCTTATATATCATTGATCCATTATATATAGGTTTCTTCCAATTCTAACACCCCTACACTTAACTGCAGGCACTGAAAATTATATAGCTCCTGAATGTTACGAACCGAATTACAAGCTAAGCCGAAAAGCAGACGTGTATGCTTTTGGTGTCGTGTTGTTAGAAGTGTTATGCGAGAGGCCAAGCTGGAGGAAACTCGTACAGTTGGCACTTCCATACGTCATGAGAGGAGAACTCGAAAGGTTCGCCCCTGAATATGTGGAGGCAGATATTTCCCCCGAATGTTCACGTGCTTGCGAGAATCTCATAAGGGATTGCTTGGAGAACGATGCGGATAAGCGTCCCATGATAGATGTAGTTGTGGGCAGGCTTGAATCGGCATTACAACTCCAAAACCAAAGCCAAGATGCTAACGATCAACAATCCGTTGGACTTGAACTTGCACTTACTATCCCGAAAGGGTTTGATGACCGTGTGGTTTTGTATCACACGAGTAGTGGAGTGATCGTGGAGACGCAAGATAAGTGTCAAGAAGTAAGGAAGATTCTAGATGGATATGGGAAATGTGTGGATGAAAGGGATGTTTATTTGGACTCTACATACAAGGAACAATTGAAAGATGTGTTTGGATCTAGTACTTATATGTTGCCACAAGTGTTTATCAGAGGAAAGTACATTGGAGGGGTTGATAAGATTAGGAAGATTCATTGGAGTGGAGAACTAAGAAAGAAACTTGATCGGTTGCCGAAAAGAAACTACCCTTCTTCGTGCGGGACGTGTGGGAATACGAGGTTCGCATCACTTTCGTTGTGTCCAGATTGTTGTTTTTGGAAGAAGGATGAGTATACGGATCAACAACCTAAACTGGATTTCTTGAAATCATGTTAACTGTCATCTTTATTGTTGTCAAGATCATTGGAGGTTTATGTTTTGTTGGTTAATAAGAATGTTTGATGTTTCAATATGAGTTCTCAATGTTGTGACTGAAATTGGTTATTATTACCTTTTTTTAAGTTAATTTGAATTGATTATGACGCGTTTTATAAATGTTTATATCATAAATGTATGTGTTTTAGCCTAATGTGCATAGCCAAAACACACCTCTAAAGTGTACACTTAAAATTTAATTATTATCAGACATTGTGATGATTAGGTTTAAAATTTAATTACTATCAGACATTGTCATGATTAGGGCATGGAGTATACCATGTGATGTTATATGTTAAAAGTTGTCACGTCAGCGATGATTGGATTTTAACATCACATAATAACATATATGGGGTATATACTCCATGTTATGTGGTGTGGTAAAATATTTAATTGATTTTTATTTACTTTTATAAATATTAAAGTTAGATACATTAGTGATGTGTGACAAAGCAATTGGTGTATGCATGTTTGGCGCACAAAAGAGGTTGGAGGTTGGCGCTCAAGATTAACGGAAGTGAGGGATGGGAATGGCACGTACCGTGAATTCTGGCCACGTAGACCACGTCAATGTTTGGCGCTAACCATACCAGTTGGCCTTAGGTTTATAGGCGCTGTAGTTAATAAAGAAATGGCGTGGAGGTGCGGGGAGTGTGGCTATACTATTAAGTCGAAGAAAAAAAATCAAATTGAGGAAATTAGCTAAATTTTGTTTTGAACGGATTTCAAATAAAGTTCGATTAAGCTTTGGAAAATGAATTTGGTTGGGTTGACTTTTTAGATTCGACGTATTTGATCTATTTTAGATTTCTGTGAGCTTTTCTATTAGACTTAGACTGATCGTAATGGACGTGATGGGGGGCATTATCAGGCCCATAGCGTCCCCAAAACGCCCACAAAACGCCCGCCTCCCACTGCCCCCCTCGGCGCTATGGACCTTTTTTTGGCTCCTGGGCGTTCTTCTCACAACGCCGTTGCCCCACACATTGATCAAGAAACTAGCCGTTGCCCCACACAATGAAATTAGATTTTTATTTTTTGTTGTTTAATTAAATTAAAAAAAATGATGATGTAATTATGAGGAGGGGCTCCATGCGGGCTTTATGACTACACCCTCAAAACCCATAAAGCCCCTTGCCACGTCATACGCCACATGGCGCAAAACGCCCAAGGGAGGGGCTTTATGGGGCTTTATCACTACACTTAGTCTTAGTACATATCTTTTTTTAACGCCAAATTAATATTTACAATTACACTAAATTACACCACTTACCTAGGTTTGAACCCAAGTCCTCCACCTAAGAGGACAATGTCTCCTCTACCAAGTAGGCTATTCCCACATTAACTATTAGTACAGATCTATATCTTTTTTTTTTTTAATTTATGTGATATTCGTCTTACTTTTGCTTGATGTGATTTGGCGAATGTCATATATGTTTGAGACCTTCAATGTTCCTGCCAGGTATCTTGCCATGAACGGTGTTCTTTGTATATATGCGAGTAGTCGCACGACTGGTTAGCCTCTTTTTGCTCTTTTGATTGCATCTTTAATAACATTGCCTAATACTAATAGCTTCTTAGTAATTATATATATGTGAAAAAAAAAGTAGCGCGGGTAAACAGACAACAAGCTGCGCCACAACCTCATTTAATTTTGAATAACAAAACCGATCTTACTGAAGAGACACAAATTACTATGCACGACCCGTTGAACCTTATTCAGAAATTCAACCGCCTGCTGGGCAAGGAACCCAAATGTATCAAAAGTAAAATGGATAAACACGTGTTGATTCAATTCAATTCAATTCTGACATTATTGTTACTGCAAGGTATCGTGCTGGAGTCTGGAGACGGTGTGCACATGTTGTCCCGGTTAATGAAGGTTATGCACTTCGTGTTGCGATCCATTAATTGTCTTGATCTAGGGGGGTGTGAAATGTAATGGTATTGGAATTGCAAAGTTTTTTTTTTAAAGTTGTGTTTAATTGAGTTATGGACAAATTTAAACTGAAATAAATTCCTTTAATAAATGGAATTTGAGGCCATGTAACTAGGCCTGTAAACGAACCGAACGGACACGAAGAAGGGTATGTTCGTGTTCGTTCAATTACTTTTAAGAGAACACGAACACGAACATTAGTCGAACACAATTTTCTTGTTCGTGTTCGTTCGTTAAGAAAATGGAAATGTTCGTGTTCGTTTATGTTCGTTCGTTTAACGCTAAACGAGCGGTTCATGAACATTAACGAACATAAACGAACAGATTCATAAACGAACATAAACGAACAGATTCATAAACGAACATAAACGAACAAAACCATAACGAACAGCTAGATAAATGAACATAGACGAACAGATTCATAAACGAACATAAACATGTGTTAAACGAACAACAACAAGTTTAAATTTAAACATACACATCTAAATGAATAGTTAAGAGGTTCATAGTTTCCAAAATTCACAAAATTCTTCCAAAAAATCATCCACTTTGCATCCAAAAAATCATCCACGTTACATCAGCAAAACCTATAAAGAAATAAAAGAAAATACATAAGTTTAGGTTAGTAGTACCTCATTGTATTCGTGTTCATTTCTATAACATGTTCATGTGCATTGGCATCCTCTTCCAGATTATCAACTAAGGTGGTGTTTGTTTTTTGTAAAAGATCTTCTAAACCTCTTTTGTCTTCTTGGCGCAGACGCGGAAAGACGTTTTCTTCAGAAGTCTGTTTGTTTTCTCGCAGACGTTTCATTAAAAAAAACGTCTACGAGAGCTCTTTTTGGAGAAGATGTAAAATATAGCTTCCAACCTCTTCTCAACTCAAAACCTATTCTGTTTCAGGTCGCTGCTCATAAAAAAGAAAAGCCCAGTTCCTTCATTCCACTCCCGTCGGTTGTCCCCCCCCCCCCCTCCACCACTTCGCCGCCGGTCGATCTCAACCATTCCGCCCGTCGCTCTCCACCACTCCGCCGGTCGCTGGATTCCTCACTCCGCGGCCGGTCACTCTCCACCACTCAGTCGGTGTCGATCTTCTCCACTCTTCTTCTTATAATCAACTTTTATTTCAATCTCCTCTTCTTGAATGCCTCAAATGTATGTCTCAGATCCGATTTTTGGTCATGCGCATTATATATCATATTTTGTTGAGTAATTTTTGAGGAACCGGCGATGGTGAGTCGGTGAGATGCGATTTATGTTCATGTGCATCCATCAATTTTGTCGGTATGCTTAAGCACCAATTTTGCGTATACAGTATGCTTAAAGCTCAATTTTGAGTTTCAATTGTCATGTGACTTTTTTCACAGTAGGTAATTTTTTTAAAAAGTTTAGTATTTTGAGTTTCAATTGTCATGTGATTTTTACAAAGTAGGTAATTCTTTACATTTTTTTATAGAATGCACTACTAGAAAATGATTTTAATATAATATTAAAAACTCTTTTAAGTTTATAGATTGTATTATTGTGATTTTGTATATTTTACAAGGTTATCTTAAAATTTGAGTTTGACAAGTTATAATAATAGTAAACAACAATAGTAGAGAAAACTAAAAATGATACAAAATTACTACATGAAATTACAATGAATAAAGCATAAAAAAAATATATGATTTATAATGTTGAAAAACTCTTTTAAGTTAAAAAAAACAGTTTATTTTAGCAGTCTGCAGACGTTAAAAAACAAACAGTCTTCTTCTTACAGACTGCAGACGTTTGGTGCACCTCTTCTTCTGCAGATGTCTGCAGATGTGGTCCGCAGACTGCAGACCTTTTACCTATTCAAAAAACAAACAGCACCTAAAATAACATCTTCACTATCAATAGCTTTTTCTGAATTCTGAGTTTCTGCACTTGCTTGAAATTCTGTATCATTCGAACGGGGAAGAGACATGTTTCAAGTGATATATGATAACCTAACAAAAAAATATAGATTAACTAGTTGAATTGGAAATTCAATCAAATAGAAATACAATGATACAATAAGTTGTATAAGCAATATCAACATGTTCTTATTAGAAATTCAATCAAACAGATGAAAGGCTATCAAACTAAAGTGGTCCAAATCTGAAAACTAACCTCAAATCAAATAGAAACCAAATCGTTGAAATCAAACAGATGAACATGTTTAAAAAACAGAAACCAAATGGTCCAAATATGAAAACTAACCTTAAATCTGAAGGAACAATTGACAGTGGGGCTGTCGCTATCGGAAACAGAAACCAAATTGTCCAAATCTGAAAACAAAAAAATAGAAACATGAACAGAAGGTGGAATCGTGTGATACGTGTTCGAAGGTAAAGTTGAGTGTGAACCATGTGCGATGATGGATGATGGAATATGTGGAATCGCCGATAAAGGATGATGGATGTCACACCCCCAAATAACCACTAACGGAGTTTATACCGTTAAGGGGTGCGAACAAACCAGGACCACAACCATTAGTTACAAATACTAAACGAATCAGAGTAAAGTCCAAACATTCATAATAAAAACAGTTTAAAGTACGCAGCGGAATGAAAACATAAGTATCTTAGCACTAACCACGTGCTTAAATTACAAATCATAAATCATTATTTAATTCCCAATTTAAAGTTTAAAATGCAATAAGTAACTTCAAGTGCCATGCCAACCTCCAGCGGATACTCCTCAGCGATCTGCAAAAGTGAAAACCACACAAGTGTCAACCTAACGGTTGGTGAGTTCACGGTGGGCATGTCATGCATTGGCCCGGTCTCATAAGCGTATGTATCAACATATAATAAGTATTAGTTTTGCAAACATTGCCAAGTGTTGAATTATCGAATATGCACTAGTTAAGTAAAAGTTAAAGCGGTCAACCGATATCGCGGGTAGCTAATCCGGTTTTCCATGCACTAAGGAAGTTCGTACCAGGGCTGAAAGCTGACGTATCAGAGTTCGGCATTTGCCGATGGTGTGTGCCTCCAGTTGTGTTCCTCTTGGGACCCACAACTAAAACAGGCTGATATTGAACTCCGTTCGGCCTCCAACCGGTTGGCTACACATTTGTGTACCGCGGAGCAGGGTTTGTCAAACCCTCAGTAGATCTACCCAACATCCCCTCGCTTCTCAGATCAACGGTACTAAATTGTTGAGGACTTTTTAAGTTTTAAGGCATCCTTAGAAATCATGTGATATCATTTGGTTTAGACTTTAACCTACACTAGTCATATTAAAAACGTTTATTCTGGATTTCATTTGAAATCCAAAAAAGAGTTTAAGTGTCAAAATGGTTGTTCCGGATTTCCTTTGAAATCCCAAGTGTTATCGAATAGTTGGTTGCGGATTTCATTTGAAATCCCAAGGATGGACAGTTGCAAGTGCTTCCCATAAAACACTCCAACTTCCATAACAGATATCCCATTTGGCGATACCTCAAAATGTCAGCGTTGTTTTCCGTTTAGTATATTCGTTGTGACCCGAACGGGCTCACAATTAAAGGGTTTGTGAAAGTCACCTTAGGTTGCTCGGCTACACTTGCTAATTAATCCAAGTATTGCTTAACGAAGACCTATGAACACGTTTAGGTCTTAAGTATTAGTTTTGTGTCTAATCTTTAACTTAACGTCACTATGGCCCATAACATAGCACGTTGGAACTACGACTCGACATACCGACACACGACACCGATGGTTGATCATAAACAAGGGTTTACATAACACAGAAATCAAGCATTTTTTTTCATCATAGCATAATCATGTAAGTCATGGCATAACATTCAAATAAGTTGCACAAGTTTGGGTTTAGGTCTAGTCACAGTTTCGCCAGCAGTTTCGCTGTGCAGTTTCGCTGCACAGTTTCGCTGTGTGCACGGGCAGCACTTTCGCTAGGCAATACCCGGTGACACAGTTTCGCTAGCTAGTTTCGCCCGAAACTGTTGGCACAGTTTCCCTAGACTAGTTTCGCCCGAAACTGGTTGAACTTTCGTTCAGGGGCAAGGTCTATGGTTGTTTCGCTAGGCAGTTTCGTTCACTGGCGACACTACAGTTTCGCTACATAGTGTCGCTAGAAGGAGATATACATAATTTCGCTGGACAATTTCGCTACATGAATACACAGTTTCGCTAGTCGCTAAAAAAACCCGTAAATTTGACTAAAAATCTTTCTAACAGCTTCCATACTTCATGAGATTCATTATCAAGCATACACAAGCACTTACCTACATGAAGCATTTTTAACATCTTAAACATGGATTTTCATCATCAAATCTTCAAGAACGCATTTTACACAAAATAACCTATTCTAGCATGAATCTTCATTATGGATCAGTTTCACACGTAAAGTTACAGTTTTTATGATAGATCTAGCATTCCTAAGCATTATTACAGAAGATCTAACAATTACATGAAGATCTAAGCTTGCTTTAAGGTAAAACACATAGAAAACACATAGAAATGGTTTATGGGACTCACGGTTTGATCTAGGATCGATGGATGGTCTCTACCAACATAGATGATAGCAGCAAATGGTGATTTCTCGGCTGGTCTAGAAGTTTCAGGAGAGTGTGTGTGTTCTTGGAGAAAAGGTGCAAGAAATGGGGCTTCTAGGGTTTTATGTCATTATATAACAGGAGCTAGTTTCGCTGGCAGTTTCGCTGGCCAAGCGAAACTGGCTCTGTAAGTCTATGGCGAGCGACACTATAGTTTCGCTGGAAACCAAAAGTGACCAGTTTGCATTCTAAGCAATATAAGCACGGTTCATGAATTGTCATGCTATTCATAATACTAAATCATGTATTTAAATCACATTGCACAAAATAACTATAAATAAATGAACACATAACACATATGGGCGGGTTCGGTGATCAACCAAAGGACGTGGACGTATTCGGCCTAGTTAAGCATTAGTTACTAAGTTAACACTTATAACGTAACTAACGGAGATTGTCTAACGAAAGTTAACCTTGGAATTCTCGGATGTCACATCATCCCCTTGTAAATGGAATTTTCGTCCCGAAAATTATTCTTGGGTAGTAGCGTTCGCAGCCTCAGTTGTCGTGGTTACTTGTCGTTGCTGGGGAAAGAAAGCAAAAGTTTTAGGGTCGCCACAATGGAAGGTGGAATCGCCGATGTGGATGAAAATAAACCCTAATGCAAGGGAGGGAGTAAGGCCGTAAGGGACGAGAAGGGCATTAAAAAATATATATACTCATTTATTAATTGAAAAAATCTTTAATATTATATTAATGAATATAAACGAACATAATCGAACATAAACGAACACAAATAAACGAACGTTCACGAACATAAATGAACGAACGTGGCATTTGTTCAAGTTCGTTCATTTAATTAAACGAACGAAAAATTATGTTCGTGTTCGTCCATTTATTAAATAAATGAACATAAACGAACTTTTCGCCGAAATGTTCAATGAACGTTCGTTGAACGTTCGGTTCGTTAACATGCCTACATGTAATTTTCCTTCATCAAAGTGAAGGATTTCAATTAATGTTGAAATAATATTAAATTCCATTGGTTAAAGAATTTCATTGCATTTCAAATTTCTTTGGAATAAATTCCTTTAATAAATGGAATTTGAAGCCATGTAATTTTTCTTCATTAAAGTGAAGGATTTCAAATGAATGTTGAAATAATACTAAATTCCATTGGTTAAAGAATTTCATTGTATTTCAAATTTCTTCCTTACCTAACTAAGCACAACTTTAAAAAGAAAACTTTGCAATTCCAATTCCATTACAATCCATGAACCAAACGCCCCCTTAAATCTAAGAATACATTTTATGGGTCTTTTATTTCATTTATTATTAATTAATTATTTTTTTTCCATTTTGTGAATCAGATGTACGTTAGTAGGGGTGAATGCAAAGAGTCTGGTGCAAAGTAAAGAGAGAGATGAGAGAGAGAGAGAGAGAGAGAGAGCAGGCAAGCTGGAGATGAATGGAGAACCGTCGTCAACCGAAAGCGTAGAGCTGTCAACCGTAACCCCGCCGCCCCCTCCTTCGGTATCCACAATCAAACACTCCCGGTCACCTCTTACCTTTTAACTAACCTCCCAGAAGATTGCTCTGCGGCAACAATATGGAGAAAATGCAGTCACTTGGGATTGATAAAAGATGCATTCATCCCCAACCGAAGAGATTGTAGAGGAAACACTTACGGATTTGTCAGATTCACTGGAATCAAAAACCATAATGAGATGATTAAGAAACTTAGCAAGATCAGTTTTGGAGACTCCAAGCATGTAGCTGTGAAAGCAAAAACTGAAATAAACAGAGGAACTTTCAACTATCAGCCGTACTCCACTTCCCGATTACCACGCCCACCCCCATCTACTAACCATCCTCCCCACAGATCTATATCATCCAAACACATTCCCCTTCCACCCTCTACAAACGTCTGGATTCCCAGGAACGATAAAAATAAAGTATTATACCGGGATGTAATCAGTGGCACACACCTAAGGGATAAAAGGAAATTCTTATTCCTATAAGACCACCACTGACCCCCTCCAATTGGAAGAAAACACTTCTATTCGGAGAAACTATTGATTTGGTCCATCTACAGAATGCAAACATGATATTATACGATGAAAACATCACCTACACCACCATTCACTACCTTGGGGGCCTATATCTACTAATGAAATTCTCTTCCTCAGGGGATGCCAAAGACTTCCTTGCAAATAAGAGACCCTGTTGGACCAATATTTTTAAGAACTTACAACTGTGGGAAGATCATCCCCTGAACACTGGGAGAATCGTGCAGTTATCAATAACAGGGGTTCCATTTCATCTCAGATGTAGAGATACCTTTGAATCAATAGGCAGTGCCTATGGGATGATTATTGATTGTACTGATTTTGAATGGGATGCTTTCGATATCTCGATAGGATTCTGCTATATACTTACTAACAATGTTAAAAGAATTGAAGGTAAATTTGTCTTGTGTTGGAATAATCTCAAGTATTATGTATGGGTTTGTGAAAACACAAAACAGTGGATCCCCACCATTTTTGAAATACCCTCAACCTCCACATCCATCTCGTCGGAAGATGATCTAGAGATGAACTCCCTGGATTCCCTTTATGATGATATTGAAGAAGGTGAATGGAGAGCTTCGGAAGAGAATAGCCCTTCTAAAACGATTTCTGGTTTTAACATAGCCACTCCGACACCGCCGGAAAATTTTCCGACTGCCGATACTATCTCCGGTATAAACATCCCACATCCCGCCCATTGGTATTCCAACCGCCTTCCTCAGAAAATCAAAGGCCGCATTCACTTTCACCTTCTCCAAAGTAGGCGCCAATTATTTCGTTAGTTCACTCCCCAAGATCCCCTCATAACTTTCCCTCCCCACCTATTTCCCCACGTGCTCCACCACCAATTACTACACATCCAAGTTCCCCCAATTCCTTTTCTCGTGTCCCTGATTCGATTAACCCAATCTCTTCTGCTTCATATGGATCTACTCTGGCCCAAGATACCCCACCATGTAGTCCGGCCCATCTATCCCTACACCCATCCCCTCTCGCCCCTCCCTCGATTATGTCCCCCAAAATCAATTCTCCTCCCCCTCCCCCTCCCCCTCATTGCCGTTCCACCCCTCTTCCTGATAACCTACCCCCCATCCATCTAGCTTCTGGTAAACCCATCCCTGATCTAAATTGTACCGCGGTACCCTCATCCTCGATAGGATCTCAACATAGGTCATCCCATCCCCCCCCCCCCCCCCTTCAATGAAAAAATCCCATCCCCGTAAAGGAAATTCACTCCCTCTCCGGCTTAGTAATTCCTTCTTACCTATTTCCTTTGGATTTCATACATCCTGGCAACGTCAAAAATGTCATAAGAGAAGCAACAAATCCCATTCTCACCCCTCTTCTAAAAGAAAAGATGGCTCCCCTATACATCAAATAAGCCTCAGCTCAGAATGCTCCTCAAATGAAATCTCCAAAATAATGGAAGTAGGGGAAAACCTCGGTTTCGGTATGGAGAGTCATAAGGATCTAGTTTAAGACCTAATAACCAGTGTCGGGCCTAAGAAGAGAAGATAGCGCCCGTATCTACCCTGAATCCATAAGTTGTAAAATAATTATAATGAATTATATGACCATCAATTCTAGGGGATTAGGATCCGATAAAAGAAATTGGATCCGTAGGTTGAAAGTTTCCAACAAAATTGACTTTTTAGCCATACAGTAAACCCATATTCCACACCCCCTATACTGCTCAAATCCAATCAATTTGGGGTCCCTACTTATACGACGCTACCGCTACGGAGTCAATTGGGAGGTCAGGTGGAATGCTGTGTATTTGGGATCCTGCCAAGTTCTAGAATATTTCAATTAAAGCTTCCAGACATTACCTTGCCATCCTTGGAAAATCATCCTTCACCCAAGAAAATCTCCTGATCATCAATGTATATGGTCCCCAAGATATATCCTCCAAATCTCGACTTTGGACAGACCTAGGCGACCGGTTGACAGAGTTCCCAAACACTTTAATTATCCTGCTGGGAGATTTCAATGAGGTTAGAAATTCTTTTTAGCTTTTAAATAGTGAATTCTGTCCCGCAAATGCTTCCATTTTTAACAATTTCATAATAAATTACGGCTTAAAAGAATATAAGATGGGTGGAAGGAGATTCACATTTATGTCATCATCTGGGGAGAAATTTAGCAAGATAGATCGGATATTAGTCTCAAGAGGATCCATGAGACTTTGGCCTAAAGCATCCTTGGTAGCGTTACCAAGGGAAATATCCGATCACTGTCCTCTCGTTTTAAATACTAACTCATCAGACTTCGGCCCTACGCCATTCCGATTCTTCAATTCATGTTTTAGCTTTGCAGGTTATGAAAGAACGGCAAAAGAAGGATTCACTAATTTTCTCACTGATCCTGGAGAAAAGGCTGACCGTAATCTGTTGATTAAGCTCAAAGCTATAAAAACGGCTTTGAAATCTTGGAGTCAACGAAACAGATCACAACAACTAGTAGAAGAAAAGATCCTCAAAGATACAATAGATGGATTGGAGTTGAAAGCTGAAGTTCTTGGGTTGTCTGATTATGAAAGAAAACTGAGACAAAAATCCATAAGTCGTATCAAGGAAATCGAAGACATTAGGCTAAAGGATTTAAAACAAAAATAAAAAATCAGGTGGCAAACCGAAGGATATGAGAAAAGCTCCTATTTTCATGCCTATCTCTGCTGCAGGCTTGCAAAAAATAGAATAAATGCAGTCCTTCAAAATGGCAAATGGGTCCATGATCCATTTAACATTAAACGTCTAGCTGCAGAATTCTTTAAAGAAAAAATCAAAGAGCCATTACAGGATCGCCTCCCTTTTCACTCTAATGATTTCAAAAGGATATCTCGTTCACAGGCAAGTGAGTTGATCAAAGATTTCTCGGCTGAGGAACTAAAAGAAGTGGTATGGAATTGTGCCCCGAGCAAGGCTCCAGGACTGGATGGTTTTAACATTAAATTTTTCAAACATCACTCGGATTTGATGGGTCCAGCCCTCCTTGAAGTTATGCAACAATTTCATTCCTACGATCAGAGTAGTCCAGGTTGCAACTCTTCTTTCATTACACTTACCCCTAAAGTGTCTGATCCCATAGACTATGGACAATTCAGGCCCGTTATCCTTATAGGAAGCATTTATAAAATCATAGCCAAAGTAATTTATTCCAGGATAAAGAAGGTTATGAACTCCATTATCAGCGATACCCAATCAGCATATTTGGAAGGGCGTTCTATTCTAGACAACCCGCTGATCTTAAATGAATCGATTGCTTGGCTCAAACGTAATAAAAAGTACTCTTTGCTCTTCAAGGTAGATTTTGAAAAGGCCTTCGATACTATTAACTGGAATTTCCTGGACTCAACGATGGAACAAATGGGTTTCCCCACAAAATGGAGGCAGTGGATTCGAGGTTGTTTAGCCTCTTCGAGATTATCCATCCTGATAAACGGATCTCCCACAGAGGAATTCCAGGTACATCGAGGTGTAAAGCAAGGGGACCCCCTCTCCCCTTTATTATTTATAATCAGAATGGAGGTTCTACACCTGGCCTCACAAAAGTCAGTTAACGAATGGTTGTTTAGAGGTATCTAGCTTCCCAATTCTGTCCCAATCCTCTCACACCTCTTATACGCAGATGACGTTATTTTCTTAGGAGATCTTGTTATTTTCTTAGGAGATCTTGTTAACGACTGGTTGTTTAGAGGTATCCAGCTTCCCAAATCTGGCTCTACTATCTAAATGGGGATGGAGATTCAAGTCATCTAGTACATCCTTTTGGGATAGAGATATTAATTCGATTCATCTTTCTAGTCGCAAACACAAAATGATTCCTTCAAAAAAGTCAATCCCTGGTTATTGGAAGCCTATCTTAAGTGCTATAGAGGAGGTTGAAAAGGATGGCATCGAATTTTGGGGCAACATTAGATCAGTAGTAGGAGATGGGTCGCAAACCTTTTTCTGGCTTGATCCATGGATCTCGTCGGTATGTCTAAAAGACATCTTTCCAGCCCTTTATGCAATGGAAACTCATAAATCTTGATTGGTAAAAGATCGGATTCTAGTATTAAATTAGCACCCGTCGGTAACATGGAGGTGGTCGCAAGCTAACACATCGGCACATATTTCAATTCAAATATCGCAGCTTGAGACTATGATTAACAGCTACAGCTTCGCCAATGGGCATGATAATTGGATCTGGCTGGGGTGTAATGATGGCGTCTTCCATTCTTCACAAATCTGCAAAAGTATAGAAGCCGGGACTACTTCCTCCTTAAACCTCCACAACTAGATAAAATGGGTACCAAAAAAAGTGCATATTTTATATGGAAAGCAAAAATGTGTAAAATTCCTGTCAAATTGGAACTTAAAAAAGAGGTGTTAGAATTGAGAATCTTCAATGTGCCTGGTGCTCATCGGGAGAGGAAACTGTCCAACACATCCTAAGCCAGTGTCCTATTGCTTCAGAAACATGGTGATGAATATCCAGATAGTGTCAATATGATTTTAGCAGACATGCCACGATGGAGGATTTAATGACCCAGATCTTCACCACCCCTAGGTTAAGCTCTAATCAGTCCCGGAAAGCAAACTTTATAACGACCAGCGCCTCCGCGACACTTTGGGAGCTATGGAAAGCAAGAAATAAAAAAGATTTCGAAGGCCGAAACACCTTTTCCAAAAAATTGGTAGATTAGATAAAAATAAATGTGTTCCTGTGGGCAAAATATAGGGGAAAATCTAGCGACTTAGACTGGGAGTCTTTTGTATCTCTTGTTCCCTTGTAATTTGTTTTCGTCTAGCTTCTTGCTAGCTTTTAAAAAAAAATTGCTAGCTTCTTTATCTTAAACTTCACATTTTCATCATTTCAAAAGTCGAAACAGAATATCTAGTGGTTGTATCATCATTTGTCAATAATCATTCGCTCTTTGTTGTAATCACACCCAGAGAAATCAGACATGGCTTCCGACTGATTTTATATTTGTGTGTACGTGTATACAAGAGAGATGACAGAAAGTAAATGAATAATAATGTACTAGTATAGAACCCGTGTACTATACGGGTTTAATTACTTAAATTTAATACATAATTCACGTTAAATTTCACATAAAAAATATTTTAATTGATGTTATTGTAATATAATAGTCATCCACTATGAGGAGCACAAAGAGATCGATGCACAAGTTCTTTAAACTCTAACACTGATTGTAACTTCATACCAGAAGAAGCACAATTATCTGATTTTTTTTTTTAAATTGTTATGGACAAAATATTAGAAATATATGTTATGGGTATAAACAATATGTAGCATTCAATAAAATAGTGTCACAATAAAAAAAAATCCAACAATTCATTTGTTTGTTGAAAAATATATGATTTGGGTGCACATCTAAACAACATGTCATTTACATATTTGATCAAACATACTCTCCACGTAATATATCACATAAAAAATATTTTAATTGATGTTATTGTAATATAATAGTCATCCACTATGAGGAGCACAAAGAGATCGATGCACAAGTTCTTTAAACTCTAAAGCTGATTGTAATTTCATACCATAAGAAGCGCAATTATCTGAATTTTCTTTTTAAATTGTTATGGACAAAAAAGTAGACACATATGTTATGGGTATAAACAATATGTAGCATTCAATAAAATAGTGTCACAATAAAAAAAATCCAACAATTCATTTGTTTATTGAAAAATATATGATTTGGGTGCACATCTAAACAACATGTCATTTACATATTTGATAAAACATACTCCCCACGTAATATATGACATGAAAAGTAGTAAAATTGGTCAATTATATGAAAACAAATAAAATTTTATTATTAGGTGTGGTATATAGACAAAATAACAAAGGAGGTGGACAAACACAAAATAATGCATTTGACAAGAAATAGTACACACATTGACAAAAAAAAACACACAAGAAAAAGAGAATAAACTCATAAATTCAAAATATTTCAAGAAAATAAAAATCTTACTATATAACATTAATCTTAAACTTTCATCTAGTATCATCATGTTCTATAAGATAATTATTTTATATTATCTCCATGTTATATATAAGTTTAAACAA
Source organism: Deinandra increscens subsp. villosa (assembly GCA_039602395.1). NCBI lineage: Eukaryota > Viridiplantae > Streptophyta > Magnoliopsida > Asterales > Asteraceae > Deinandra > Deinandra increscens. The sequence goes on along the minus strand of JBCNJP010000007.1, from coordinate 9,097,616 downwards.
TAACTAAATTACAACAACAAATATGAAATACAATTTCGTAATTTGTTAGTAATGAAATATCTCTAAAAGAGAAGTGGGTTGCATTTTTGTTTTGTTATTTTTTGGTCAAACCAATTATCTTTCATATTTAAAAATCATGTAATTACAAGTAAAGAATAATTATAGTTATAAATTTAATTTTAATATAAGATATAATTAAAATCTTATTATGATTTATTAAGTTATAATAACTTATTGAAATAAGAAAATTTATACTTTGATAGTTAATTATTTAAAATTCTTAGCATTTAATAAGTGACAGATTTGATATTTAATAGGAGAGAGAAGCGGGAAAATTACTATGAGAATGAATCTAGTGATGACATGTGTCCTCAAATGTAATTGTTTATTAGAGTAAGAACATTTATAATATATGTGAAACAAAACGATGAAATACAAAGAACAAATCAAGACGAAAACCATATCTTATTACTCGATTGAAATGAGAGGAAATGCAATACAATGGAAATCGAATCAATCAACAGAATACAAGCTCCCTATATACTAACCTAACACACCTCACTTAACGGCTATAAACTAACTCTTAACAGCCGATTAACAAAACATTAATCAAGATTGACACATAACACCCTCCTACTTTCTGATAAGTACAAGAGAGCCCCTGAACTTTGTTTGACCCGGTTGACTTGTGACTTAACCTCAACATTTCTCCACCTTTAAGTCACCAGTTAACACAATTAACTATCTTGAGCATTTCCTGATGCATTGCAGCTACTAATTCAAAAACACAAGCCTTTTACATCAGTGATTATCACCTGATAATAGAGGTCCCATGGACTTGATAACCATGGTGTCACTAAATGCAAAATGCTTGTTTCTAAATCAGTTCAGCCAATGCCCATGATCATCAAACACTTTTCAAATTTTGAAATAGGTAATGCCTTGGCAAAAACATCAGCACAGTTATCATGTGTGCTAACATACTCAAGGACCACCTCCTTAGCATTTATCACATCTCTTATAAAGTAGAACCTAACATTTATATGTTTTGTTCTTTCATGAAAAACACAATCTTTAGATAATGCAATTGCCCCTTGATTGTCACAGAAAACCTTAGATTCAGCCACCTTTAAACCCAACTTTTTTACAAAACCTGTCAACCACAGAATTTCCTTCACTGCCTCAGTTAAAGCCATGAATTCTGCTTCAGTGCTAGAAAGAGCCACAACTGATTGTAGTGAAGCTCTCCAACTAACAAGGTTTCCATACACCATAAAAGAGTAACCTGTCACTGATCTAAATATGTCAGGGTCCTTTGCATAATCAGAGTCCACATAGCCTATCACTCTATCTTTTCCAATTTGCCCTGAACCAAAACAAATACCAACATCTTATGTACCTGCCAAATACCTCATTAACTATTTAACAGCATTCCAGTGATTTCTACCAGGATTTGATAAGTATCTGCTCACAACACTAACCCCATAACTCAGGTCAGGCCTAGTGCACACCATGAGAAACATTAGGCTACCAACTGCTTGTGCATATGGAACATTACTCATATCCTCAACTTCTGCATTTGTGGAAGGACAATCCCTACTTGACAGCTTAAAATGAGGTGCAAATGAAGTCTTAACAGGCTTACACATCTCCATATCATAATTCCTTAAAATTTTCTTAATATATGAAGATTGTGTCAACTTAAGAGTCCTACTAGCCCTATTCCTAGTAATCTCCATACATATGATCCTCTTAGCTTCTCCTAAATCCTTCATGTCAAACTCAGTACTAAGCATCTTAATAGTACTTAGAATCACAACATTCTCTTTACAGGCTAATAACATATCATCTACATATAAAAGAAAGTAAATATATTGCATTGGTTTGTACTCATTATAATATACACATGCATCATATCTACTTCTCTTAAAACCTTGTGTAACAATATGATCATTAAACCTCTTATACCACTGCCTAGGACTCTGTTTCAACCCATATAAAGACCTCTGCAACAGACACACCTTACATTCCTGCCCTCTTACCTCAAATCCCTTAGGTTGATCAATATAGATCTCTTCCTCTAGGTTCCCATGGAGAAAGGCTGTCTTAACATCAAATTGCATTAATTCCATATCTTCTATAGCAACCAAAGCTAATATAAGCCTAATTGAGGTATGCTTCACCACAGGTGAAAAACCTCCTGGTAGTCAATCCCAGCTTTCTGGGTGTACCCTTTGGCTACCAACCTATCTTTAAATCTAGGCTTACCTATAACTCCACTGTCCTTAAGTTTATAGAGCCACTTACAAGCTATAACTTTCTTATCCTTAGGCTTATCTACAAGCACCCATGTCTCATTGTCCCTAAGGGAATTAACCTCTTCTTCCATAGCCTTAATCCAGTTATTACTATTCCTACATGTTATTGCTGCCTCATATGAAATAGGTTCATAAGAACTTTCCATTTCAGGAGCAACAAATACAAAGGCAGATAAGTCATCATCCATGTACCTGGCAGGCTTTACAACCTTCCTTCTACTTCTATCCCTGGTCAACTGATAAGAACTTAACTCATCACTGTGATCACTACTTTATTCATCTTTCTGGTTCTGACTAGTGTTTCCTATGACCTCTCCTGATTCATCCTGTTGAGTATCTTGAGCACCATTCCCTGTACTCACCTTATCATACTCACTCCTGTGCTCCACCTCAATTTGAACACCCCTCTCATGAACCTCACTGTCATTCTTACTTGGAAACACTACACTATCAGACTTGTTTGTACCAACTAAATCCCTGTACATAACATTTTCTTTCCAAGTAACATCTCTGCTAACTATGACTTTAAATCCCTCATTATCAATCTTTAATAGCCTATATCCCTTTACCTCTTCAGGGTAACCCAAAAACACACACCTTACATCTCTTGCTTCTAGTTTCCCTTGCTTAACATGGGCAAATGCTAATGATCCAAAAACTCTCATCCTATTATAATCTTGCTTTCGATTTGACCAAAGCTCCATAGGGGTCTTTAAACCTATAGCAGTTGAGGGACTCCTATTGATTATATAGGCTGCAGTCGACACTGCTTCTCCCTAAAATTTCTTGGGAAGTCCTGAACTCAATATCATACATCTCACCTTATTAAGCAATGTCCTCTTCATTCTTTCAATGACCCCATTTTGCTGTGGTGTTCCTGGTACTGTCAAGTGCCTAGCAATACATTTACTCTTACAGAATTGACTAAACTCATGACTACAAAACTCAAGGCCATTATCAGTTCCAATCTTCTTAATCCTACTATCAGTCTGATTTTCTACTAAGTTTACCCACTCCTTGAATTTCTGGTAAGCTTCACTCTTATGTCTTATAGGAAAAACCCATACCCTCCTAGAGAAATCATCTACCATGGATAGAAAATATGTAGCCCCCCCCCCCCCCTATGGTAGTAGCTTTTGCTGGACCCCATAAATCAGAATGCACATATTCTAGTATCCTATTAGCCCTATGACTACTCCTAGAAAATTTAACTCTATGAGCTTTTCCTAAAACACAATGCTCACAAAAATCAAACTTAATTTCTCCTAAATGAGACAACAGACTCTGAATTCTCAACTCCATTAGTCCCTTTTCACTTATGTGGCCCAATCTCCTATGCCACAACATAGCCTTTGACTCTTCATCCTGGCTCCTAGCAGCATTAACCTCACAGGAAACTCTACCATCCAAGAAATAGATGTTATTTTTACCCCTAGTTCCTGACAGTAGTACCATAGCTCCTCTTGACACTCTAGCTTTACCATTTATCAGGTTCACATTACAACCTTCCTTTTCTAATGTTCCTAAAGAAATTAAATTCCTTGTCAATAAGGGAATATACCTCACATTATGAAGAGTCAAGGTTGAGCCACTTTCCAATTTAAGATCCAATTCTCCATAGCCCTCAATCCTGCATTCTCTATTGTCTCTCAGTTTCACTGTTCCAAGATCTTCAACCTTCAATTTCTTGAAATAACTCTTGTTGGGAGTCATATGAAAAGAACATCCTGAGTCCATTATCCAGTCCTCTCCACCTTGTCTCTGATCAACCACCAAGACATCCAGTGATTCATAACCATCAGAGGAGGTTTCACCATGTTGTGAAGAACTGTAATACCTATTAGAACTGGACTCAAATATTTTCTTCTTTAACTCAGGGCAATCTCTCTTAAGGTGTTTATCTGAATTGCATACAAAACACCTTAGTTTTTGTTTGGATTTAATCTTTGACTGGTTCCCTTGCACTCCTTTCTTTCTTTGATTCTTGAAATCAACCTTTCCCTTCACCATCAGACCTTCAGAATTGTCTTCCTGGCTTTCCCCTCTTTTATGCAACTCCTTTGAATTTGGAGTAGCAATTACTTCTTCCATGGTAATATCCTCTCTTCCATACATCAGTGTTTCAACTAGGCGTTCATATGAACTTGGAAGGGATGACAAGAAGATAATTGCCTGATCTTCATATTCTATTCTTACTTCAATATTTTCCAAATCGAGTATAATCTAGTTGAACTCATCCGTATGATCTTCCAGAGATCTTCCAGGCGGCATTTGAAAAGTGTATAACCTTCTTTTCAAGTACAACCTATTCGCCAGGAATTTGGTCATGTATAATGACTCTAGCTTCGTCCACACAGCCGCAGCAGTTGTCTCTCTGCTTACCTCTCGAAGAACTTTATCTCCAAGGCTAAGCAGAATCGCACTATGAGACTTATCCAACATTTCTTGCCAATCTTCATCGCTAATTCCGTCGGGCCTTCCTGGTTCACCGCCTAACGCATCCGATATACCTTGATATACAAGAAATGCTCTCATCTTCAAGCGCCATAACCCGAGTCATTCTTTCCTGTGAATTTTTCGATGTTGAACTTTGATCCCGTCATTGTTTTCCAATCGATTCAACAATGATTTGAAATCGATCCCCAATTACGAGCTATATGTGCTCTGATACCAATTGTGAAACAAAACGATGAAATACAAAGAACAAATCGAGACAAAAACCAAATCTTATTACTCGATTGAAACGAGAGGAAATGCAATAAAATGGAAATCGAATCAATCAACAGAATACAAGCTCCCTATACACTAACCTAACACACCTCACTTAACGGCTATAAACTAACTCTTAACAGCCGATTAACAAAACATTAATCAAGATTGACACATAACACCCTCCTACTTTCTGATAAGTACAAGAGAGCCCCTGAACTTTGTTTAACCCGGTTGACTTGTGACTTAACCTCAACAATATCGTTCTTACATGCCCTATTTTTTCTTGTTCGGTTCTGTGCAATTAGAATTTAAAGAAATGAGTCGGTGACCCGCCCGCGTTTTCCGGCGGGCCACCTAATGTACTTAAATTTCATTTATATGGCATGGCATTTAGATTTACATGGCATTTACAAAAGGAATTTCATCAGGAAATTTCAAGTATCTAAAGTAATGATAATTGAATTCAAACATTATAATGTCCCTATACTCGAAGTAATGAAAATTACGTTCTCTCTGTTCGCTAAATCTGCAGATTTAAAGAAAGTAAAGTAAAAGAAACAAACTAAGAATTAGACATTAAGATTTATACGTTTTTTCTTTTTGTTATTTAGCATCTAATACTTACTTTTTATTTGTTATTTATTGATATACATTCATCACGTATCATTAAAAAGTAAGACTTATGAATCTATATTTAAAATTTACATTACAGTAAAGTGTGTAACCCTCCTCACCACACACCCATTTTCTTTTCTTCTCTGCCGCCTCAAATGAAATCCCATTCAAGTATCGGCATACAGAAAAGAGAACACGAAACTGAAAAAAATAGTTAAGTATAATGTCTAGTCGAAATTTATACAACTACAAAATATGTAATACACAAACAGATAAATCTTTGCTTCAAGTCGCTCACATCCAAGGCCTGCAATTTATTGCCAACAAAAAAGCAAACTGTAATGTGACGCCCACTCCCAGACTTGGCCCTAGGAGCGGTCACGCATCGGATTTACTCATGAACACAAGGTACAACAGAGATAACTAAAGCAGCGGAAATTAGAAACTTTTTATTGATACGCCAAGTATTACATCGTAAGAGAGACGATTACAAAAGATAACTATATATCTATGCCAGTCTTCAAAATGTCTTCTCTTGACAGTTGATATTCTCTTGATAGTGTATGCCCCCTAGTTCCTGCTCACATCTCAGCCTTCCCTTTTCTATCCGAAGGTCCAACCTCATGTGACATACATAACTTAACAAGTCAGCTTACGCTGGTGAGTTCTACGTTTTCGGAAAACTTTACCTTTCGAAGACACTTAGGTCTGTCAAACATTTTTTTATGCAATTAGACAATCAAACACAAAGCATATAGTACATATATTCACATACCCTAACCTTGTGAATAGATTAACCTTCTGATGCTTTGTCATCCTTGTCTCACATTAAGAATGTATCCTAATGTTAAGTATTATCTTAGGGAAATAGTGTTTCTATTTGCCTTACGAACACATCGTGTAGCAACGGTCCCTTTAGTTTTGACAGTATATAGCTTTGACGCTTTCCGGCTTTGACGCCGCTTAGCTTTGACGCTTTCTGGCTTTGACGCCGCTTAGCTTTGACGCTTTCTGGCTTTGACGCCGCTTAGCTTTGACGCCATTGGGACAACACTATTTAACTTCTTGTTTCAGAAGTCCTTTACTCACCAATCTTTTCTCGATTACCATTCTTAATCTATTCTACTAGAAACATCGAAATGGCAATCTATCTTTCCTCTACTCATCACCATACAACCAATGCATATAACAGGCAATTATAACAACTGAGAGTATTTTCCCAAACGTTATGTATATCAGCCCAAAATGATTTAAAGCATTTAAACAATTTAAAAGAGGGCTCATAGAACTCACCTTAGCTTTGCAAAGCTATTATTCTTGGGTTAAGTTCTTATGAATCAGTTTCTTAATGCCTTTAACGTAATGTCCCTATCAAGACATCCTAAATGTTACAAATCACATTTAAGAATTACCTCATTATCCAAAACCCAACTCTTTATTGGTTAATACCCTTAATAGTCAAAATGACCATTTTGCCCCTTTTACATATTTGTTATATCTTTATCGATTCTTTGCTCCTTAACGTTTACCGCTCGTGTTTCCTCATGACCGATCATTTGGCGGAATTACTATGAGGAATAGTCACGGGGTTTGGAATTTGGTGACAATCGTTACCGGCCGTGTAGGCGTCATTGACGACCATGAGGCGGAATTACTACAATCGTTGCACCGAGTAATTTAATTATAAATTACCAAAATTTGAACTCATATATATTTAATATATATGTAAACATGTTACCATACTAAAATTCAAGTCCTTATACCATCCGGATTATTTTATATTAAATATCCATATTCCGAAACCCTAATTACCCTTTTTTCTCGTTTCTATAGCAAAACTCATTTTTATACAAAACTGTCTTAGGGCATTATCCATTATGACATTTTATAATATCCTTTAAAATGGCAAAGCTTAATTCAAAACCGTTTACTCGATTTGGGCAAAACAATGTCATGAAAACCCTAATTTTGATATTAAGACTTTAAATATATATTAAACATATTTTAAATATGTTTCAAACATATATCAAATATTCTTTAACCCGATAATTACTTTATAACTATCGTTAACCTTTATATTAAATATATATGTTTAAATATATATTTAATAAATCTTTTCTTTTAATCAATTTTATTTAAATAAAACTGATTAATAATTATATATATTTATCCGTCTTATTTATATATTTATATCATTTATCCCGTTCTATTATGACTTGATATAAACTTTAACTTAAAATATAATATATGTAAAAATAACAAATATTTAACGTGATTACCTCTTTGACGGGTCGTGAAATGAGTCCAAAATGACCGAATAATAAAGTTGTCCGATTTGGACAAATAACTAGCCCTTCCCGACTAGCTTCTCGTCACGAGCATTTCCCCATTGTCGGTTTATCGTTTGGACCTCGTTACGCCACCGAAACGTCGCCCGAAAATGAAGACGGGTTAACTCGTCGTCCCTTTTCTAACTTGAATTACGACCACCTTTGTCCACCGTTACTAACCGCCAATCACCGCTACCATTCACCACCATCCCAGGTGTTTACCGTCGTCGTCGTTTTCACTCGTAGTCGACCGTATGTCACCGAAAAACACCCGAAAGAGAGGATGATTATGTCGTGTTTTACCGGGTTTTAATCCGGTTTCTTGTTTACCGGGTTGTTCCTTCACGCTGTAATATAACTCTGACCATCTTTACCTTCCGCCACCTATGATCGGCGGTTCCCGCCACCATCGCCGTCACTCCGTCGCTAGAACATCAACTGAATACCAACCGAGTCACTATCACTAAGTGGTTATTGCAGGAATGGACTCGGTTAATGGTTGTGGTCGGTAGTTTAGTCGCCGGAGCTGCTACTGTGTTCACCGATTACGTCGGCCGGAAAAACGAGACAAAAAGGGTCGCCGGTTTTCTGCTGGGTTTTTAAATCGGAGGAGGAAGTGGGGTTGTGTTCGCTGGAGGGGTGCGTCGCCGTGGCTGCTGGGTGTCGGCCGGGAACATCGAACGGGAAGGGAGCCGGAATGGAAGGTCGCTGCAGCCTTGGACGGAAAATCGGGAGGCGAGAGGGAGGCCGGAAAAAAATCAAAGGAGAACGAGGGAGAGGGAGGGGACGATCTGTCGTGTCTTTCTCTCTCTCTCTTTCTCAGTTTCTTTTCTTTCTTTCATTCATACGATTTTTGTCTGTAGTGTGAATTGTGTGTGTGATTTCTTTACGTATGCATGTCTGTCTATATATATATTCTAAATTTTAGAAAGATTGGTGAAGGAGCAATACAAGTATACAACACGTATACGATGACTAACCTTTTCATTTGATGAATCACTCAAAGAATTCGACAGATGGAAGTTTAAGAAGTATGCAACAAGCAAAAGATAATAATATATGTGGTGTAGGATTAAATATACATGTATTATACCTGTATTTTAAACCCGTTAAATATTTTAATATTTCATAACCGGTTCATAAACCGAATATATCTTCTCGACTGAAATTCTTAATTATTATTATAATAATTATTTATACTTTGCCGAGGCGTTATAATCATCTCGAACGACTAACCGAATTGATTTCGGTTATTATCGCGTAACAGCAACGGTTACTGATTTCACCTTTTTTTTCGTGCCGAACATTGCAAATATATTTTATAATGATTATAAATCAAGTATTTAGCATTACCTGATATTCTAACTTCGCTTCGGTGTTATTTTAGCGACGTTCGTGCTTTAATTACGGTTATTACAAACCGGGCCTAAATCATTAATTTGCGTTTTCCCGCTTCGTCACAACTCGGATTTAAAATCCGTTTGCGCCCACGATCTTTATTTTTCGTTATCTACCATATTCTATTAATTCGACTCTTGACGTTTTCTCGAATGTCGTGTCGAATATTCGTATGTGAATCGTAACGTTTCTCGTATATATATATATTTCAGCTACTTAACAATATAGCACACGTATATAGTTTTAGTCATAAAATTTTGGGGTGTTACAACTCTACCCCCCTTAAAAAGGTTTCGTCCTCGAAACTTGCTCAAACTGTGATTTAACTCACAATGAGTTCATTACCTTTTCACTTTTCTTTCCTTTCCCGGATTAATCCGGAAACTTTTCTATGCATCTAATGCATCCATATCATATGAACCACTTGGTTCCTAGGCTACGTAACAAACTTTCTATGACCATCTATCATTCTTTCCTATTACCTATAAGGTAATATTTTAACTATTCTATTCACGAAGTCTTGTTCACAATATGAATGTGAACCGCACTTCTATAACTGATGCTAGCGCTTTTTAGGAACGAATTCCTAACGAACAGTCTAGCTAACGATTTGGGAGAATACGTCTCTTAAAATAAAGGAACTTTTTCTTTTATCAGTCACACATTATCTAGGTGGTGTCATAACTTTTTTAGCTATATAGGGTAGCTTGATTATGAATCCTACCGGAATATGCCTCGAATTTCCTAAAGTTGAAATTTATCGCGAAGCTTCTGCCATTCTGTTTTCTGCATACTTTGAACATTTATCTGCATGCTACAAGTTTTGAACTTCTTTCTGGACATTAACAGTCCCTCAGTCACTTGTTAGTAAGTGATATGTATTCATGAATGCTACTTATTCCTTTTTTACAGTGGCCCGTAATATCTACCTGCACGAGACTAATTCTAGTGCCACTTCTGGTTGTACCTTTGGTGTATATATATAGGATGTACCAGCGGCGTATCCACCACACCCTGGATATAACTAGAGGCGTACTATTACTAGTCTGGTGTAGGGCGATATTACTATTCTAACCACAACAAAATCAGTATAATTCATGACTATCTATTACTTACTTAAATAACTATTTGGACATTCTGCGTACAACCTCGTTTTGTTGTTTACATCTCTTGAGTGTAAACACTACTGCTGTAATTCCCCTCTTCACTAGGCCTAATTGGTAATGATTTTACCAATGCCTAAGTTAAGTCCGTTTGCTACTTCCTTCCAATGCTTCATGCATTCTTCACCATCCTTTAGAACTTTAGAATGTCATTTGTCAGCAGGCTTAGCCACTAAATTTCTGGGTTTGAAGGGGCATTCCTCATTCCAATCAACACTACTAATCACTTATAATGATTATTTTGCTTCCGAAAATCCGTTCTCTTACAGTTTCATTCTTACTCTTTTAGCTGGTGCTAATCTGATCTCAGATCATGTTTGGGGAATCATCTTGCTCCTTGTAGTTGTTGGATAGTTTGCTGATCCTTACCAAAGGATTGTCTGCTTTTCACCGACAGCTTCTTTATCTTCTTGCAGTCTATGCATTTCCTTGGCTTCCGTCCTTCGTCTTGAAATTGCTGGAGAATCCTAAGGCGATATATTTGGTCTAAAGAAATCTTCTGGCTTCTGTTGGAGATAACTGGTATGGTGTTTCTACTTCTGGCGTTGCTTCTGATGTTACTCCTAACGTTGCTTTCAGCGTCGAGTTGATTGTGGAACCCCATTTCTTGATCTGACGAGTTGCTAATTGGATTCACTAGTACGTTCTTCGGCTTCTTGGTTTTGCCTCTGAGTCAATGGCATACATCGAGTATGACTTACCTCTTGACCCATGTACTTCCATGTTTTGTAATCTTTACTGCCAAGCCATCACGATCCCTGTATATGAAGTTGAGTCTTCCTTCGGTTACAGATGAGTTACGCGTAGCATCTCGCGAGTCAATTCATTCAATGTCTAAATTTATCTATCGTTATCTCTAGCTTTGACATTGATCTTAAGAAGAACATTTGTCAAATACTGATCATTTACTCGCATCGTTGTAATACACTGTGTGACAATTCCTAATATCGAATTCAAACCTCTAAGTTTGCCATTGCTGCTAATTTCGAATCGTCGGGCTCGTCTACGCATCAATATTCGTCTTGAGGTCATTTATCTTGACGTCTTTGCATTTGTCCTAAGGAATACGTAATCTTAAGCTTTCTAAGGTAGCTTGACTACGGGATTCCTTGACAATGTTTTTCCTCTCCTTATGTTGGAATTCTTCTTCGTGTAGCTCATCCAATCATCGCGTGCTTTCATCCTGCCATTTGAAGAAACAACATCTGTAAGTTCTTCTTGGCCTACTCTGGATCTCCATACTCCTAAGCTTGTGGATTCTCGATCCAGCTTGTGGTAACCTTCGTCATCTCTCTTTGAGCCATCCTAAACTGCTAGCTTTTGCTTTGAGCCTTCCGACCAATCACTTATAGTGATCGTCTTCTTGAAGGTAGCAACGTAGCTTGGAACGTTGTTTCCACTATTTTCGCCATAGCAACTTTCATTTCTTCTTTACCGTGATAGCGTCTATCACGTCTACAATTTCCTTGCTTTAAGGCGACATTCTAGGCTTGTCTACACCTCTTTTCACCTTCAACGGTTCTTGAGTTCTCCAATGCAATTCTTATGATGACGTTTCTCGCACATCTGGCATATCGGCCTTCTTTGTTCAGAAGTTCCCTTAGCCTTCTTGTGGAATTCATCGTCATCGTCTTCAAGACCTTCTTCATCCTCGTACCATTTTCGTTTGTCTTTCATCGAGAATCTATTTTTACCAAAAGCTTCCTTGGGACCAGCTCTACTAGCGGTCGCTTTACTGGACATTCTTCTTATCAAAGCTTCCAGAAGTTGATTAGCAATCGATAATAACGTAACCTTCAATGCTTCTGCCACTATTTATAACAATACGGCTTTCATTTGTTGAAGGTACTTGTCTTTACATTCTTACTGACATCAGATTTCGTATCGGATGTTCTATTCGCATTCCTATCATGACTATGATTTCTAATCTTCTGATCTTACGATCAAAATAGTCTGACACTTCAGAACTCATGTGACGTGAAGTCTCCGAATTTTGAATTCATGATAATTATATATGTGCACTTATATAATTATGATGCTTTCAAAACCCAGTTATTCTCATCACAGTCATCCCTGGTGTTATTCCTTTTATTCTTCACCGGAAATTTTAAAACCGGTCCTTTAAAACTACCTTTCTCTAGGCATTCTTTACAAGTTATTGACCACGTATCTCACTGTCAATTAACCTACCCCGCACTAGGCCACATAACAGTTAGAACCTATGATATGTTTATTTGGGTAAAATACCAAATTGCACTAGCTAAATGTAATCGGGTATTCTCCGCACTGGCATATCCTAAGTCCTACCTCCTATGTTCCTGGTGCAACATTTTTCCTATGGGCATGACTATCCTGACTGGCATTTACATTCTCTATCTTACATCAAGAGTCCTAGTTTAAGTCTAGATACCGTGCTAGTATCTAAATCTCTTAAACCAAGGCTCTGATACCAACTTGTGACGCCCACTCCCAGACTTGGCCCTAGGAGCGGTCACGCATCGGATTTACTCATGAACACAAGGTACAACAGAGATAACTAAAGCAGCGGAAATTAGAAACTTTTTATTGATACGCCAAGTATTACATCGTAAGAGAGACGATTACAAAAGATAACTATATATCTATGCCAGTCTTCAAAATGTCTTCTCTTGACAGTTGATATTCTCTTGATAGTGTATGCCCCCTAGTTCCTGCTCACATCTCAGCCTTCCCTTTTCTATCCGAAGGTCCAACCTCATCTGACATACATAACTTAACAAGTCAGCTTACGCTGGTGAGTTCTACGTTTTTGGAAAACTTTACCTTTCGAAGACACTTAGGTCTGTCAAACATTTTTTTATGCAATTAGACAATCAAACACAAAGCATATAGTACATATATTCACATACCCTAACCTTGTGAATAGATTAACCTTCTGATGCTTTGTCATCCTTGTCTCACATTAAGAATGTATCCTAATGTTAAGTATTATCTTAGGGAAATAGTGTTTCTATTTGCCTTACGAACACATCGTGTAGCAACGGTCCCTTTAGTTTTGACAGTATATAGCTTTGACGCTTTCCGGCTTTGACGCCGCTTAGCTTTGACGCTTTCTGGCTTTGACGCCGCTTAGCTTTGACGCTTTCTGGCTTTGACGCCGCTTAGCTTTGACGCCATTGGGACAACACTATTTAACTTCTTGTTTCAGAAGTCCTTTACTCACCAATCTTTTCTCGATTACCATTCTTAATCTATTCTACTAGAAACATCGAAATGGCAATCTATCTTTCCTCTACTCATCACCATACAACCAATGCATATAACAGGCAATTATAACAACTGAGAGTATTTTCCCAAACGTTATGTATATCAGCCCAAAATGATTTAAAGCATTTAAACAATTTAAAAGAGGGCTCATAGAACTCACCTTAGCTTTGCAAAGCTATTATTCTTGGGTTAAGTTCTTGTGAATCAGTTTCTTAATGCCTTTAACGTAATGTCCCTATCAAGACATCCTAAATGTTACAAATCACATTTAAGAATTACCTCATTATCCAAAACCCAACTCTTTATTGGTTAATACCCTTAATAGTCAAAATGACCATTTTGCCCCTTTTACATATTTGTTATATCTTTATCGATTCTTTGCTCCTTAACGTTTACCGCTCGTGTTTCCTCATGACCGATCATTTGGCGGAATTACTATGAGGAATAGTCACGGGGTTTGGAATTTGGTGACAATCGTTACCGGCCGTGTAGGCGTCATTGACGACCATGAGGCGGAATTACTACAATCGTTGCACCGAGTAATTTAATTATAAATTACCAAAATTTGAACTCATATATATTTAATATATATGTAAACATGTTACCATACTAAAATTCAAGTCCTTATACCATCCGGATTATTTTATATTAAATATCCATATTCCGAAACCCTAATTACCCTTTTTTCTCGTTTCTATAGCAAAACTCATTTTTATACAAAACTGTCTTAGGGCATTATCCATTATGACATTTTATAATATCCTTTAAAATGGCAAAGCTTAATTCAAAACCGTTTACTCGATTTGGGCAAAACAATGTCTATGAAAACCCTAATTTTGATATTAAGACTTTAAATATATATTAAACATATTTTAAATATGTTTCAAACATATATCAAATATTCTTTAACCCGATAATTACTTTATAACTATCGTTAACCTTTATATTAAATATATATGTTTAAATATATATTTAATATTAAATCTTTTCTTTTAATCAATTTTATTTAAATAAAACTGATTAATAATTATATATATTTATCCGTCTTAAATATATATTTATATCATTTATCCCGTTCTATTATGACTTGATATAAACTTTAACTTAAAATATAATATATGTAAAAATAACAAATATTTAACGTGATTACCTCTTTGACGGGTCGTGAAATGAGTCCAAAATGACCGAATAATAAAGTTGTCCGATTTGGACAAATAACTAGCCCTTCCCGACTAGCTTCTCGTCACGAGCATTTCCCCATTGTCGGTTTATCGTTTGGACCTCGTTACGCCACCGAAACGTCGCCCGAAAATGAAGACGGGTTAACTCGTCGTCCCTTTTCTAACTTGAATTACGACCACCTTTGTCCACCGTTACTAACCGCCAATCACCGCTACCATTCACCACCATCCCAGGTGTTTACCGTCGTCGTCGTTTTCACTCGTAGTCGACCGTATGTCACCGAAAAACACCCGAAAGAGAGGATGATTATGTCGTGTTTTACCGGGTTTTAATCCGGTTTCTTGTTTACCGGGTTGTTCCTTCACGCTGTAATATAACTCTGACCATCTTTACCTTCCGCCACCTATGATCGGCGGTTCCCGCCACCATCGCCGTCACTCCGTCGCTAGAACATCAACTGAATACCAACCGAGTCACTATCACTAAGTGGTTATTGCAGGAATGGACTCGGTTAATGGTTGTGGTCGGTAGTTTAGTCGCCGGAGCTGCTACTGTGTTCACCGATTACGTCGGCCGGAAAAACGAGACAAAAAGGGTCGCCGGTTTTCTGCTGGGTTTTTAAATCGGAGGAGGAAGTGGGGTTGTGTTCGCTGGAGGGGTGCGTCGCCGTGGCTGCTGGGTGTCGGCCGGGAACATCGAACGGGAAGGGAGCCGGAATGGAAGGTCGCTGCAGCCTTGGACGGAAAATCGGGAGGCGAGAGGGAGGCCGGAAAAAAATCAAAGGAGAACGAGGGAGAGGGAGGGGACGATCTGTCGTGTCTTTCTCTCTCTCTTTCTCAGTTTCTTTTCTTTCTTTCTTTCTTACGATTTTTGTCTGTAGTGTGAATTGTGTGTGTGATTTCTTTACGTATGCATGTCTGTCTATATATATTCTAAATTTTAGAAAGATTGGTGAAGGAGCAATACAAGTATACAACACGTATACGATGACTAACCTTTTCATTTGATGAATCACTCAAAGAATTCGACAGATGGAAGTTTAAGAAGTATGCAACAAGCAAAAGATAATAATATATGTGGTGTAGGATTAAATATACATGTATTATACCTGTATTCTAAACCCGTTAAATATTTTAATATTTCATAACCGGTTCATAAACCGAATATATCTTCTCGACTGAAATTCTTAATTATTATTATAATAATTATTTATACTTTGCCGAGGCGTTATAATCATCTCGAACGACTAACCGAATTGATTTCGGTTATTATCGCGTAACAGCAACGGTTACTGATTTCACCTTTTTTTTTCGTGCCGAACATTGCAAATATATTTTATAATGATTATAAATCAAGTATTTAGCATTACCTGATATTCTAACTTCGCTTCGGTGTTATTTTAGCGACGTTCGTGCTTTAATTACGGTTATTACAGACCGGGCCTAAATCATTAATTTGCGTTTTCCCGCTTCGTCACAACTCGGATTTAAAATCCGTTTGCGCCCACGATCTTTATTTTTCGTTATCTTCCATATTCTATTAATTCGACTCTTGACGTTTTCTCGAATGTCGTGTCGAATATTCGTATGTGAATCGTAACGTTTCTCGTATATATATATATATATATATATATATATATATATATATATATATATATTTCAGCTAATTAACAATATAGCACACGTATATAGTTTTAGTCATAAAATTTTGGGGTGTTACATGTAAAGTCATCGTAAAAGTCAAGATAAAGAAAGATGAATTCAAAAGCAATAGATTATAAGCTCATATACAGTGATGGTTGCATTTAAAACGAACCCTTATCGGATATCACTGGCAAAAGCAACAACGCTTAACAACTGATACAACCATTTCACCATCTAAATCCCAACAACCATTTCAAATTAGCCAGACATAACACGATTAACACCCAAAAGCCATTGACATACTACCCAACAGGAAAAAAGCACAGGAGTAAAACAACATGATTTAGTTTATGTACATTTATATAATATAGGCTCAGATCCAGTGATTGGTTGCGTTAGAAACACCTCCTAACCACTGGAGACATCACGACAAATAATACCCAAAAGCTACCGAAAAAAGCAACTTATCGGAAAAAATAAATCAGATGAACACAAAGTTAATAGATGTCGACGCATCAACGATGCTATAGTGTAAACGTATCGCAGATCTGGAACATAAAACATAATAGATTGACAAAACCACGTACGTCGCCGCATCAACGTCCGGCATCAACGACAACAGAGGCCGGTTGCCGTAAAGAGGTACGGTGCAACGACGCCTTTGGTAGTTCACAGATCTGGAGTGTAAATCCTCAAAACCCTTCGGATTTCCGGTGTGGTTGAGAGAGAAACATCACCTCCGGTAACAGAGAAGAGAGGGAGATGTGTTTCTTGATTGTAAAACAACAAAACCCTTTGGATTTCCGATGAGATTGAGAGAGAAACACCAACTATAGTAACAGAGAAGAAAGAGAGATGTCATGTTTTGTGAGTGAGAAATAGAGGGAGGAAATGTGGAAGAGAGACATGCTCTTTCTTATAAATCGGAGAGAGAAGACAGCTATGCAAGTAAAGGAAAACCACAAAGGCACGTAGCTGAGACTAATACACACGTTATACCCAAAAGGCACCGACAAAATCATCAATTAGAAGTAAGAGATGGGTTGAACGGCTCAAAAGCCACCGACAAAAGTAGCGAATCAGAAAAAACAAAATGAGTTGGGTCACAAAAACAACTTTAAAGAAGCGACCAAAATTGACAAAAACACCAAACTATTGTGGCAATAGTATAAGACCTAAAAACTTAACTATTCAAGTATCAATTTCTATTGTATAATATATAAATAAAAAATCAATTAAAGCTTCATAGAACCACCGAAGTCTTGGTTAATTTGTTTATTCATTAATTTATTTCTATCATGAAAAATGGTTATTTTAACATTTTCTTATATATTTTTAACTAGTTTTTTATCCACATATGTTACACAGCTGAGTTTTTAGAAAAATATAAATACAATCGTAATTGTGACAATCCGCCTTTTCAGGTTCTTCTTGATTTATCTAAACCTAAACTGTTATAAATGTTGTGTGAACATTTATGTGTTTGGCTTGTGTTGACCTTGTTATCTAGGGTTTGTACAACTAGCAATACGAGCATACACTTGAGTCCAGACGTTTTGTATTTTATGATTTTTATGTAAATCGTGTTCTATGATTTTATGTGAACATTTTGTCATTTTATGTGACTTATGATTTTATGTGATATATATGTATATATATGCACATTATATCCTATTATTTTTATGTGATGAGATGTCACATAATTATACATAACATGTTCATGATTTCATGTGAGTTATACATATGTGGTTATGATTCTATGTACATCATTTTATGTGAACTCGGATATATATTTACGAATGAATACTCACGATTTCAAGTGACGAAACAAGGTTTATATTTTATAAACGTTACACGTTAAATATGTTTTGACACATGCTGAGACAATCATCGTTTACCTTCTCTGTTAACCCCGTTAGCCTTGTTAACCATTTCTAAACTGTTAGAGCATATTCCTATGCCACGATGTGTCTCGTGTATTGTATCTATGTAATGAGAGCAACTGTGTGAGTCTAGTTAGGCTGCGGCGTATCACATGGTCCGCCGGACCAGTTGGTGCTGCGTATCAGTTGATACGCTGGTTGATACGCCGGCCAGTCTAAGTTACCTATAAATAGGTAGCTTGTGTAGAATGTAGAGAACTCTTGATATATTCTACACTTCTGTGTGTGTTTCTGTGTGTGTGCTCTCAAGGCTTATTAATACAAATTCCATTTGTATTTACTTGTTTGATCTTATCTTCATCTCATTATCACGTGATTAGCAAACGATTCATCGCTCCATGGTTTTACAAGTGGTATCAGAGCTATCTGGTTACATTTGCTGATCATATTCTGTGATTTTGGAGATTTTTAGAGAGAAAAAGTGGGTTTTGAAGCATTTTTCATCAAATTCTTCCAATTCCGGGTGTTTCCAAGGTTAAAAATGATTTTCGAGCATTCCTGGTAGGTTTTCGCATCTGTGTGAAGCAAATTTCAGTTCAATTTGTCAAAATTTGCGAAATCACTCGAAATCTGCATGAAAAACGACTGATCCGCCGGATGAAAAATCTGGTCCGCCGACTGGTCCGCTAGGCAATCTTCATCAGCTGGTCCGTGGCAGTTATAGCGTATCAGTGTGATCCGCTGGAAAAATTTGGTCCGCCGTATCAATTTTGGTCCGCCGGATCAATCTGATCCGCTAGTACAATTTTGGTCCGCTGGTTATAAATCTGATCCGCAAGTATAATCTGGTCCGCTGAGATTGATCTGGTCCGCTTTTGATCCGCAAATCACAAATTTGGTCCGTTGAAAGTGTTTTGGTCCGCTGGCAGAAAAGTGTTCATCACTAAAACTGTCGTAACTTGAGAACCGTTAAGAGTTACGGAACCCAATACCAGCCAAAACGTTCGTATCGACGAGATCTAGGACTTGTACCAGCCTACGGCTAGTACCGACAAGTTTTGACCCCCTAAATCCGCTTGGAAAGCCTCCGTTTTTTGCGATTCAAAACACGATGCAAGCTATCATTAACTATGATAATGAAATAGGAACAAGTCAGAAAGTTCCGAAATTGCTCAGATTGGAAGATTATCATAGTTGGGTGAAGCGATTCAATGCATATGTTGGTGCAAATGATGTTGATTTTTGGATATCTTACAATAATCTATATGAGTATCCAACAGGACAAAATGGAAGGCCAGTTTTGCAACAAAGTCTTACTGGTGAGCAAAAGAAGGCATATCAAGCAGAACAAAAAGCTTATGGTGCTTTAACGATGGCATTACCTTCCGACTTATTACATCAATTTTCTGCGTATACTTCTGCAAAAGAATTGTGGGATGCAATTCAAAAACGATGTGAGGGTAATGATCAATTCAAGAAAAGCAAACAGAAGGTTCTAAGAAAAGAGTTCGACAATTTCAAGCATTATCCAGATGAGAATATTTCAAAGCTTATCACTAGGTTTTCACATTTGTTAAGTGAAATGGCTTTGGTTGGCATCAAAAAGGAAGAAGCAGATCTGAAAGAGAAAATACTAGAGGCATTACCTGAAAAATGGGAGAATTATGTAATGATGATTACTCATGATAAAGAATTTTCAGGGTTGTCATTCATCAATTTGATTGAGCAGATACAAGCAAGAGATATGGAATTGAGTGTCAACAAATCCATGCCTGCACAAGTACAGAATCCAGCTGCATATCGTGGTGAAAATGATTCTACCATAAATGCTAAAAAGGCAAACATTTACAGTGAAGGTCCCACTACTGCATTTCTTGCTGGAAAAACTGAGAGTTATGGTGATTCTCCAGGTTGTACTTTTACAAGTCCAAACCGATCGTCAAAGTCTACAATTCCTGATAAGGCATCTGAGGATCTAGCTTCATTGTTATCTGCATTTATATCATCGTCAAATGGTTCAATTTTTGGGAAACTTGGAGAAGTTGATTTGGTTGCAAATGACTTAGGTGAGTTAAATGATGATCATTTGAACGAGTTAGATTTACATTGGCAATTTGCTATGATTGTTGAACGAGGTAGGAGATACATGAAGAAGCATGGTAAACAATCTTTTATTCCAGGAGGAAAACTTGGATTGGATAAATCCAAAGTTAAGTGTTTCAAATGTTCACAAGTTGGACATTTTGCTCGTGAATGTAACAATTCAAAAGTATCTGCATCTTCGTCTTCAACAAACAATTCTAAATCACAAGCTTTGACTTCATACACGGCTGAAGGATATGATTGGGAAAGAGATATAGCAATAATTAAAGAGAGACAGAATCAGATAGCATTAACTGCAACTCTCAATGCAGATAGTTCTACAGATTCTATCTACAAGACATCACCTGCCATGGTGTATAATGCTGATCTAAAACAATATGTTAAATTGTATCCTGATGAATCTGCACTTCTTGCCGAAGTTGGTTGTCACGAATTACATGATTCAGATTCAGACACAAGTTCATGTGAAACAGTTGTGGAAGATGGTACCGCAGAAGTGACAAAAGAGTTTCAAGAAAAATATGAATCTTTGTTAGCAGAGAATGGTTTGATCTCTGAAGAACTCAAAGCTGTTAAAGCTGAATTAGAATGTTCACAACAAAGATGTGCTGATTTAGAAAGAGTCCATACAGAACTGGGTCAAAGTGCTGAAAAATGGGAAAATGAAGCAAAGGATGCTATTGGAGATTTTGATAATCTATTCGAGAAATCAACAGCTAGAGTCGAATCTCTTCTGAAATCTAATGTTGAACTTCAAAAGGCTTTTGATGACGTTACTGCTTCTGAAAATGTTCAAAAAGCAGTGATTTCTGAATTACAAGATAGAGTTCTAGAACTTAAAGAAGAACTTTCAAAGCTTCGAGATGAAAATGTTCAGGCTCGTGAGAAGAATGGAATTTTAACAAAAGATGTTGCTTATTACACAAAGAAGTGGGAAAAAGTTCATGCTGAGTTAATGGAAATCTGTGATACAAAAAGACAACTAAAGTCAGAATACAATGAGTTGTCAGATCAATTTATTGATATTCAAAAAGAATTGATGAATGCTCAAGCCAAGATTTCTGAGTTGAAAATTGAGATTCTTGTTCTTGAAAAACAAGTAAAGAATTCAGCTATGTCTCCTACTTTACTGAATTACATTTACAATCAGGAGAAGAGTGACGATAGTGTGAAATTAGAGGACTTGCATTCTGTTCCAGCTCCGGTGGTTATCTTAAATCCTCCATCTGTGTCACTCGATCCAAGAGCTGAATTGCAAGATTATTCTAAATTTGCAACTCCAGCAAAGAAGAAGAAAAACAAATCTGAGAAAAGGGAGAAGAAATTGGGTGAAGCTCCAAAGTTTGTCTCAAGTTCCAAAGTTTTGGAAGAGCAAAAGATTTGTGAGACAGTTGATTCTGTTCCTTCATTTGCTAATGAAGAAGAAAAAACTTTGCTTCAAAGTAACAACTTGAAAGATATTAAAGCTAAGTTCAATAGCGAGGCTAAAGAACGAAAAGTTCCAGAATCTTCTTCAAGTTCTTCAAAAATTCCAGGGTATAAACAAAAAGGCTTGGGTTATATTGTTAACGAAGAACCAGTTTCAACACTACCACAGAAGCAGCCAAAGGGGAAGGCTAAAGAGAAAGTTTCACGTCACAAGAACCAGTCAAAGCAAAGGACACAAAAGGTGTTCAAATCAAAGAATGCCGATTACTATTCTGGAGGATCTTCTTATAGTTCTGGTTATTCTTCACGAAGTCCACCTCCACGGTATGATTCTTCAGACGATTTCTTTGATTCGTTTGGTTCAGAAAATATTTTTGGTTATCATGATGTGTTCAAATAGGACAAGAGAAATCTAAAGAATTTTGTTGATAAAAATCAAAATTTTGAATCAAATCTGGGTAGCAGTTCCCCTAATGTTTTTCAAAGGAAGTGTTATGCATGTCGTAAACCAGGGCATCTTGCTGCACAATGTCCTACGAATGCGAGCACTGACGCTTATGTGCACAAAACTGCTAAGTATGTGGATTTAAATGGTCGTATTTTTGATGAACCACAATCATTCAGGTCCCCATCAGCTAGTAAGTCGTCTTGGGCAAAGACGCAAGTTGATAATTTTGTGGATTCATTGAAATATTTTCAATCGCCTAAGATTTGGAAACCCCGTGTTGTTTCCTTGGGTGTAAAAGACCATGTTGAAGACACCGGGCGACCCGAGGCTGTTGACTCGGGCCGATCCTAAAACCACTAATGTTTTATCTGGTGTCTGCAGGTTTCTTCAAGAAGAGCTGTCATGCGTGTGTTGCTGATAGTGAAGAACTTGTTTAATTTAGTGTTTCAACGACATATCATTTTCAAAATTTTTTTTTGTGTGTCATTTCATTACAATATAAATTCATAGCGGACAACACAAAAAGGAAATACACACGAGTTTTTCAACCGATTTTTCCAAAGCTAAAACTGCAACGTGTCAGTGTTGGTCGATCAATTTTCTTTCTTGATTCGTATGTTTACATTTTTGTAGTTGTACATATTTTTAGGGGGAGAAAATTGAAAATTCAAAAAATAGTGTTTGTTTGAATTTTAGGGGGAGAAATTGGAAAAATATAAAAAAAAATGGAAAATTGAGAAATTTGATCCGACAAAAGCGAGAAATGATAGTACGTCAGCATATATGATATCTGCCATGGATAGATTAAGTCTAAAGGCTGTAGGTACTTGCATAATCTGTGAATGTGCATGACTAATCTGATATCTGCAAGTAAGATATAAACATAAAGCTTGCCTGATGATCTTTGGTTATTTGCTTCTTGATAGATGCTGTGTGATGATTCCAAAATAGAATAAAGAGATATCCTGATGATTGCATGTTTTCATTTTGCAAAAATTTCAACTTGTTTGATTTTCTTTATTTTGTCAAACGATCGGCCTTTCTCTGCGTATCGAAAGATCGACCTGATTGGTGTTCGTTTGACGTTCTGCTTTATTTTCTTTGGTGTTTCGTATAATCCATCGGACTTTCTATGCGTGTACGGGAGTACCGACCGGATTGTTGTTGGATTATACAATTTCTGCTTTATTTTTATATTTCTTATTTTCCTAAACAATCGGACTTTCTCTGCGTGCTCACAAGCCGACCTGATTGTTGTTTGTTTAGGGTTCTGATTTATTTTTGCATGACTCATCAAGGATGATTAAATCTCTAAGAAAGTTGATTTTATATGATAAATATGATGATTTGCCTGTATTTCTGATAGAGTGGAGGCCGAGTTATCAGTGCATGATAAAATTACCTTAAGCATATCTGAAAACGATAAAAAATGATTGGTGTATGCTGAAATAAACATAAATGTTGTATTTGCGATTATCTTGTCTTGCATGCTGATAAGGGCCGAAATTGAAATGTGCTAGATGCGTTATGTCTGATATGATCTCGTGTCGTGATCTTTCTCGCAAAAGACAAAAATAGTGTGAAGTTCAGTATTTCATTTCTATATTGCATTTATATTTCCATTTTAGTAAAATTCAAAAAGATTTTTGGTGTGTTTTAGCATAACTTTGAAAAATCAAAAAGATTTTAGGTGTGTTTTGACCTAAAGTTTCTAAAAGTCAAAAAGATTTTATTTCTTATTTGTTTTCGATCGATCAACACTTGATTCAAAATCAAAGGTTACAAAATGGATATCTTGGATTCTTAAAGAGAAGTTTTGCTCCAAGATTAAATTAAGCTTGGTATTTAGTTATAGAAAACAAAATCCGCACTTTTTGTCTTCTAAAGTTGCAGGTTCTGTGTGTCAAGACTCGAGCATGGTGTAAAGAGGGAGTTTGTTATATCATTCTCAAGTGGATCTTGATGATCAAAGTTGTTTCAAGTAGAGATCCAGCCATGCAAGCTCTGTTTCTGACAAGATTTCAAGTTGAAGATCTGATGCAGCAATGTTGAAGATTGAAGACTAGAGATTTTGTTAGACTAGATACACTACACGTTAAGGGGGAGTTTGTTAGAGCATATTCCTATGCCACGATGTGTCTCGTGTATTGTATCTATGTAATGAGAGCAACTGTGTGAGTCTAGTTAGGCTGCGGCGTATCACATGGTCCGCCGGACCAGTTGGTGCTGCGTATCAGTTGATACGCTGGTTGATACGCCGGCCAGTCTAAGTTACCTATAAATAGGTAGCTTGTGTAGAATGTAGAGAACTCTTGATATATTCTACACTTCTGTGTGTGTTTCTGTGTGTGTGCTCTCAAGGCTTATTAATACAAATTCCATTTGTATTTACTTGTTTGATCTTATCTTCATCTCATTATCACGTGATTAGCAAACGATTCATCGCTCCATGGTTTTACATAAACCTTGGAGAATTAACTTTGCCAATTCCTAAACTATTTTAAACCAACCAAACTTGGAGGGACTACACCTGTCATTTCCAAAACCTGCTTCCTGATTATGTAAATTGATGGGGGACTTTTGTTGCCATTTCAATAAACTTGATTTCAAAGAATATGAAACCGTAAACAATAACTCTTGTTAACCGACCGTCACCCCCTTTTACTCACCGATCATTGCTCTCGTCGGTTACTTCTTCTTTGCGATTGATCCTCACTACCATCACACAATCACGTTCATTTGAGGAGCAAGCCATTGAACCATCAGCCTCTGGATCCACTGTTAACACAAGAACATCATTGTCGATTCCGCCACCACAGTTCCTCGCATGTCACTGTATTGTATTCATTCATCTTGAAGAGCCTTATTTGTCTTCCATAGTCACCAAATAACGCTGCCAGCGTAGGCAGTGGAGTGTCGCTTCAGTCGGATTCAAACCGCCGCGTGAGAAGCAACCACCACCATCGTGTGTCTCGGGTTCATCATCGACTGGTTTCGGTGATCGTTTTATATCTAAGGTAACACTAAATCTCAACTAAATTTGTCTTTAGGTGTTATTTTTCCATCTTGTCCGCCCCTGCGATGTTCTGTAATTCTTTTTTTTCAATCGTTAATGGAGGGCGGATACGTAGGGTTAATGTGGGGGAGATGACACAAGGACTGAGTTTGTTATATATTTAATTTTCTAACTAAAATCCAAGTAATCTGGTGTTCTAGTGGTTTGTCGTGTGCCATAGAACGCCGAGGTCAGGAGTTCGAGACCCTGCATCCTCCTGATCTTTTTATATGTTTCATTTTGCAGGATTTCTCAAAACTGTGACAACATAAACTAAATTCGAAGGGATTTTGAACCAAAACAAGCCACTGTCCCAGTGGTTGGATCGATGTTATGTGAACAGGAGGTCACGGGTTCAAACCCGGTGACCCCTATGTTTTCTATTTTTATTGTTTTTATTAGTTTGGGCATTAGACCACCTAGAGTTTGTACCAAAGTTGATTTTTTGTTGTATTTTAAACCCGCATAACTTTGCTATTGGTTTGTTAATTGGATTATCTTGATGTTTTTATAATAACACAGGTTTTGAACAAACGTAAATATGTATTTGATTATTTATCATAGATTTGCATAAATGTTTATAATGGAGTATTTTGGTGAACATATTTATATGTATACATGGGTTATGAAAATTAGAGTTTTAGAACTCTTAAAAATTTTGTACAAGCTATAAAATATATGTCACTTGTTTTGTGAGCTTACTATTGAGGTAATTGTGTATCTGGTCATATACACACATTCATATATATATATATATATATATATATATATACACGTTTTATTATTCGATTTCATAAACGTATATTATTGGTCGATAATATACTATTCCTCAATATTCGTAATCGTTATGATTTTGGATACGTGCCTTCCTTGACTCATTTTGGACTTCTTATCTTTGTTATTTCATAGTTGACATCGTCTATCTTTCACCGTTTGTTTAAACTTAGTCGATTACAATTAAACACACACTTACGTATATACGCTCGTTAGGTGTTTGGTTGAGTACACAAGACTTGCTATTTGCTATTGGCTGTTGTTATTTATCTGGAATTTGCTGTGCACCCAAAGGTGAGTTTCACGGCCCCTTTTTACCTATTTTAATCCTGTTGGGGGAGATTAACATGCAAACACTTGAACTATTAGATAATTATATCACCTGAATGATAGTGGCACACTTATGATAAAGTCCTCACTTTTAGAGGCACGGTTAATGTGACATCAGCGGGAACTTATTAAGTAGATCTACTGGGTTTGACAGCCCCACCCGGGTCAGTCGCGCTGACACGATTGGATATCAAACGGGTGTTATAAACTTCCTAGTCTTAACGAGGCACAATTGAACTTGTCGAGCTTCAGTAACTGGATAGCTAGTTTATCTAGTCAGACGTGCACTGATTTCTTGAAAATAGCCTAGCTAGCTATTGATATACTATCTGGATTTTAAACTGAACTTGATCATGAACCTGAACTGTCGATGAACAGTTGTTTTACTCTGAACTAAGACTGTTGTTGAACGGTCGATTTACATTAAACTGGAACTGTTTATGAAGTGATAAACATGTGAACTCACCAACCTTTGGTTGACACTTTTTAGCATGTTATTTCTCAGGTTGCGGATGTTCGAGTATCACGAGTACGCATGCATGGGTCTTTAAGACACTTTTAGTGTCTTTGGACAAGTCACGTCACTTTGGGTGATACTGTTTTTACTTAAACGTTTTTATTGTATTTACGCTTCCACATTTGTAAAACTCTGAATTTATATTTTAATGAAATATGAAACGTTTTTATTAATTATTGGTCGTTCGGTGTAACTAATGGACTACGATCCTGGTTTGTCACGCTCCTTGCGGTGGTATTACGCGCGTGGATTTTTAGGGGTGTGACAGATTGGTATCAGAGCCATTGGTTGCAGCAAACTAAGATTCGTCTTAGACTGTAACCGCTTTGCATTAGTTTCACTTAAACATTTTTCTCATGCATCGTGATACTCACTCCTACACGCACCTGGTTTACGATATGTCGTTTACATCAACCAATCCCCCTTATACTCACGGCGAGGAGCCAGTTATTCTTGAGTCATTTTCGTTAACCTCTCTGAGTCATGTACCTCTTGGTTCACATCCGATGAGACGTTGAATCAGATCATAGGATCACATATTCACTCTTGACGAGTCATTGGCTGCTCGAGATTATTCTTGACTGAAGGACTAGGCGTAGTACCCCGACATTGGACGAATGCTTACTTAGGAAGGTGGTGTGATGCATTTTCCTGTTCTTAAACCTTTTCTCCTAGTGTGTGAGATTCTTGTTGAACCTGACCTATCTGCATCGTTGAACTAACATGCTCAGAAAACGTAATCATGACGTGCTAATAGTGCGCTCATTCAACTTCAGTAGTGGCAACATTGTGTGAATTCAAGTGGCTGGCCATGGGGGCACTTGTATCTGCCTCTGTTACCCTGCTCGTTTCACATTTGCCTTGATCTTTTTAGACTCCCCTCTTCTCGTTTCTTTTGCGTTGTGCGTCAGGTCGACACAACTTGGGAACAACTCTTATAACCTCAAAACATACCTGATGTGAGCTGACTAAAGTTTTTCTCTTTATGTATCGGGTTGTGATCAAGTTGGTATGCATGATAAACCCTATTAAGATCCATTGAGCTAAATTTCTGGCCGACTCGCTTCGGGTGGGTTATTTCAATTAAAGAGAACATTTTGTTCGCGAAACTTGTTTCTTTAAGAAATTATGATTAAGATAACCATGGGTTAGTGACCACACCATACCTGGTAGCTAAAGTAAGAGAAACTAGGGTGATCATATAAAGTAAATCACAGTTACGGGTGCACACGCAAATGTAATTTGCAGTATATGGAAATCCTGGAGAATCCTACTAGGCAAACCAATGATCGTATTGGGATCAAATTCCTATAATTGTTTTTCCTCATAGCGTTGAATGTTGAACATGTTGAACTCAACCGGAAGATCAAAGTCATCTATCATTGTAAACGTTATCGCGTGTGATCTTATCTCTCCTATATACAGACTTTATTCCCTTCGAGAACTCTTTTGAAACGTATAATGAATGTTAGTCCTGAAGGGAGATCGTTTCACTCGTGTACTTTGATGACAAGTTTTTCTTGACTATGAAAACTCTTGACGAAATCATTGACTGGTTTTTTATTCTTCTTGAATCGTAACTCTACTCCTACGACCTTATCTACCATATCAACTCCTGGAACTTTAGCATCCGAGAGACAACTTGGATAAACCTTAACCAGACGAATACTCAGACAACATTGGATAAACGACTTATATAAATCATATATCGCGGCACTGAAACATATTTCCTGGCTGAAAACTTTTGTGAAGTTCCCTCTGAAGATTCATACTGCTGATTTTATTGTGCGAACCAGAACTTGTTGCCAGCAACATCGTCATGATTATACAAACTGCTTACTTCACCACAAGCATTTTTTTTTCTTCTTTCCTTTCTCTAATGGGAGTTATGTTAGTGGAAAGTTTTCCTGATTTTCAGACTGATGACTTCCAGTTTTAACGTAACGACTATTCTGATGGACCTTTTGAACATGTGCGATTGATTTTTGTCTGCATGATTCGAATATTTTACGATTTAACCGCCAACAATTTCTGATTCTCGTGCTATTGTCATCCTTTATGTC
The DNA here is from genome assembly GCA_039602395.1 of Deinandra increscens subsp. villosa. NCBI lineage: Eukaryota > Viridiplantae > Streptophyta > Magnoliopsida > Asterales > Asteraceae > Deinandra > Deinandra increscens. Next base: position 9,068,408 of record JBCNJP010000007.1, on the reverse strand, counting down.
TTGGATGAGCTTTCAAGCTTTGAACCAGAAAGTGTTACACTTTTGGTTACCTTTTCAACTAGTTAACACCATTGATGATGAGACTACCTTGTGCCTCAATCACGGTAACAAGACAAAGCATTTTATGGAAACCCTATGTACACCCATCGAGCATGAACTTCTTGTATTTAATAGCTAATTATACCATCAACCTGTATTTTCCCTTCTTACCAAGTTATCCATACATTTTGTATATTTATTAACGCTCATGTCATAGAAACTATCGACAAATTTCTGGTAAGCGAATCCTCAAGATCCTCTTCATGAAACTTTCAATGATGAACCCCAGCTTCAACTTAAACCAAATGGCCTGTTTTAAATTTGGATCGTCTTGAACTCCAAAGCATTATCGTACTCGCACTGCGTGTGCTAACCTCTCGACGATCCTCGCTAGAATAACAAACTTTACGCATCTTACTGGTATTGTGAATGGAAACTCTTACACCTTTCTGTTTGCACAACGTATTGAGATTTAATCTCTCGCCCCCTTTACATTTAAGTGTATGGGAAAAACTTCACGTCCTCTATTTCTGATAAAAATATTCAATGTGGTTTGACTAATATCTAATAATGGTGGGTAGCTGGTACGCCTTTAAGGTGCCGGTAGTGTGGTGGGTTAGCTGCGGTACACCCTATATATAAACATTGGTGGCACGTTGAATGTGGGACCAGTACTGGACCAAGGTTTGACTTTAGAGTCATACACACGGACCTCATCTTGAGAAATTCCATCTAACAGGATTGGTCCTCGACAAAACTGCTTAATAAATAATCAAACTCCATGGTTTTGGGAAACTCTCCTACGTGAGTTCTGACTCAGATGAACATCATGTTTTAAAAACCTGATATTTTTCCTCTTATGAATGAAAAAAAAAACGCATGACCAAATGAACTACTCCAACTTTTTAGAAGTATGTGTTAAGAAGTAGATCGACTTTCGTTGAATGGAAACTACTTTACAGTCAACGGACTTCTGATAAACTTTCTAGCATTCACGGAAGTGATACCTTCCCCGATCCATCTTTATTCAACACCCGATATGACATTTCGATCTGCAGTACACATGCTCTAAGACCTAACCATAACCCATATGTACAACCATTGAAAGACAAAACCACTTTTGGGATATCCTGATTTTTCTTTTGTGTTTCGCAGACACCCTTTTAAAACACTTTGTACCCTATCTTACTTTTGAAGACCATCTGAACCAATGTTTTGACAAGAAAGGGATCATGACGCATGAAGCGCAAGAACACCAAGGAGAATGGGCACAGTGGTGAGCTTAAACAATGAAGATTTCTCTAACGAGACGTTTGCTCTATTTGATTGTATAACCATTGACACGTTCATTTCGATATCTATTTATGCAAATTCATTGGCAATTCCTGTCAAGCACGCTATATAATTCTCTCTGAATTTTATACTATCCATTACGTTATTTGCATCCTCCCTGCTGGTATCTTCGCCAGTGCCAGTTAAATTCACATGTCATTCTTGGGATGTGTAATTGCGACTATCATAAGCTTGTTATCTCATCGCTTACTCGAATTCACGAACTAAGTCGTTAGCTCTTTTCCTCTATTTGCTATTCCTATGCTTGATGACATGCGTAATCCTGCAGATCACTTTTTGATATTCGGTACCTCATAGTTACACTTTTATTTTGTTGGATCTTCACTTTAAAATTTTGGATTCTTTAGCAAAGTAATGTGCATGATGATATGTTGTATGATGCTAAACTCCAACTTGAATTTGAACCTAACTGTCTATGTGATTTCTTGAATAATTCTGAACAGAATTGAGTAATTTTTTTCAAACAAATTGCAATGTGTTACCTTTTAATTATCTATGTGATCTCTCGTTAGACCACAGTCCTTTTGTCACAAAATCAGTGTGTTACCCGTTATATTTTATTATGTGAGCAACTGTTGAACCATTTTAACTATGATAAATAGTTTGTTTGCTTATGATCTTCTCATGAGAAATGTTTATAAAACATGCATGTTTATGCATGCTAAAATTTGAGAATTTAATCCTATGTTTAGGGTATATAAATTGATTAATCATTGAAGTGATGGTTTAAACATAAGTTGCATAGAATTGCATGATTAGTTATGTGTATGAAACATGTTAGGAACTAGAAAATGACATGTTTTGGATGTATTAACTTGATTCAGTATGAAAACCATACACCATACAAGGTCCTAAGTCTCTTACCTCGGTGGGAATGACAAGACTGTGTGAAGTTGCCCCGCCAACTTTACACCGTATGGGTTGTGTTGGTTAGTTTTTGAACTTATAGGCTACATATATGTCATGTTGATGTCGGATGCTACTATATAAGGTGTTAGGAAAATTGTATGCACTTTATGGTAAAACCTTAATGATAGGTTGCATGCTAGTACGCTTTGGCCACATCAATCTTTAAAAAACATATTCATAGAAATTCGTATGCTATCTGAATCATTATTGCATGAAAAGTGAGTATGAATGTTATTGTGAATCATGCAAACGTAATTGGTCATAACTCCATAAAGTACTAAATCAACCAATAGGTCCCCATGTTAACTTGATTAATCCTGTTTAATCCTGTGCTATTTGCTAGTTGGTAGGAAAAATCCAGACGTTTATGTTTTCGTTAGACAACGGGTCTATTAAACAAACATCGATTGACTTTATGCACACCCAATTATTTTTCTTATACACAAATTCCTTTCTCTTCAATTCACTTGGGTTATTGGTTATGCGAATTCCTTAACTGAAAACGAGACACGAAGTGGGAACCTCACTCCCGACCTTGGGTACAATAGCTGGAAACTCCTCGGATGTATTATGATTGTTCTTCGTATTGAAATTTGATTTCAGATACTTATGTTATCGTGCCACTCTGTTCGGCCTGGTCACGCAACACCATTTATGTATTACATTTGTTCAACTCTTCCCGTAAAAGAACGCATGATAAGAAAATCATTTTCCATACTTTCGATTCGAATCCCTTTCGAAAACCTCTAAACATTTGACATCTCCTCAAAATCGGATACAAATTCTTGATCATAACCTCCATCACTCCTTTTGGAGTAGGAAGCCTAAATCCTTCTGGTACGTTACTTTCAATTCGACTCTTCAAACAATTATCACTGATTTAAATTTCGAGACAAAATTCTTTCAACAAGGGGATGATGTGACGACTAAGAAAATTTTTCTTTCTTTTGTGACTAACTTGTTAACCGTTACTCAATTTTCGGGACGAAAATTCTTCAACAAGGGGATTTCGTGACAATCTGTCTTTTCAGGTTCTTCCTAATTTATCTAAACCTAAACTGTTATAAATGTTGTGTGAACATTTATGTGTTTGGCTTGTGTTGACCTTATTATCTAGGGTTTGTACAACTAGCAATACGAGCATACCTTTGAGTCCAGACGTTTTGTATTTTATGATTTTATGTAAATCGTGTTCTATGATTTTATGTGAACATTTTGTCATTTTATGTGACTTATGATTTTATGTGATATATATGTATATATATGCACATTATATCCTATTATTTTTATGTGATGAGATGTCACATAATTATACATAACATGTTCATGATTTCATCTGAGTTATACATATGTGGTTATGATTCTATGTACATCATTTTATGTGAACTCGAATATATATTTACGAATGAATACACAAGATTTCAAGTGACGAAACAAGGTTTATATTTTATAAACGTTACACGTTAAATATGTTTTAACACATGCTGAGACAGTCATCGTTTACCTTCTCTGTTAACCCCGTTAGCCTTGTTAACCATTTCTAAACCTTGGAGGATTAACTTTGCCCATTTCTAAACTATTTTAAACCAACCAAACTTGGAGGGACTACACCTGTCATTTCCAAAACCTGCTTGCTGATTATGTAAATTGATGGGGGACTTTTGTTGCCATTTCAATAAACTTGATTTCAAAGAATATGAAACCGTAAACCTGCTTGCTGATTATATATGAAACCGTAGACATTGTAAAGCGAGTCCGCCAAACCATTGAGCACATAGCTCTTACACAAGAACTCAGAATGCTTCCAAGCTTGAACCGCGCTCACAGATTGAGCATCCATTTCCCCTTCAGACACTTGGGGAGCGATTTCAGTCAAGAACCTCGCAAGGTTCAACGTTGTCAAATAAAACAGCATCTTCTGCTGCCAACGTTTGAAGTTCAGACCATTGAACTTTTCAGGTTTTTCAGCGTGGCTTGCAACCGCACCAGGCAGCGGTGCAACCATCATCGTGGTAACAGCAACGGCAGAAGTAAAAACTGTAGAGATCCCAGAGGTCGCTACACCAGAGGTCGGTAAAGGCTGAGACGAGTCCATTCTGAAACGAAACCCACAGGAGAACAGTTAGAAATATTCGTACACAGAGTGTACACCAATCTGTTTAAGTTTGTTACTGTTGGAAATTCAGTAACGATTAGAACAATCGTTAATAACGATTCAACCAATCGTTTAATTACAATACAGAAACAATAATGAACAAATACAAGGAGATAGAGTAGTAAACGAAAACACCACAGAAATATGATCACGAACAGCAGCAATCTATGTTCCTGCAAAAACAGAAAAACACAGACAAAGAAAAACGAGAGGAACCGGGCTTGTGTTTGACACAATTCCCTTAAACAGATTCGACGTCTGTTCCCAGGGTACACCGGTTCAAAACTGTGTGTACAGCCGGACGAGAATACTTGCCTGAAACGAGACCGGAATGAAGCTGTAGACGGAGATCAGCAGCAGCAGCACGACGTTGGAATGCAATTTTTCTGTGTGTTCTTTTGCTCTAAACCTGTGTATTTATACACGTAAACTGGGCATACGAAGTGAACATCATTAACCAGTAATGAATGATCGATTTATGTCCATTAATCCGTAATGAATGATCAGGTTTGGAAAGCCAAAAGTCATTTCTAGAATCATCTCAAAAAATGGTTCGAAAATTAGCAAAAACGTGTCGTCCACGGACACACGTTTCGGAGCTGCATTCGTGTCCGCAGGTCGCGCGGGCACGAGTTCAGAATTTCGGCTTGACAACCCATTTTTCGCACCCCCCCCCCCTGCGCGAGGGTATGAGCTAGAGTAAAACATGACACAAGTGATATCTAGAGCTTTGAGGTTTATCCTTATAAACCAATTCACCTTTTGTTCCCACACCAATGTGGGATAGCCCACATCACATTTTCCAAACTTGAACAAAAATTCTTTTGAGATAAACATCTCATTCACACACATTTTCCAACAATCCCCCACATGAATGGAGGTTGATCTCAGAAGTAACTTAATCCCGATCGAATTTCAACAGTTGAATCTTGCATACGATAGGTAGGTGTTACCCTTTGAACCTTCGCTCATGAAACACACTTAGTCTACTGGCTCTGAGTAGGCGGTGATGCCTTTGAACTCGTCTGCCGTTTGTGTAGGCGACAATGTGCTTCACACAAGACTCTCCTTGACAACATCAAGTCCTCATAGTTATGTTCGTTATGGTCATGAACATTAGCCTGGTTCTGCGAGAGCTCTTAGGTATTGTGCCCCTCTCAATACCCTTCGAAGCGACCCCACTTCTCTCTCACATAGGTGATTCACCACGTGTGGCTGCCTCAGCTGAATCATTAAAAGCCATAGGCTTAACCTCGTACTTGTCACTTTTAGGAATGGACTAGGAGATGTATCGATTCCAATTATACATCCCCTTCTTAAAGTGCGTGGAGTTATCAATTCTTCCCCCCACAGTGACCTCACTAGTTCATACAATTAGGTTGTCCTATTGAACTCAGATCTTGGGATCTCCAGTCAACTGAGTTAGGTTTTCCTTCATATGAACTTAATCTTTCAAGGGCTTCAGTCCCATTCCCATGGACGACTTCTGAACTACCTCTCTACTTAGGCCTTTTGTCAGCGGATCCGCAATATTATCCTTTGACTTCACATAGTCAACAGTGATAATTCCAGTAGAGATTAGTTGTCGTATCGTATTATGTCTACGTCTTATATGTATGTTCTTACCATTATACATTGTGCTATGAGCTCTGCCAATTGCCGATTGGCTATCACAATGTATACATATGGCCGTTGCCGGCTTAGGCCATCTTGGTATACCCTCCATGAATTGACGTAGCCATTCTCCCTCTTCACCAGCTTTATCTAAAGCGATGAATTCTGCTTCCATCGTGGATCTAGCAATAACCGTTTGTTTCGACGATTTCCACGATATGGCTGCACCTCCAAGTGTGAATACATATCCACTCGTTGCTCTGGAATCCTTCGTACCCGATATCCAGTTTGCATCACAGTGTCCTTCAATCACTGCAGGATATCTGTTGTAGTGCAGCGCGTAATCCCTTGTGTACCTTAGGTACCTAAGTAACCTAGTCACACATCTCCAATGAGTTGAACTTGGATTACTCGTGTACCTACTTAGCTTGCTTACAGCATATGCTAAGTCTGGTCTGGTACAACTCATCAAATACATCAAACTGCCAATAATTCTTGAATACTCTAATTGGTTAACAGGTTGTCCTCTGTTCTTAGCTAGATGTTGACTTGTGTCAATGGGAGTTCTAGCTACATTAGAGTCATTTGCATTAAACTTTTCAAGAATTTTATCCACATAGTGGGTTTGTCCTAAAGCAAGTCCACTTTGGGTTCGTGTGATTTTAACTCCCAAAATCACTTCTGCTAAACCCATGTCTTTCATGTCAAATCTTGCTTTCAAGGTGTCCTTTGTTGATTTTATCATTTTGTCATTACTTCCAGCAATGAGCATGTCATCAACGTATAGACACAAGATGACATAACCATCTGGTGTGTCTTTCACATACACACACTTATCACATTCATTGATCTTGAAACCAGAATCACGCATGACATGATCAAACTTTTCATGCCATTGTTTTGGTGCTTGCTTTAGTCCATACAAGGATTTGACCAGTTTACACACTTTCTTTTCTTGTCCAGAGGCTCTAAAGCCCTCTGGTTGTTCCATGTAAATCTCTTCCTCTAGATTTCCATTTAAGAAAGCGGTTTTCACATCCATTTGGTGAACTTCCAAATTTCTAATGGCTGCAATGGCAAGTACCAACCTTATGGAGGTTATTCGAGTTACTGGTGAATATGTGTCAAAGTAATCTAGACCTTCCTTTTGTTTGTATCCTTTGACCACCAGTCTTGCCTTGTACTTGTCTATGGAGCCATCAGGCTTCATCTTCCTCTTGAAGATCCAACGATGACCTAGTGGTTTGCATCCCGGAGGAAGATCCACTAGTTCCCATGTATGGTTTTGTAAAATAGAATCTATTTCACTTTTGATGGCCTCCCTCCATTGAGGTCCTTCTGAGGAAGTTACCGCTTCATGGTATGTTTTGGGCTCACTTTCTACCATGTACGTGTAGAAATCAGGACCAAAAGACTTTTCAGTTCTAGCCCTCTTGCTTCGCCTAAGCTCAACATCTTCTTCCTCAGATTGCTCTTGTTCTTCCGGAACACGTTCTGGTTCTTCCGGAACACGTTCTAGTTCTTCCGGAACACGTTCTAGTTCTTCCGGAACTAGCTCATCATGAATACGTTCATCATCTGCCCCAAACGTATTTCCATATTCTTTTGTAATGCATGGAAATATATTTTCAAAGAATGAGACATTCTTTGATTCCATTATCGTTCCTTTGCGAATATCGGGAATCTTGGATTCATGCACAAGGAAGCGATACGCGCTACTGTGATCTGGATATCCAATGAATATACAGTCAACAGTTTTTGGTCCTATCTTTTGAGCCTTAGGTAGTGGAGCAACCACCTTGGCTAGGCACCCCCACACTTTTAGGTATTCATAGGACGGTTTTCTTTTCCACCATAACTCGTATGGGGTTTCATCTCTTTTCTTATGGGGTATCCTGTTCAAAATATAATTTGCTGACAGGATAGCATCCCCCCACAAGTTTTGGTTTACACCAGAACTCACTAACATGGCACTCACCATTTCTTTCAAGGTTCGATTTTTCCGTTCAGCAATCCCATTTGATTGGGGTGAATATGGTGCAGTGAACTCATGTCTAATTCCGTTTTGCAAACAGAATTCAGCAAATGGTGAGACATACTCACCACCTCTATCACTTCGTACAACCTTGATCTTCCTTTCAAGTTGATTCTCAACTTCAGTTTTATAAGCAATGAAAGCTTCAATTGCCTCGTCTTTACTTTTGAGCAAGTAAACATAACAATACTTCGTGCAATCATCGATAAACGTGATGAAGTATTTAAATCCATTTCTAGTTGGAATGGATTTCAAATCACACACATCTGTGTGGATCATACCGAGAGGTTCAGTGTTTCGTTCAACCGGTTTGAATGATGATCTAGTTAATTTTGCTTCAACACATGTTTCACATTTATAGTTTGAGTCAATATCAAAAGTTGGTATGCAATTCAATTTAATCAAACGACGAATGGAATTAAAGTTAACATGACCAAGTCTACCATGCCACACATTAGAAGACTCAAGCAAATAAGCAGAACTGGTACCAGTCTTATTCATAACATTGTTAACGACCATTACATTTAGTTTGAACATACCATTGAGAGCATAGCCCTTCCCCACATACACACTATTCTTGGTCAACACGACCTTATCTGACTCAAACACCATTTTGAAACCAAACTTATTCAACAACCACCCAGACACAAGATTCTTACGAATCTCAGGGACATACAACACATTAGTCAAGGTAAGCTCCTTTCCTGATGTCATTTTCAGGATCACATTTCCTTCACCTTTGACTTCAGCAGTGGCAGAGTTACCCATGAAGAGTTTTTCTCCATTAGTAACTTCTTTGAAGGTGTTGAACAAGTTCTTGTCAGCACAAACATGGCGGGTGGCACCGGTGTCAACCCACCATTCCTTGGTATTCGAACCAACCAAGTTAACCTCAGAGATCATCATTGTGAGGTCAGAGATCATGGCAACAAGATTCTCATAATCATCAACCATATTGGCTTGACGAGAGACATCTTTCTTTGGTTGTCTACATTCATTTGCCCGATGACCTGGCTTGTCACAGTTGTAACATTTGCCTTCAAATTTCTTCTTTCCAACCCCACCTTTGGGTTTAAGATTAAACCCTTTCCCCTTGTTCTTCTTCTCAGCCCGTCCTCTATTTTTGTTACCTTTGGAGGATTGGCCATATTCAACAATATTGGCCTTTGCTTGCTCGGGGACATCACTCTTCTTTTGAGCAAGTTTGTTGTCTTCTTCAATACGAAGACGAACCACAAGATCTTCAACGGTCATTTCCTTTCTCTTGTGTTTGAGATAGTTCTTGAAATCAACCCAGCTTGGTGGCAATTTCTCGATCATGGCAGCAACTTGGAACGTCTCGCTGAGTGACATTCCCTCCGCATGGATATCATGAAGAATGATTTGCAACTCTTGGATTTGACTCATAACAGTTTTAGAGTCAATCATTTTAAAGTCCAAGAACTTGGCCACCACAAATTTCTTTGTGCCTGCATCTTCGGTTTTGTATTTCCGTTCCAAAGATTCCCATAGTTCCTTGGCCGTGTTTACTTTACAATAGACATTGTAAAGCGAGTCCGCCAAACCATTGAGCACATAGTTCTTACACAAGAACTCAGAATGCTTCCAAGCTTGAACCGCGCTCACAGATTGAGCATCCATTTCCCCTTCAGACACTTGGGGAGCGATTTCAGTCAAGAACCTCGCAAGGTTCAACGTTGTCAAATAAAACAGCATCTTCTGCTGCCAACGTTTGAAGTTCAGACCATTGAACTTTTCAGGTTTCTCAGCGTGACTTGCAACCGCGCCAGGCAGCGGTGCAACCATCATCGTGGTAACAGCAACAACAGAAGTAAAAACTGCAGAGACCCCAGAGGTCGCTACACCAGAGGTTGGTAAAGGCTGAGATGAGTCCATTCTGAAACGAAACCCACAGGAGAACAGTTAGAAATATTCGTACACAGAGTGTACACCAATCTGTTTAAGTTTGTTGGAAATTCAGTAACGATTAGAACAATCGTTAATAACGATTCAACCAATCGTTTAATTACAATACAGAAACAATAATGAACAAATACAAGGAGATAGAGTAGTAAACGAAAACACCACAGAAATATGATCACGAACAGCAGCAATCTATGTTCCTGCAAAAACAGAAAAACACAGACAAAGAAAAACGAGAGGAACCGGGCTTGTGTTTGACACAATTCCCTTAAACAGATTCGACGTCTGTTCCCAGGGTACACCGGTTCAAAACTGTGTGTACAGCCGGACGAGAATACTTGCCTGAAACGAGACCGGAATGAAGCTGTAGACGGAGATCAGCAGCAGCAGCACGACGTTGGAATGCAATTTTTCTGTGTGTTCTTTTGCTCTAAACCTGTGTATTTATACACGTAAACTGGGCATACGAAGTGAACATCATTAACCAGTAATGAATGATCGATTTATGTCCATTAATCCGTAATGAATGATCAGGTTTGGAAAGCCAAAAGTCATTTCTAGAATCATCTCAAAAAATGGTTCGAAAATTAGCAAAAACGTGTCGTCCACGGACACACGTTTCGGAGCTGCATTCGTGTCCGCAGGTCGCGCGGGCACGAGTTCAGAATTTCGGCTTGACAACCCATTTTTCGCACCCCCCCCCCTGCGCGAGGGTATGAGCTAGAGTAAAACATGACACAAGTGATATCTAGAGCTTTGAGGTTTATCCTTATAAACCAATTCACCTTTTGTTCCCACACCAATGTGGGATAGCCCACATCACATTTTCCAAACTTGAACAAAAATTCTTTTGAGATAAACATCTCATTCACACACATTTTCCAACAGTTACAAACCAACCAAAATAGTGAGATTAAACAAAACATAGTGATGCTGATTTGTTATCTTTGTTACTTGGCTGTCACTGAGCTTGAAATCTCATCATTTGACATTAGCTACATCTAGTTTTTCATAGTGATTCTTACAAACTCCTACGATCACATGAAAAAATCAACATGAACAAAATGGATGTGGGCTTTACGCCACATGATTGTGAAGGATACAAATTATTTTTTTTAGTAATCGTAAAAACCAAAGGAAGTCAACCAAAAAAAACGATACGAATTGGCTCAGATCTGTATGGAATGTTTCATAGAAAAACAATATAGTTAATGGGTGCAAAGGTTATTGCCATGCCATAGAAAGACAAATCTTTCATGGCTGCAAAAATTATTACAACACCAACATGTTAGTTCTCATAATTCCAAATGTACAGATATAACATCACGGCCAAGGGACGTTAACTTTTGAACACCGCACGTGGGTGAGAGAGAGGAAAGCACACAGCCATGGCCACCTTCAACTAATCAAAACACAAAACATATAAAAGTAGAGACGGATATCAATAACCGAATGGTGTAAATGAAGTACAGTAATATGTGAGTAAGAACATCCAATTTTAATTGTTATATATATAAATATATATGTATATAAAGAAAAAAAATACCCTTTACATTCTTCATTTCTGAGAACATCATAGCAAAGGAACTTTAATCGAAGAACCAAGCTTCAAAGCAGCATACATCAGAAAACAGATTAACCCCTTAGATCTGAAATAGATAGAAACTTTATAGTACAAACCAAAAACAAATCTGAAAAGTAGAATTTGATATTGGCTCAGACCATTAATGAAGAAAGAATCGGACTTAAAATTAGATGGCTGTAAAAAGTAAAACAAATTGCCATGCCAACATAAAAAAAGTGCCCTTTACATTCTTCATTTTTGGAATAACATCATAGCCAAAGGAACTTTAATCATAGAACCAAGCTCCAAAGAATCATACATCAGAAAACAGGTTAATCCCTTCAGATCTGAAATAGATAGAAACTTGAAAGTACAAACCAAAAACAAATCTGAAAAGTAGAATTTAACGTGGCTAATATGGCTCAGACCATTAATGAAGGAAGAACAAGACTTAAAATTAGATGGCTGCAAATAGTTAAACAAATTGCCATGCCAACATAAAGAAAAAATGTCATATACATTCTTCATTTCTGGAAGAAAAGCATAGCCAGAGGAAGAGATTAATCTCATCACATATGAAAAAGATAGAAACCTCAAAGTAAAGGAACTTTGATCAGATAACCAAACCTCAAAGAAGCATACATAACAGATCTGAAAAGTTCGAAGGATTCAAAAACCATAAATATAGTTGGGGATATTAAGAAACTCTAAACAGACCTGTCAACATGTTCGTGCCCCCATCTTCTTTAGTAAACCGTAATATCCAACCATTCACCCTCAAACCAACACCCATTACGGTTTATACAGATCAGAGAAAATCCCAGCCTCAGAAATCAAGTAATCATATATTTTGGAGGTTTTAAGAAACCCTAAATCGAAATTAATCAGACATAATCGAAACATATCAGTCGTTGAACTTGATATATCATAAACAAAAAACAAATAAACTGGGCTAGGGTTTACATCGGCTGCGAAAAGGACACCCCGCCACCGTAGAAGCCATCATCGCCCTAAAAAATTCCAGTTACCGGAATTCTTGGATGATAAGACATCATCGGCCTTAAAAGTTCCGGTGACCGGATTCCATAAACAACAGAGATGACAGTGATTATGCAAATCAGATCTGCAAAGCTCTATTTCATCGTGTACATGGCCAGTGAGGGGCTGCCTCTCAGATCTAAAAAGATGAAAGTGAGTGATGATGAAGACGACAAAACGGCGGACACGGCAGTAGCGGCGTGCAAATGCCGACGAACATAATCTGTTGTGGCTGCCGTCGCAACATAGTATACGATGACAAAGATAAAGAGAGTTAAATGCAGAGCATAAAGAGAGAGAGGACAGAGATGAAAAGAGTTAAATGCAGAGCATAGAGAGAGAGAGGAAGCATTTATCAGGCGGTGGAGACATGGGATAGTGGGCCAGCTGGCTTTATTCTTCTCTTTGTAAAGGTACACACGTGAAAGAAAGTAAAGCACAAAGCCACCGCCACCTTCAACTAATCAAAACACAAAACGTATAAAAAAAAAAGACAGATGTCAATAACTAAGTGGTGTAAATGAAGTACAGTAATATGTGAGAAAGGCCATCCAATTCAAATTGTTATAGTATATAACAAGCTGGATACCCCCCGCGCGTTGCAGCGGGGAGCTTGTTTTTAAAAATGTAATTGCTTTTGATTTGGAGCAGTTACAACTATGTAAACGATAATGCAAATGTTGTATATGCAGGAGGTAATGATAGTAATAGGATAGCCAAAATGATTCATGCAATGTCATCTAATGTTCTCTAAGCTAGTGAACTACAAAAGTCAACAATTTGGTCCCATATGTATGTGCTTCATCTGGTGATCAATTTCCTTGCCTCGGGGTATCATCTGCATCTATTTAAGACAGCAATAAACCTGAAGAGCAAAAGGTGCACATCAAAGAGTTATCCGGTGAAGGAATGAAAGTGAATTTGAAAAGCTGCAATGGAGTAGTAGACTCTTGTAATGTCTATGCATTTGACACCCACTAACTAAAAACATTACGAAATTTGTTTACACGAGAAAATAGTAAAGACTAACATATTTGTTTAACCACGCATAGAGTCAGACTGTAACAAATGTTAAAAGTTGACATAATTATTTAACACTACTATTAAGGCAAAGAGAGAGGCAACAAATAAAGTAGCTGTAATAACTAAGATGGGATACTAACCTCCGAAGCTAAGGAAACACAGAGAGATGGTCAAATGTCTCTTTCTCACTTGCCTCCCCCACCTATGCCGCATTTGCCTACACCCCTTTCTTTCTTTCTCAGTCACACACATTCATCAGGAATGCCAACCACATATCCATTCATGTCTCCCTCTCTTATTTGCTTTTTCTTTCTCACAATTGATCTCATGGTGATGACCTGTCTCATACTCGAAGAGATAAAAATGTGGAGCTTTCTTAGGATAAAAAAAAGTTCATTAAGAAAAAAAACTATAACAAATTATAAAAGAAGATGAGACATGTAGAAAATTATATTACGGGTCTATTTCTATGCATAAATCTAGTAGAACATTTAAGGCACACATAAGAACAGTCACTGCAGTCACTGTATGAAGATGATACAAAAGCTTTATTACTTAGAATAGTAGTACGTCTGCGAGATTGAGTACTGGTATGCATGCCTAAAGTTGCATCGAAAGATTCACGTGATCGTCTATGAGGAGGCCGCATCTTATTGTAGGAAGAGATAGGTGAAGCAACAGAAAGGTATATAATTAACTACTTATATATGTGAGTGCAATCTAGTAATATAAGAAAATATCTAGTTATAATATATAAACCAATAGGTTATATAAAGCACTGTAATATAATCTATTTTTAACTAACTACTTATATGTGTAAGTGCACTCTAGTAATATAAGAAGATAACTAATTATAATAGACAAACTGATAAGTTATGTAAAGCACTCTAATGTAATTATAGTATACGAGTAAAAGACCTGCGTGTTGCTGCTGGGTCGTTAGTTCATTTAATATGTTGCTTGATAGACTTGGTACATTTCATATAGTTGGATCACAAAAGTTTTTCTCAATCTTGTTGGTTTAGTATCATTGACTTTGTCTTCACTGGCTCTTTAATTTTCTGTCTTTGTTCTTTTCATTTGATGGTCACCTGCATTTATAGAGGGAGTTTAAAAAACCAACATCAAAAAGTGGAAGTGGTTATCTATGAGGTGAATAACAGTAAGCTATTATTTGATTTTAATAATAAAGAAACAAACAAAAGTACATATAAAACATATATAATACTGAATTATTGTGCTGAATTTGAGTGAGGTTCTTGACCAACAGAGATGATAGGACTTGATTCAAAGGCTTTGAGACCTACAAATAACCAAATAATAGGCAATTAATCCACTTGGTAACTCGAATATTATGTGAGATCTTTACACAAAACAAATAGATGGTTAATTGGATAAGATGTACCTGAAAAAACTTGAGTTTTTGTAAGAAAATTGCTGTTGAGATAAAATGTGAAACTTACCCAACTATTCTATACCACACAGCCTAACAAAATCAACTCTTATTAATGCCAACAATGTTCACTTTAGAATTGCACACCCAAGCAACTCTTAAACCTCAAGTACATGTAGATGAAGACTACTCTAAACTCATTTATCACTATTGACCCAGTACCACAACCAGCACATTTAACTTTAAGCATGAACATCAGCACACATTCGTCTACTAAAGAATATAGGAAAAAAACGCAACAAAGACAGAGTAAGCTACTAACTTTTCATATTTTGACTTGTTTACCTATGTATGGGAAAGTTCAAGATATATTTTATCCCTAAAAAACAGCTTTTAGATTTCAAAAATTAACCACTCAGAGTCGGAACTGTAATAAGGTCAGCATTTTCGAAGCTAATCCCAACATAATATTTGGTGAAGTTCTCATTTTTTTTCCGGAATGATACATCAGTTTCCAATTGCAGTCAGCCCAATGCCTATGGAGATTCAAGCATAGTCATGATGCAAGTATTGTAGTTGCAAATGTCAACATACTAAATAATCAGGTATATTTATATCTACCATATATAGAATGCATCGTATAAAAGAAGTAACTTAATTTCCACATACCTTACCCGTCTTTTGATCGGGAACTTTGAAGCTAGGAATTGCTTTCAGCCTAGGGGCAGGTTCATCAACCACAATGGTTGTTGAGAGCTACACTAATGTTACAAAGACTTAGCTAAAGTTTCAGATAACAGACTGAACTTCATCATTAATTCAAATGTGACTAAAGAATTTGCTAACTATTTCTTGAGAGCTACATACCTACACTGTCAAATTAGAAAATACAATAAATAGTACCTCCATGGGTATTTCAAATCTTCTTAAGATAGCTGAACCACTTGAAAAGGTTTTAGCAAACCAAACACTCAATCCAACAAAACAAACTTGCCAAAGGACACTTAAGAAACATGAACAAAAATAAACAACCCAGTAACCTACAAATTTTGATTGAGAGCTTCGAAAACAGTCTGACCTCAGGTCACCTTAGGCATTGGTTACTACTATAAACATTTAGTTTTCTTTGATGCCCTAGTTTTAGGCCATATAATATCCTACATATAATTCGGGAGGTTGCTATAAATTTAACCGTCAATAACATATCATTTAAATACTAAAAGGAAAAAGACCCAAATACAAAACAGAGCCTAACAAAATGAAAATTCATTGACCTTGAAACTAAGATAACATAACAACACATGAAAAAGAAAAAAGAAGTCAATGCCAAGTTAATTACCATGACAATGTGATTCATTCTTTTATTTAAACTTTAATAATGTAGTATAACTTTAATGGGATATAGGTCATGCTTTTATAGAAATATAACCTATTTAATGAGGGATTAATGAAATAAGGAAAAGGATGAAAGTACCTGTGTAGCAACACAGCAGTAATGTGAAAATATTATATAACAGTAACTGTAAAAAAATAAACATGGACTATTATATATTAGAATAGAATGTTCATAGTGAGTAAGAATAAAAATGTGCAGTTAGTAAGACAACATGTTTAGCAGGAGATACCTAAAACATAAGAGTATGTTAGTGGGTAGTAAAATGAAACATATTAGATAATAGCTCAAAGTATTTGTTAAAGCAATAAAGAAGAGACTAATATTACAAAGGTATTTCTTTGGATTGATTGCATATGACAATTTAAAAAATAATTTAACTTTCACATCTAATGCTCAGATCACCCATACAAATGTATGATGTATAACAATTGTCATAAGAATAAGTCAGACAATTGACTTTTTCATTAAATTTTACAAAAAAACGATAAATAAGAGACATAATCTTATGCATATTATTAGAGAAAATGAATCATTTGAGCCAACAAAAAGGAGATTACAACCATTGTATTCATATTTAAAGCTAACACTTTCAGGTATATGAATGTAAATAGGGAAAAATGAGTCAATACCTGCAACCTACAAAGCAACTATAATAGCCTGCAAAAAAAAGTAGGACTATATGAGTATTCCAATTCTGTAATTAACAAAAGCTTAAAAACATTCAAATATCACATTGTATTCGTAATTTCTAAGTTGGATGTTGGCCGACCAATAAGTAAAAACTAAATAACGCAACTCAAATGATGTTGTTACTGGACACCTAAATGCATCTACAACTGAACATCTACAACATACCAAAATCATTTGAATTTATTTTGTATCCCCAAATTAACAATCTCTAACTTCACGAATGCAATATGAGATTTAGAACAGAAACATAACTCAAATGTGAGAACAGAAACATAACTCAAATGTATTCACAGTATGAAAGATAACAAATATGAAAGATAACTATATGCCTTATGATCAAGTTACCCCAATGTAGTCTGAACCTTTATAGATTGATTAGCTACCATGATTGAATCTACAGTAACATGGAATTTAAACCTTAACAAAGAAACTTAACTGCAAGAACACAAAACCATTTAAATAAACTACTCTGAAATCATTCAAATAAACTTAACTGCACAAAAACTTAAATCTCGAAACTAAGCCACACCCATCACAACCTGCAAGAACACAAACCGGTTAAAAACTAAAATTTATAATAAAAAAGGTGAACTAAGAAATAACAACTATCAGCACATAGCTCAGAGCTCAGATTCCGGTAGCCGAAAACATCATCGCAAGCCACCATAAACAACAAAAAGAACGGCTCAAACCCTAAGGGGATTCATATCATCGCCGAATCTGCTACCATCCGGCTCAAATCCTAACGGGTTTCATTTGATCACCGAATCTCCTAGAAACCCTAGATTGTAAAGTACATCGATCGGCTCAAACCCTAATGGGTTTCATATCATCGCCGAAAGCAACAACGTGGCCACAAAGACCTGCGATTTGGGGGTTTCATAGGGATTCACCGCCGCCGTCAAACCTTGAAACCGGTGGCCACCATCAACGCAAACGTCGAGGCGACGACACCGATAAATGGCAAGGCGAAACAGCTGGAGAGGCGATCTTGAACGGCAACGACGATTACCCGGACATGGCCGTTTCAAGGCAAGAAAACCCTAGCCACGCCGTCGCCGATGCCGCCTCTGTTGAACCCAGATCTGGAACGGCAACTGGACGTGCTCAGATTTGAAAACCAAATAAATATCACTGCTATCCGATCGCCATCCAGATCAGAAAACGAAGAGAGAGAGAGAGCTAGTTCATCTGGAGAGTATAAACCAGATCTTTAACAGGGGAGAGAGAGGAGCGCATGGAAGACGTGTAGAGAGATTGAGAGATGTCACCGTTCACCGCCAATAGCAGCAAATAAGAAAAAAACACATATAAGGGAATAGCCTCAGTTGTGAGACTGACAGTTTAAGGTAAATGATATATAAGGTAATAACCGATAAGTTACACAAAGTATTCTAGAAAGGTTAACACAAAAAAGTAAAACAAAGCAAAAGTACTTACCTTCAGAAGCAACAACAAAAGAGGACAAAGAACCTACATACACATGTTTAACATCAAGTTAAAAAGAGAAGTAAACATAATGTTAGAAAATCAAAGTTATAATAGAATTATAGACACCCTTTTAAATACCGTAAGGTCTTTCATAAAAGAATTTGCTTGAACATGAAACATAAAACATTTTTCTAATACAATAACTTTCAGTACAAAATCTTTATTCTTGGCCTTTAAATCATTGAATAGTAGTTATATAAAACCCTACACACATATAACTATGTAATACTATTTCAAACAATACAGGGTCGTTCGTAAATGAATTTTCCTAGAGTCATTGCAAATGGTATAAAGCGAGTTGGTGACCCGCCCGCGCGTTACCGCGGGCCACCTGTTTGTGATTTGTTTTAGAAAGTTCATTTACATGACGATAGAAAGTATATTCGTGTTGTTTTCTATAAACTATAACTATTCAAAAACTGTTTTCTTCCTTCATTTTATGAGCCTTGTGCAGGGTAAAATTTACCAAGTTTCATTTGCAAAAGTATTGATCTTCAAAATTTTCATTTTTTTTTTTTTGCACAGTCCAGCAAGCAGAATAAACTTGAGTTACTACTCATATTTATCCTTTGCTCTCTTTGGAGATGGTTGCCTTTCGTCTACATTAGTTTGTGTTGTTGTGTCATAAAATAGTATGAAGTGTAAAGTAAATGCATTTTTTTTAATTATACAAGGGACAGCTAGAAAACTATTCGACTTTACGATTATCTAACTCTCATTAAGAAGGAAAAACATATTGCTAGCTTAAAAAAACCTAAGATGTCGACCATATTCATAGTTAAAAGGTGCAGATATACTAATCACTATATATATAACAATAGTAAACATGATGTCGTAGAATACTCATAAACCAAATACATTGAAAAACATATATAGCTGATACAAATAAATGATAGCAACAGATGTAGGAATCAAAATAGAAAAACTAACATTTATAGAGATCCTCCTGCTAACCTGCAACGCCCAGATCATGATGTCCAGAACACTACAAATATAAGTGAAAAAAATCACATAAATAGCCTCTAACAAAAAGTATAAACACAAATATGAAATCAAATAACCAACATGAAACATAAAATACCTAAAGAAAACATAAAGTTACTAATGCTGGTCATTTAAGTTCCATCTTTGGAGTTCAGAATCATTTAGTCTATTATTTCTACTCATATACGCAACAATGTGAAACCGGAAAACAAATATTAATTAAAATCTGAATGTTAGGACAAAAAGACTGTTTAAAAAAGACCTACCAAACCCAAACATATTATGTAGTTCATAATATCATAATTACTTTTAACATATATCATCAACACATATGTGAAATCAGGTGATCAGCATGAAACACCAAACACTTGAAAAAACATAAATTTATTAATATTGGACATTTAAGTCCCATATTTCAAGAGCAAATTTACTTCTATGGGAGCATCATTAGATTATTGGAGCAATCATATGGCCTTCTTCTTCTTCTAATTACAGTTTTAAATAGCAACAACAATTGCATTGCCCTGTAATAATGATAAATTGACACCTAATGGTTAAAAGTCTTAATCTATATCCTGTTATTTATGTGTATGAAGGTTTAAAAACTCTATTTCAACAACAACAACAACAAAAAAATACTCTGATGCTACAAAAACATACAGATTTCAAAATAATAATAGCTAGCAAACAGGTAAGCAAAAAGTAAGTTGTCCCAAGAAGGCCCATAAAAATTGATTTCAGCTATAAACCAAAGAGAAAAAGGAAAACCACAAATTAACTTACAAAGAGAATTGGATGCCACCCAACCACAAAAAAGAGTTGCATAAGAGAAAAATTGACAGTCATCACAGAAAACCAAAGAAAATAAGTTCATTAGAACATGTATTAAGAAAACGATTTGATTGTATCCATTCAAACATACGTATGAACATACCATTTAATATAAAACCATTACAGTTTTAAGTTGTGCCTAATGTAGTCTAAAGATCATACTCATATTAATAAAGTATGAATCTTTATAAGATTTACCTAAAGTACAATAAAAAGTTATTATAAACGCCTTCCTTCTACTTATTTTCAAAGTAAGTGGAACCCTTTGATGTTATGGAATCAGATGGTGTGATAAATTAGATAGACAAATTCAATAATTAACAATCAAGCACTACAAAAATTGAATGAGCCTACTAATTCCACATGTTCAAAAAATTTAAACACACACAAAAAAGCCAGAACCATCTGATATAAATTACATGAAAGCAAACTAAATAAAATTACCTATAGAGCAGATCAGTTCCAAAGACCCCACAAAGTCTGCACACCTGTAACCTGCAAGCCAACAACAGCAAAACATCACAATTCGAAGTCATCATTTCAAGCAACTAAATACATAGGCCTAATAAATTCACACCAAAAGGCCTCATAGGCACTACTCCCAGCAAGCTATCAAAGCAACTAAAATGAATCTAAAACAACTCTTAGTAAAGAGAATGTTGGTTTCAGAATTAGGATATCACCTTAAAACATGGATGCGGACATAATTAGGCTTCTTTTATCAAAATTTGTGTAAATATAACTCTACAATATGTGATGAAGATTTATAGTTTCTTCTAGGTAGACCGAAAAACTCTACAGTTTAAACAATATCTCAACAAATATAATACTCTCATTCTATTGTATACCCAAAGCCATAAAAAACATTTAGTAAAAAAATAACTCCTAACTAAACACACATCTCATAAATCATGTAACTATGTTGAACACATACTAAAGTGAATATAACATAAGCTCTTCTTTTGGATTTAAAATCAACAGAAAGAGTGTTTGTTTATATATTGAACATATACTAAAATAATATATATTGAACTTCAAGCTCTTCTTCTCTATCAGTAACTATGTTGAACATATACTAAAATGAAAAAAAACTAACTCCTAGTATGTAGCAACGCCCCGGAGACCATCTTCTACCCTACAAAACATCCAATTAAACATCACAACTCAAAGCTACAATAGCACCAAACAAATCTTAATTCCTAAAAGAGTAAACCAAAAATCAAAGATAACTTGTATCCTAGATCGAGATTCATCGGAGAAGATGAAACTTATGTGTAAAAAGAAGCCAGAGAAAAAGGAATCCAAGGTTAATAGAAAAAGACGGAAGGTAGAAGCGTATAAAACTTAATAATTTATATCGCCAGTGAAATAACCGACGGAGAGCGCACACCGACGCTCTATCGGAATCTTATGGTGGTTTACGAACCGTTTTAGCGATTCTAGGTCACCCGATCAGATATCTGAGTAGAACGACTGATGCGATACAAATCTTAGCGATTTTGATGAAGAAGAAACCAAAATCAAATACGAACCGATCGGAAACCACCATCTCTATATGTTTTTTCTATTATCCTTTGTTAACAAATGCAAGGATGAAATAAAGAGAGAATCTTTCATAAGTATTGAGAGAAGACGTGATGAAGAATAGAGAGAGAAAAGAGATTGGTAAAGTTAGAGAGAGAATGCCATAGTAGATGATATTGATCCATATGAGAGAGACATCGATGGAGAAAATGGGTATCGCGGTTGAAGTCTTTAAATTTCAGTAAATGAGAGGACATGTATTTAAGCTTATATGTCAAAGAAACATTGGTGGAAGTAATGTGATGGCCATATGTGATACGTGGAAATGAAGTACAGTAATCTGAGAGAGAGAGTGCCAGGAATAGGTTTTGTTAATACTAGCCGTGTGCCCGCGCGTTGCGGCGGCAATAGTTTATAGCGCATTATTTGACATTTGTCCGCGCCTTATGGCGGCACGATAATTTACATCGTGGTTTTCGTTTCTGTTACCGCGATCCGGCCCGATGACGATTTATAATGCGATACATACACATTCAGCGGTGGAAACAACCGACGCGATACTTGTTTTTTCACATGATATCCCTCTTGACAATGCAACGTAGAGTCGTTCATGTGAAAATACAGAATCCATGTCACATTTTAGCTGCGGCATGATTTGGGAACCCGCGTAATCTTGCCGCAGCGGCAATCAAGCAACACGGTACTTGTGTGTATCAATCATGTTGTAATATATTGCATTGTACGTTTGTTAGTTTTCTCATTCGTATCATCGATGTAGTCTATCTCTATCATGAGCCTCTCATTAAATGTCAAAACTTTTCATAAGATTGAAATAGATATGCAACACATCCAACTCATATCATTAATATATATCAATAATATAAATAAGCTAAGGATTAGTCTTGAAATGATTCACTATAAACTCAAATATTATATGTATCTTAGATATTTTTTGTTTTGGTTGAGAGTGCTCGACGCATTGTTTAATGTGTTGATAGAATTGGAGAGCATTGAGGAAGCAAATGCAAGTTTTTATGAAATGAGGATGTCTAAAGCTCCTCCAAAACAGCCTTGTGATTTACTTTTGGATGGATTGATTAAAACAGGTAAAGTGGAGTTCTTGAAGTTCTTTAAGGAAATGATTGTGGCTAGATACACAATGACTTTATTTTGATATGAAAGTTTTAAAAACTAAACAGGATGTTGTCACTTATAATTCACTTAGAGATGAGCATGGTTAGATTGTTAGCAGTTAACCAAACTATTGTTTTTATATAATGATATTAATAGTAGATTACTGTTAAGGAATGATGCTAGAATAAATCAAGTTTTCAGTTAGATTATCTAATAAAAATGTTGCTAATTAAAAAACAAACAAACTTTAGACCCACAACACCACAATCACATCTTCATGTGCTCGGAGTACTTGAGCAGCAACAATAGCCTATGCAGCTGCCATCACAGCAGCAGGTGGTGCCATTGGTGCTTGACTATCCTGCTTAGGCTTACGACTTCAATACACCGTGATGCTGCAGCCTTGCATATAGCCAGACCAACAAAGCCACCGCCTCTCATCATAATGAGCTGATAAAAATAAAAACTTACATGAGGCTGCTTAATTTGCATTTTTATTGTATCAATGATTACCAATCGAAATAAATTTGATGTATATAATCCATATGCATATATGGACCCTCAGAACATATTTACTTCAACATCTATAGTAAATGAATTGGTGTTCTTTATGCCATCATTAGCGTTGGTGCAATTGACACCAAACATAAAAAATCTGCAGAAAAGAAAAAACAATTATGTTAGTCAAAGTCAAAGAACACAAAAGATTGTTGACTTGAAGTAATAAAAACAATTGGTGTTCTATATAGAAATAAACTAATTAAAACATTAAAATGGATTTCTTAATTTATATAACTAACAGATTGCTGACTTGAAGTAATAAACTGTAATTTTTAGCAATTGATATGATTAGTAATTGGGTTTAATTATTTTATGGTATTCTCTTTAAAGCCATTCCATATGATGTCGCCATATATAACTATTAAAGTAACAAAAGAAAAACAATAACAATAAACTTTTAGTTGAAATCAGCTTGAATCACAAAACGCGGATATTAGGAAAAAAAATGAAAAAAAAAACAAAAACAAACTGGTGTTGAGACAGAACCATAAGTTTTCAAAACAACACTACATGTACTTTGAAAACAAACAATCCAAATCCACAATTTCAACCAAAAACAATACATTCAACAAAATTTCACAAGATCTGACCTGTGCTGAATGGGTTAGTTGGCTTTCCATACACAATTCCCTTAGAAACTTGTATCTTTCTTCCAAGTCTCCCTGCAAAAGTGAAATCACAACTCAAAATACAGTTATATAACCTGTGCTGAATGGGTTTGCTGAAGCAAATTTGGAACTTTATTTTATGTTGATTTATGTTCCACTTCTGCAAAAAGACCAAACATTATCAATAATTTTTAATAAATAAGGAAATAGTCGTTTCTTACTTTTGAGAGATTATATTTTGATGATTTCTTCCCAAAAGGCAGTCTTTATCCACTTTCCAAGAGACGCCCCGTTGTCAAGATATAGCCACTACAAAAATGATGCACCTTTAAATTCTCTGCATGATCCCATAAATGAACTCTCTCAATGAAGCTACAGCTAACGAAACCAGAAACACATGTATCAAAAAAATAATTTACCATTCCTACACACATTGACTCAGAATTGTTTGAATTCAGTTTAATTTTGCATCAACATTGAGGATCGACATGATCAACTAAAAGCACCACTTCTATTCCATAGTCGGAACCATCTTTGTTAAATTCGAAATAGAAGATTCAAATGAGAAAGAATCCCCTTGTGCAATATTAAAAAAAAAAGAAAAAAAGAACCATAGCAAAGTGACTACATAGCAAAACAATGAAAAATAAATACTTTCTTTAGTACACATATTAACATCCTGCAAAAAATACCTCCTTTAAGGGCGGAAAGTGTTAAAAAGGGGTATCTAAAGCACATCATTGTAAATAACTTTGTTTATAATTTAGCTGGATACTGTATCCCTAACATCCATATCACCTCGAGAAAGTGCTTGAATTGAAGCCATTCTTCCGTATCACGTCCTTGAGGAATCCACTTAGAATGTTATTCAACAATTTTTCCTTTTCGAAAATAGCAGATGATATACAATTATACCCATCAAATATCTACCAAAAACCAAAATTCAGTAATTTGGTACTCAAACAATTCCACAAATGATTATATAAAAAAAAATAAAGCAAAGTTTATTCAAAAGAAATGATCCCTTACTTTGGTGTTATCATCATGATTCTTGAGAATGGCCTCAATAACCTGAAGCATTTGGGTGATACATGACCCACCTGCAATCTGAAAAAGTGAAGTAACTTACCCACCTTCAAATGGATACTCAGTTTATATAACTATACCTCTTAAAATAATGATTTCAGTTTCCTGGAAGCTAATGCATCACACCTCAACCCGACCCTACAAATGAAGTTTATTTGTTCAAACAAATTAATAGATCAATGAATCAAAAAAGAATTGAAAAATACGATTAAATCTGCTTTCAAACATTCTTAGATCATTCAGCAGTTTGTTGAAATACAAGTTTAAAAAGGCTTAGTTAAGGCAATTAAACAATGAAGATTAGAACATCGTTTTAAGAACCAAAGCCGTGTTAACCAAGGACGGAAATTTTTGAATTAGAAAAACAAATACCTTGACAGCAGCCTCAAATCTGACCTACAAAAACATCAATGAAAGGAGAAGACCAAGCTAGGCACAAAAAAAACAGTCAAATGTTAGTAGGACAAACCAACCAATCCATAATCATGAAACCAATATTCATAAAAATGTTTATACAACTACCTATGTATGCGCAGGTTCAAGAAGCACCTGCAACAACAACCACCGTATGCGCAGGTTCAAGAG
Source organism: Deinandra increscens subsp. villosa (assembly GCA_039602395.1). Lineage (NCBI taxonomy): Eukaryota > Viridiplantae > Streptophyta > Magnoliopsida > Asterales > Asteraceae > Deinandra > Deinandra increscens. The sequence goes on along the minus strand of JBCNJP010000007.1, from coordinate 9,042,472 downwards.
CAGATTGAATTTCATCTTCTTTAGAGAGAGCTGATATTACGGAGGTTATAAGAGGTATTCTTAACATGTAATAGAAAAAGTGAATATACAAAGTTTTGATCACCTGATGTGTGCATAACATGAAATACGTATACAAAAAACAGGTCCATATTACCGTCACTTTGTTGATCGATTCCGTCAATTACTATGGCAGCGCAAAATGATGGTGGCGGCACACCACATTCCTACGGTGTGCAGGTGCCATTGTAGTGTAGAGATGAAGAGAGAATCAAACCTGAAGAACTGAAAATCATCCTCAGAACACCAAAACTATAAGAATTAAGCATAACAACAAAGTTAAAAGTAATAAAATACCATAGGATTGATGTTAGGGTTTAGTAAACTGACCCAAAATCAAAGCGTGGTTGCGGTGGAGATTGGAGAAAGGAGATTTGAGAGAGAGCGCGTAGTTGAATTTCAATATTTCGTATGTGTGATAGGTTTCTCAAAAGGGATATCGAGGTGGAGATTGTGTGGTAATCGATTGAATGTGGATATCGAGGTGCAGGGGGTGGATATGGCCAATCGAGGGGGAGAAGCGTGCGGCGCCCAAACCGATTATGCAACGAAGGAGGCGTGCTTGGAGGATTAAATTGCAGAGATATAGGTTAATTACTTTTATAACCTCAGATTTGGAACGGGATTAGTTTCCCTAGAATTTTGCTTTAGTTTTCATCCTTCAAATGCTTGTACATACAGCATAAACTCTTGTACGCATCTTAAAATTAAGGAATTTAATGACAGAAATACCCTCGGGACCAATATGTATTATATAGTAGTATAGATATATAATTAATAATCCGTGACCTTGGGGTGGATCGTGCCGCGTGAGAAAGGAAATCAAAACCCCTGCGCCACGCGAGGGTCGGGAGTCGGGAAAAAAAACCGAGTTTCACGATCGGGACTATATATATACATTCTAAACATTATTTTTAGGGTTAATCTCGGTTGTGGCCGACCAGAACTCACCAGAGACGAATTCTTTCATAGTTTTTGATAGTTTTTTTAGTTTTTAATCATTCGATGATGTTTGTGATGTCCGACTAAGATACGGTGACTACCGACGGTGAACGGTTAGCGTTTTCTTCATCGTTTTTAGTTATTCTTTGTCTATTTTCTGAATCTATAAATATAGTGACAATGTGCGGGTTCATATAGATGTTCAATTTAGGTTTATTTATCTTGCGTTTGGTTGCATATGTGCACCCCGCTCCCGGACTACCTTTTATAGCATAGCTCTATGACTATACTTAGCTCATACGTAATCTAAATGTTTGGTTGAATTGAGTTGAACTGAATAATTGAATTGGATTAGAAATTAGCTAACCGGGATCCTGAGGTTGTCACGTTTTAATTTTCTGTTTTCAAGTTCAAATCAGCATTAGTTTTCTTTAGTTTTTAATCCATTCAAATTAAACAGCCAAGAAGCATCTTTTTATATTTCCAGTATTTAGGTTGATTTAGTTAATCTAAGTTAGTGACAGTAACTTAGGTTAGATAATTAGAGTCGCTAATAACCACCAACTCCCTTGGTTCGATACCCTAGCTTGCCCTACTACAGTTTAAGTTAGGTATTTGTGTAGCGGTCACGACAACCGTTATCAGGCCCCCAATTGATATTCAAATAGAGAAGGAGAAGAAATCTAATGAGATTGATGAGTTTTTTTTTTTTTTTAAAGAGAAAACCATGGAAGTTTTGTAAGAAAATGACGAAGAAGAAAGGCTGAAAGGGGATCTGGAATATGTGAATTTGAGCTCGTGGGGTATTCAAAAGCTATTAAAAAGAAATTTACATCTAAGCCCTTGTAAATTGCTTGAATTACAATATTAAAAAAAGTCTTTTATAAAATATAAAAATATCATTATAACTCATAAAGTAAATTACTACTCTAATAATTCTATTTTATTCCTTTTAGAGTATGATTTCAAATTTATAATAGATTATTACTTAATATATTAAACTAAACTACTTTGTAAATATTAAATCAATATAATCAATCATACATACAAAAGTTAGTTAATTTTTTAATTTTTTTTTTCTTTATCATAGCAAGAAGTTGAACCCTCGTCATTTTGGTTACGTCACTAGATAGTATCGTTACATTAATGTGGTAATGTGATCATTTTATAGGATGTGAGAAGCATTCGTTTACCAACCATATTAAACCGTTCGTATAGGACTTGAACCTACATCGTTTTTGTTATTCTAATTGTCCTTACGACCCATTTTAATCATCAACCCTATTTCTGAAATACTTTTTTTGGCCCTGCCCGCTAAACAAAATTCCTAAATATGTCACTGGTCGTGGGTAACATCATTTGCCATAATGAGACCCCTGGATAATCAAGTGTTTGTAGTTAAAAAAGAAAATCGATTATTTTAACGTTTCTTCGGTTACTTTTGACCCATTATTTATCAAGAGGTCTTGGGTTTAAGTCTCAATTGTAACAAAAATAATAAAAAATGAGAGTTAGAAGTTAGGCCACGGGGTTAGTTTCCTCCTGATAGGGATTGAAGATGATTGGGTGGGTGGTGTTAATGTCTCCGTCAGTGATCCAAATTTACCGTTAAAAGCAAAAAAGGTAGTACTAGACAACTATACATTAGGATACCATACAAAAGAAAGTAATAGGTGAATATTAGAAAGCAATGATATCATCAATTTCAAAATAATAAAATGGCAGCGACCCGATATTTAATTAGGATAATACATCACAAATGACAAATTAAATGCTGTTTAGATTCGAATACACCACAAATTAATTAACTAATCTTCTTCGAGCAGATAGATGTATATGTCTCCAGCACAAAATAAGATGACCGAAAACATAAACCAATACTTGATGAAAACTCCATAACCAAAACTAAAAGATTAAGTATCTAGCCACATTTCTTGTGAACTATAGACGGACCATACTCGTCATATTCATCCTTGATAATCCACATCTAATCAACAAGACAGGAAACATACTTATTAGTTATCTTAACAATTCAAGGGTACGTATAAAATATTGAATCACAAACACATTTACCTGTTGGAAGGTGCTGAGAGACGCAAGGATTGACCCTCCGATCCACACACCGAATTTTCTATATGCTCCTGCAGACACTTTAATACTCATGCTTGAAGGGGCAAGCTTGGTGATTTCTCGGTCCAAACGTTTAGCAATACCAGGGAGCATGGTTGAACCGCCACTGAGCACAATGTTTCCATAAAGATCCTTCCTTATACCAGCATCCCTAGTCTCGATGATCGACTTGTAGAGAGTCTGGTGAATACCTTCGACATCCATTCCATTCAGAAATGGGTCGAAGAGAAGCTCTGCGCAATTGAAACTTTCCGCTCCGACTGAGATGAATTGTCCATCTGGCAGTTCATAATCTTTTTCAAAATTAGACGAGTTATTATTAGTTTTTTCAGTCGTTTCAAGTTCTCTCTCGTAGTCAAGAGCCACATATGAAAGTTTTTCTTTAATGTCCCGGACAATTTCGTGTTCGACAGTGTTGGTGAAGACATAACCTCTTTCCAACAGCATCTTTGCTAGGTAAAGTGTAACATCACAACCCGCAAGATTCTGACGAATCACGCCTTGAGGAAGTACATGACCTTCATAAATCGGGACAACCTGTGACACACCGTCACCAATATCCAGCACAATACCTGTAAAACAATAAGGAAAATTGACCCCTATTAATCCCAGTTTTCCATATATATTTGGACGATAATAATCTCAGTTTTGATTTTTCCATATAATAATCTCAGTTATAAACATACTAGCCTTTATTGATTCGCCGTTAACTAAACACTAACAATGTTAATTTTTAGCTGACTGGACATCCACATAGAATCTCAGGTGTAATTTTTTATAATACCATTTAATAAAGGAGCTCCACAATAGCTGTTGGTAAATTGTTTAGTCGTTTATTATTATGTTAAGTGTCTAAATGGGTCGAACATATTATCTATGGGTCGGAGGCCAAGTCATTGGGTTGTAATTAAACGGGAACCCAACCCGTTAGAATAAAAGGTCCAAACGATGTCAGTTAGTTTGGTTGATTGGTTCTGTTAGAACCGTTAGACAGTTGTGTCGGTTAGGGTATTAACTACTAACGGTGTTAGTAGTTTCCGTTAGTAGTGCAGTCATATAAATAGGGGCTGATTTCCAGACTTGTATTTTATCACGTTCATAATAGAAAAATCCAGTTTCCTAATCTCTCTCTATTTCCATACGTACACACACACACAATCACAGACGCATTCGCGTTTCATTCCAGTTTCCAGAAATCGATTATGTTATCAAAATTGAAGCAGCGATTGGAGAAGGATGATCAGGTTTATGATCATCGAAACAGTAACAGTGGCATCAGAGCAAGGGGGATCCAGGGAGGGCAGATAGGGCAATGTTTTGGCATTCAAAAACGTTTTCTAGTGGGGAGACAGACGAGTCTCCATCATCATCATCGATTGCAGAAGGGAGGAATGCGAGTCCTCAAGAGAAACAGGGTTCGAGGGGCTGTAACCACAGGGGCCAGACGAGCCAGACCAGTGCGAGAGGCAAAGGGGTGACTGTGGGTCTTTCGAAATTGAATCTGCAAAGCGGGTTTACGGATAAGGGAAAATCGGTGATGGTGGATGAGGGACAGAGTGGAACCAATGCCAGACGGGCAAGGGGTTCGAGAAAGAAAGGTTCACGGGTAAGGAGAAGTCAGAAAATTCAGAAGGAAGTGGCTACTTGTTACGTATGTGATGACGTCGGGCATTGCGCGCTATTTTGTCCATGTAAGTATTTAGATATACCAAAATCAGTCAAAGAAGTGGAGTTTTTGGTACATGGGACCGATGGAGGTCCTTGGAATGAGATGTGGTACGTAGACACTCGCTTGAAACATCACATGTATGGAAACAAAGCGATGTTTAGCAAATTTAAGAGAACGTTCGGGGTGGATACAATCGAAGAGGAAAACGATTTCATATTCATACCTGGAATCGGTGAGATAAAGATGATCGTGGAAAACTCTATTCGCACGATTCAATGTGTGTATTATGTACCCAAACACACAAAGAATTCCCTTAGTTTGGATCAATTAACACATCAAGGTTTGGAGGTTGTATTCGATGGAGAACGATGTTACATCGAAAGAATGATAAAAAGAAAGATGAAGTATGAAGAACCCATCAACATGGATGCCTTGGTGGATATCGAAGAGCCTATTTGGAGAGGTACTTCGAGAAGTTGACCGAAAAGATGGAGTATGAACGAGAGAGGGATGCACTCGTAGCATATCTACATGGTTGGTATGATGGCCATAACAAGAACAAGAAGATGAGACTCTTAACATCATCGTTGAAGGGGGTGATGATAATGATGTAGATTCGGGTGTGATAAAAGGAGAACGTGGTGACTTCTTTGTTAAAGAGAAACAAGCGATTCAAGAATATCTATCACTAATAGAAAGGGAACCACACATGATACACGATTTGGAAAGGCAGGACATATGGAATAGGATCAACTACGAGCCCACTACATTGACTGGTGAGTCTATTGTTTTAATTAATGATCAGAATGTGAATAGTTGCATCAATTTCATAGAACTTTTGAAGGTTCATGATTTATTCATGAAACACAAGTTTGCCTTTCATACGGAATTTGAAAACTTGGTGGAATGGTTCGTTAAAGACTACCTTAGAATCCTAAGGAACAAGTCTTTTCCACCAACGTTATCGGATGGGAGTAGGATAGATATCATTAACTTTTACTTGGCGGTACAAAGAGAAGGAGGGTACGAGATGGTATGCCAAGATAAAGCATGGAACAACGTTGGTAGAGATATGGGTTATGGCTTTGGTAAGGGAAACGAGATTCGGTTAGCATATGTGAAATATTTGGATTTGCTCGAGTTCTACTACCATGAAGCAAAGAACAAGATTCATTATACCGACAAGGAGAAAGATGACATAAGAAGGTGCAAGGAGGAGGAACGAAGGATCAAAGAACGAGTTGCCAAAGAAAAGATTGAAGAAGAAAGTGGTCATGAAGTCCCAAAATGGAAGAAGAGATGTGTTAGTGCAGTCCGCGACTTTCCAGCAGGTTGTGGACCAATTGGAGGACCTAGTGACGTGCATGGTGAAGCAAGAGATGAAGAAAGTGGGCCCGAAGAAGAGGAGGCAGCAGCATATCAGTCCGTTGATGAGGATTATGTCCTCCTTGAAGCTGAAAAATGAAGAAACACATCAGCAACGACGCAAACAATTTAGGGGGTGTATTGTTGGTAAATTGTTTAGTCGTTTATTATTATGTTAAGTGTCTAAATGGGTCGAACATATTATCTATGGGCCGGAGGCCAAGTCATTGGGTTGTAATTAAACGGGAACCCAACCCGTTAGAATAAAAGGTCCAAACGATGTCAGTTAGTTTGGTTGATTGGTTCTGTTAGAACCGTTAGACAGTTGTGTCGGTTAGGGTATTAACTACTAACGGTGTTAGTAGTTTCCGTTAGTAGTGCAGTCATATAAATAGGGGCTGATTTCCAGACTTGTATTTTATCACGTTCATAATAGAAAAATCCAGTTTCCTAATCTCTCTCTATTTTCATACGTACACACACACACACAATCACAGACGCATTCGCGTTTCATTCCAGTTTCCAGAAATCGATTATGTTATCAAAATTGAAGCAACGATTGGAGAAGGATGATCAGGTCTATGATCATCGAAACAGTAACAATAGCTAAAATGGGTCATATGAAAAAACAAAGAAAAATGAAAAATGACCTCTTGGGGATCATGCATGGTCTTATAGTTAAAACTAACCAGTCGTGCGGCTTGACGAATACAAAGAAAGCTGAGCCTGCAAGGACAGGTACATAGCAGGAAGATTGAAGGTCTCAAACATGATTTGCGTCATTTTCTCTTTGTCCGCCTTGCGAGTAAGTGGGGGCTCGGTAAGAAGCACAGGGTGCTCATCCGGATCAACACGAAGCTCGTTATAGAAAGTGTGATGCCAAATCTTCTCCATGTCATCCCAGTTAGTGACAACACCATGTTGAATAGGACTCTCAAAAATCATATGTCCTCCTCCCAATAGGGCTTGGTCTCCAACTAAATGTTGATTATGGCCCATAGCAGCAGTGTGACGACGTGGCCTACCGGAAATAGTCCTAAAGACCACCTTAGGATCATCATCACCAGCAAAACCAGCCTGCAGCAGATTTAATCAAACAATGAGTAAAACCATATTTAACCCACATAATTATTAAGTCTCCAAGACTGCAGGGATTAATTATGCTAACCTTCATAAATCCAGATCCATTGTCTATAACAAGCGGCTGAATATCGTCATCATAGGCGGCCATTTAAAAACAACTACAACACAAACATATATCAAAATACAACGCGCGTGTTCTTTCAGCAACCAATGAACTATTTATTACCTTCGTCTCTCTACTCTAACAAGAACTAATTAACCTTAAGAGTATGTATATTAGAAAGAAATCTAATAGGAACGCTGAGAAAGAAAGAATGTAAAAAAGACAACACAGATTGGAGATTCAGAACTCTTACAATATAATGTCATTGAAACTAACCTTTTGTTTCAAATCGGGTAAGCAATTAACCGGCCTTCTGTGGCCGGAGATCAAATTCGTTAATTGTGGATCAGGGGTACTAAAGAAGTCAACGCTTCAGCAGCCAGCCGATGTATGAGGGAAGAGAGTTGACCCACTGGAGGTGCGTGGGCTTTGAGAACCAGCAAGGTATATATATATATATAACCTCAAAGCAAATTATTAATATTAAAAAATAGACATAACAATTATTGGTATAAAAAATGTGGTTTTCTCTCTATGATTTTGTCACCTAGATAATGACAATGACTGGATCACACGTACAGGAATTTCACACAGAAGGGTATACATGTGTGAGTGATTATATTATTTTATTATTACTTTTTTAGATATTTCAAAGTAAAATTCAATCATAACTTTTTTAAATGAATAAAAATACTGCGTTAAATGAAATTACAAATAATAGAAAAAAAGTAAAAAAAAAATAAAAACTAACGGTCTCCTCAATTTCTCTTTGATCTCCTTCTTCTTAAGCTCGATTAGTTCTCGTTTGTCTTCACTAAGTTTGAAGGTGTCAATGCTGAGTAGACGCAACTATTAAAGACGAAGTTTCTCCTTCTTCATATCTATTCTTTCCGCTTGTTGTATGTTAAACAATTTCACTTGTTCCAAAAAGGCGTCATCGTTTGACTTCTCCTTTAGTTGCGCCTGGCCTTTTTTTCCCAACCGGCCTAGGCAACACGTCCTCGTCCTCCTCCTCCACCTCGATCGCGTCGTCGTTAAGGTTTACTTGACAACGTGTTGTTGATGCAGAGCCCATGTGACTATCCATATCCGTCGACGACTTGCTCACCCCTCGTGGACCCTCCAATATTTCTTGAAATTTGGGGGACTTTTTCATAATATTCCAATGTTCAATGAGAGGTGCGGAGTTATGGTCGTCTTTGTATCGACCAACTGTAATGTTCAACAAGTCGGTGTCGCTTGCACCACTTTAACGGTTTCGTTGGACTCCCGCCATAATGCCATTGAACTTGGCAACATTTTTTATATCGGTCCACTTGCCACTAAGTTTATCCTTGTTACGATAAACTATATCATCTTTGTTAGTTGCATTGTCTTTGACGTAGCCGTGGAATCTTTTATTAAATATGATCCCAAAACGCCTCTCTTGGTTGAGATGTGCCTAAAAAAACAAATTTATAAATAAGTAATTTTTAGATGATAAAATAATTAAAGCATTAATATTACTAAAAAAGTACATATAAAATAATTTACTGTGAACCGGGTCTTAGGACATATCGACGTATGCTTGAACCAAATGAAGTTCTTCGGTTGTGTTCCACATTTGTTTTCCAACCTCGGAAGAAGACCATTCAACGGGTTTATACCCCTATTACGTCTTCCCCTTTTAATTTGTTCTTGCGTTTTCAATATTATTTCGACATTGTCGTCTTCAACTTGGGTTTGAGTTTGGGGTTGGGATATTGGGAAGACATGTGGGGGATAATGAGATGGTGGAACTTGACCCCATTGTGCATAATTGTTTGGAAACGTGGGGTTGTAAACTAGTTGGGATGTTGGTGGAGCTTGACCCGTATCCAACGGGTTCGGTTGACCCGCATATGTGGGCATATCCAAGGGTTTTAGGTTTTCGTTGTTTGGGTTATTGGGACCAACACAATGCGCTTGGCAAAACGATGCCATCCCAGCTTCATCGAGAATGAGAAGCTAGCGACTGCTACAGTACTCGTGCATCGAAGAACTCACGACTTGCCTCACACCGTGTAATTTTTTGGAAATCTTAAAAAACCCTAATTTCAAACCATTATAAATAGAGGACTTCTCCATCAGCTCTAAACATCCAAAATTCAAGATTGAAGCAAGAAGAAAGCTCAGGATTAGCCAGAATCAAGTTTTTAAGTGTTTTCGAGTCTTTACTTTGTAAGTACTTCCATATATAATTTGGTTTGATATTTTGCAATGTCTAGTGCTTTAAACATGTATGAATCTGAGCATTTTATTTTGACCATCGGCTAAACTCATCATATCGCTTACTTGAGACAAATGCAGTCGTGGATTAATCTAGTTATGTATCGTTTTTTTGCTTATGTTTGCGTTTTGAATGTAAAGTTGTGTTCCTTTTGATTGGTTGATGAATTGTGAATAATGGTTCAACTTGGTGATATATTGTTTTTGTATGGTTTAGATGTTAGAAAATAATTGTTAAGTATGTTTATAAAACATATTAAATGGTTAAACTACTCGAAAGAGTTGGTTCGACTTTTATTGACCTCAAACCGTGCACTACATGAAATTATAAAATCTGGATAGAATGTTACGCCAACTTTGAGAGGCTATATCTTGGCCATAACAAGTTGAAACTGAACAAACTCAGACTTCACGATTAAGTTCGTCGAGTTAGCTTTCCAATTGTAGTTTGCTCATATTCTAATTCAATCCGTGGACTTCACAACAGTCTCTACAAGACAGGTGCGCGTTTAAGCACATTCTATTTTGTGAGGCCGTTTTGAGCCATCTCTTAGCATTTTTTTGAAATGTCGTCTAAACAAAGGTTAGCAACCTGTAAAATTTGGTAATTTATAAAGGACATATGATATTTCAGAAATACACTTAAAGTCACAGCCTACAAGCTGTCCAAAATTTCAAATTAGTGCGCTAAACCAAAAGCGAATTCTTATGTATCGTTTTGACAAAACTCTAACTCCCGACCAAACTCCAAATCTTAACATCTTATCTTATTATATAATAGGACTAAATCCGTGACCTTCAAATCGTTCTAATTGTGAGGCTCATTTCGATCAATCCAATGTGAGTATTCATGGCCCCTTTTTCATTATTTGTTTGGGGTGTAACATGTACCTTACTCAAACTCAAACTCGATATACTTTACACAAAAACTGTATGCGACTATATGCTTGTTATGTATGTTTTAATATGTTAGTTAGACTTGTATGATTTATTGTGGTTATTACGCTCATACTCATACACATACTCTACGCGTAGTCATTAGCACTAAAAAGGTTGGGGTAACAATAATACATCTATTGGCTTGACCGCCCATCTGACTTGACCGGTAATTGGCACCGGACGATTGAAAACCTATTTTCAGAACGCTCTATTATATGATATTACGTTACTCTTCAGGAACTCGTAATATATAATTAGTTAATTATATATTTACAAAGGTAGTTTACCTGTTGGTAATCACGTTTATTAAAGAACATAGAACAAAAAGAAATTGCCTCCTAAAAGCAATTCTTGTGAACGATAGATGGACCAGACTCATCATATTCCGCCTTAGATATCCACATCTTGTTCACAAGAAGGAAAAGCAATTAAGTCTTGTTAGGGACTCATTATATATAATTACAAAGGTAGCTAACTAATTTACCTGTTGGAAGGTGCTTAGAGATGTAAGGATTGATCCTCCGATCCAGGCACTATATTGTCTTTCCGGCTGCTTAACCACATTAATATTCATGCCACCAGGGCCAAGACTGGTAATTTCCCTTTTCATTCGATCAGCAAACCCATGGAACATGGTTGAATCACCGCAGATCACAATATTACCATAAAAATCCTTCTGCATGTCTTCAGTACACTTGATTATTGAGTTGTGGATTACCTCGTGGATGCCAGCATCTTCAATTCCTTTCCAACCAGGTATGGTTGGAAGAGAACCTCTGGTCATCAAAATCTCTCTGCCCTGATTGCTACAACTTGTCCGTCTGGTAGTTGATAGTTCCTTTCAACAGACAAGCCGCTTCCTACAGTTTCAAGCTCTTGTTCATAGTCAAGAGCCACATATGCAAGCTTTTCTTTCATGTCGCGGACAATTTCTCGGTCGGCAGTGGTGGTAAACATGTAACCTCTTTCTGTTAGGATCTTCATTAGGAAACCCGTCATTTCACTACCAGCAATATTACTACGGAGGTTGGCATGAGGAAGTGCATACCCTTCACGAATCGGGACAACCTGTGACACACCGTCTCCGGAATGCACCACGATACCTATAAACATATGAAGATGGATGTTAATACTATACATCATCAAATCTAATATCACGTTACCCCAAAACGATTGTTTGGCTTTTTCATGTTTCTCTGAAAAGTTTAAACAACCGTTTAGTTTAATGGATTGTGTGTGAGATCAGATAATTCATACGATGTGAGTGTGAGAATAAACCACCCCTAACATCAGAAACTAATACTGCTATAGCTTATCAAAACATGCAGAAATTAACATGTTACCACGAGATTTTTTTAGATATACTGTGTATTAAAAAAAAGTAAAGGTGTGAATTAACTAGTGACATTAGCAAACTTGACTGACTTTGCTACAGCCAGCAACAAACTTCCATCCTTTAACAGATATATTAAAGTGAAGTTTGTTATTACCACTAGCAAAGTTCTAGACTTTAACGGATATATTAAAGTGAAGTTTGCTATTAGCAGTAGCAAAGTCTGAAAGTTTGCTACTGGTACTAGCAAAGTCAGTCAAGTTTGTTACTGCGGGCCGGGAAAAACAAACAACCCATTTACCAAACACAAAATTCTTTACACCCATAAACCGTTTACTTTTTCTAATACACATTGTTTCTGAAAAAAAGTTCCTTATCACAGGGTACTAGCTAACCGGTTGTAAGAGCACTTGCATACAAAGAAAGAAGAGCTTGCATGGCAATATACATGGCAGGGACACCGAAGGACTCGAACATGATTTGAGTTATCTTCTCCATGTTTGCCTTGGGATTTAGTGGTGCCTCCAGGAGAAGAACAGTGTGATCTTCAGGAGCGACACGAAGCTCCTTATAATACGTGTGATGCCAGATCTTTTCCAGGTCGTCCCAGTTTTTTACAACGCCATTTTCGATTGGATATTTCAAACTCAAATGTGCTCCTGCCGATATGGCTTCATTTCCTACGTATGCATCCTTCTAGCCGCCTCCAACAACACTGTGATGCGGCTTACCTATGATACTAGGAAACATAGTCCTAGGAAAATCTTCACCAGCAAACCCAGCCTATATATATATATATATATATATATATATATATATATATATATATAGGTTGAATAAATCAGTCATATCATATATTCGGGGATGTATACAATATTGTAAAAAAGCTAGAAATTAAACAAAATCCAGGATCACAAGAATGATACTAACCTTCAGTGTTCCAGATCCGTTTTCAAGAACAACGGCCAGAATAGCATCCTCTGATGTGTCCATTCTTAATTACTAACCTTTTTCAGGAAAAATGACCAATAACTTACTGCAAAAAGGACTCCTATATTAACCAGAAACGTTAAAAAACAAATAATAATAATAATGTTCAAGCTAACCTTAAGATCTCAAATTGAATCGAATGAAGAGGTTGGGACTGGGTAAATAAGTCAATTCTTCAGCTGATGTTCAGACACACTTTTAATAGAAAACTGGAAATGCATAATTATTAAACTAGTCGGAACCCCCGTAATGTCATGGTAGTGATAATTTGTAACGCGATACTCGTTTCTACATGTAAAAGAAAATGTATCGTATTTGACTTATTATTTACTTTATATATACAACACTAGTCAGTGACCCGGGTATATACCCGAGGCTGTGATATAAAAAAGAATTATACGAATTAAAATACGAACCAAAAGTGAAAAGAAAAATCAAAGTGAATAATACATAAAGTTAAAGATCTAATAAATATTCAATATATTAAATTTACAAGTTTGAAAAAAGAGACTTGAATACAATGTTTTTTGTTATATTTGTATGACGACCATCTTTATCTAAACATGGGTAGATACCCGAGTTTGTAATATAAAAAATATGAAATGAAATATAATATAAAAATAATTTCGAAATAAAAACTGCATATAACATGTAGAGTTAAAAAATGTTACTCAAATGGATTTATAATATACAATTATTAACAAAGAGTGTTCACTTTTAAGAATTACAAAAGTTAAATTGACTAATGCTTTTAGCCCCTATTGGAGTCTGTCCATCAAAACTATCATTCATTCAAAAAGGGATTCCCAATGGGGTATCATTCATTCAAAAGTAGCCATTGCTTGATAGTTCTTCCTTCCTTCCATTTGAGTTTTTTGTTGGTGTTTTGAAGAGTACCCGTTTAAATATGGCTTAGAAATATGTACCTATTTGCATAGATTTAAATATACACACTAAAATATTTAGTAAAATTCAAGAATTAAATATGCAATGATCAACCGTTACCATTAGGAAATGTTACTAAGAAATATTATTCCGAAATTAAATTATCTAAATTCAAACATGGCCAGGAGAAATCAAATTAAGTTGGTATTCTAAATTTGAATGAATTATTTAGACAACTTTTAACTTATTTAACTTATTTGACGCTTTTCTTTTTAACCAATATTTTATAAGTTTTCTTTTACACCTTTGACCCTTTCAAATGCTTGCGTATGCAAAAATAAATGCATGCGTAAATTCAATATCATATATACCAGACATTTAGATCGATTTGGTGTAAACAGAACACATTCTTTATGATATACTTAGCCCGTCTTGACCCAGAATCCATTTTGAAGCGAACCCCTCTTGACCTTAGTCCGTTTTGACCCAGAACCCGACCCAACCCACCCATATTTTTCCAGGCATAGTGTTAACATGAGTGGAACACCTCACACTTTTTTAAACCAAGATGAGCAAGTTAGGTAACCGGACAAAATTTCATAAAACGGGTCAAAACATTTTTGAGAATGTATGCTAAATGAGATCTTCAAATGGAACATATTTCAGTACTTAATGAAATTTCAAAAAGAAGAGTTCTTGAGATTGTATGCTTTTAAAAGCGACTGAACTCTTTTGACCATTTATAATTTTGAACTGTTCTGCTTTTAGCTATATTCTTGGATTTGAAAAATTTGCCACAACCGACCAAAAACACAACCCAAAACATTACCTCAAAGGGTAAACATCCACCAGGTTTTAGCATAAAAGCAGCAGAATGTCCAGACCAAGAACAGTCATGCTGCCGTTCAAAAAAAAAGAAAAAAAGAACAGCCATGCTCTATTGACTTTTACTACGTTAGTCTTCTCGACCATGGAAAGGTTAATGGTATAGCTGACCAAAATAAAGGTGAAATATTATAGATATTATGATACACTTCCATATTTTTGACATATAACGACATTATTACCCTTACACCTTTTTAACATGATTATACACTTAACATGAGTCTCTTATAAAATAATTACCTCCTCAAACAATCATATAGTACATGCTCTATAACTCAGATCCCAATTGTAGAACCTGACAAAAGAACATAATCCAAACCCAGTTTTCTGTAACTTTGACATCAAAACTATCACTATGACAAAGACGTTTACATGTAGGTATATGAAGTTACCCCAAAAATTAGTGACGATAATTGAGAACCGTTCTCTCATCATCTTTATATCTACTCAAGATTCAAGATCAAAGACAAAAACACTTATACATAGGGGTTATAGAAGGGGGGATAAATTGAACAAAAAGAAGCAATAAAGGGATGCCCAGGAACCCAAACAGAGAAAAAAAAGTTCACAAAAAGCCCCAAATCTATGCTGAAACTGAAACTCAAGCAATTACCTCATCAAACCATTTTGATTTACATGCTTTATAACTCAAATACGAAATGCAACTCCTGAAAAAATAACATAACACAAACCCTGTTTTCTATAAACTTGGCATTAAAACTATCACTACCTCAAAGAGGTTTACAGGTAGGAGTGTGAGGTTTAAAAAATGGTTGCTTTCACCCCCTACAACTTCTCCCCCAAATAGTGACAAACTCTGATTTATAGAGGTAACAGAGCTATAACCTTCAAAAATCAATTACAAGACGAAAAATCAGTTTGTTTCTCTGATTTATAGAGGTAACATAGCAAATAACATCTTATGAGAATCAATCCCTTACCACATTTTCAAATCCTTCGGCCAAAATAATATCAACTTCTATCGTACTTCTAACACGCCTATGAAACTTACTTAAACATAAAAGAACGCGTATAACTTATACAAAATCAATAAACATGTGATTTAAAAACAGGTATAAAGGATATAAAAGCTATATCTGCTTACAATTTCGCTTATTACTGTTATGTAAGCAGGTATAAATCATACTTAATCAATCATGCAAAACCATACTAATGATGAACCAGAAATATTCTCATGAAGCATATGAATAGTTATATATGTCCACTACACCATTTCTACAATCCTAATATGAAACTGCAAAAGGACTTTCGTAATTTCATGTTCCTTTGGTAATTTCACAACAACGAAAATACTACAATTACAAAATAAGCAATGCAAGTTCATAAATAAATGTGCTTCTAATCTAATTACAAGCCTTAATCTAACTACAAAATAAATTAACTGAAGGAAACGAAGGCAAGAGGGAGCAAAGATGACAACAAAGAAGCGCAAATTCTAGGGTAAATAAAAAATTGATGTAACTGCGAATTGCGGCTTACAAATTAACGAAAGGAGGTGAATCACTGCAACAAAGAAGAAGATAATCAAAACACTTACAGATTCCTTCGGGTTGTGATTTATGAATATCAATTCTACTAACAATAACGATTAACACCAATCAAGTCAAATGAAACCAAATAACATGGTCATCCAAATAATAATACTTCGATTGGAAGAAGGTTAAAGATGAAACCATACCTGAATCGGGAAAACCTGAACCTCAAATACTTCGATGAGGCTACCTCCGACTTCTACAACAAATAACTCAGGGCAGCGACGGCGAATCTGAGGAATGCGTCGAATGGAAGAAGACAACGCTCTTTGTAAATTAGGGTTCCGAACTGAAAAAAGAAGGGGATAAGGAACCGACTAATCGAGTGGAATGATTTTATATGACGGGTTTCTAAGATCCGGATAGCTCCATCGGATCAAAAGATCCGCGTGTAGTTTTACGTTATTAGCTGTAGGTTTTATAAATGAAATTGGTGAGAGTTGCTAAGAATTTGACACATAGGCAAAGTCCTATGTGGCTTGATTTTAAAAGAAGTGGGATTCTAGGTGGCACACCTTAAAATGTGCCACAAGCCCCAAATCTATGCTGAAACTGAAACTCAAGCAATTACCTCATCAAACCATTTTGATTTACATGCTTTATAACTCAAATACGAAATGCAACTCCTGAAAAAATAACATAACACAAACCCTGTTTTCTATAAACTTGGCATTAAAACTATCACTACCTCAAAGAGGTTTACAGGTAGGAGTGTGAGGTTTAAAAAATGGTTGCTTTCACCCCCTACAACTTCTCCCCCAAATAGTGACAAACTCTGATTTATAGAGGTAACAGAGCTATAACCTTCAAAAATCAATTACAAGACGAAAAATCAGTTTGTTTCTCTGATTTATAGAGGTAACATAGCAAATAACATCTTATGAGAATCAATCCCTTACCACATTTTCAAATCCTTCGGCCAAAATAATATCAACTTCTATCGTACTTCTAACACGCCTATGAAACTTACTTAAACATAAAAGAACGCGTATAACTTATACAAAATCAATAAACATGTGATTTAAAAACAGGTATAAAGGATATAAAAGCTATATCTGCTTACAATTTCGCTTATTACTGTTATGTAAGCAGGTATAAATCATACTTAATCAATCATGCAAAACCATACTAATGATGAACCAGAAATATTCTCATGAAGCATATGAATAGTTATATATGTCCACTACACCATTTCTACAATCCTAATATGAAACTGCAAAAGGACTTTCGTAATTTCATGTTCCTTTGGTAATTTCACAACAACGAAAATACTACAATTACAAAATAAGCAATGCAAGTTCATAAATAAATGTGCTTCTAATCTAATTACAAGCCTTAATCTAACTACAAAATAAATTAACTGAAGGAAACGAAGGCAAGAGGGAGCAAAGATGACAACAAAGAAGCGCAAATTCTAGGGTAAATAAAAAATTGATGTAACTGCGAATTGCGGCTTACAAATTAACGAAAGGAGGTGAATCACTGCAACAAAGAAGAAGATAATCAAAACACTTACAGATTCCTTCGGGTTGTGATTTATGAATATCAATTCTACTAACAATAACGATTAACACCAATCAAGTCAAATGAAACCAAATAACATGGTCATCCAAATAATAATACTTCGATTGGAAGAAGGTTAAAGATGAAACCATACCTGAATCGGGAAAACCTGAACCTCAAATACTTCGATGAGGCTACCTCCGACTTCTACAACAAATAACTCAGGGCAGCGACGGCGAATCTGAGGAATGCGTCGAATGGAAGAAGACAACGCTCTTTGTAAATTAGGGTTCCGAACTGAAAAAAGAAGGGGATAAGGAACCGACTAATCGAGTGGAATGATTTTATATGACGGGTTTCTAAGATCCGGATAGCTCCATCGGATCAAAAGATCCGCGTGTAGTTTTACGTTATTAGCTGTAGGTTTTATAAATGAAATTGGTGAGAGTTGCTAAGAATTTGACACATAGGCAAAGTCCTATGTGGCTTGATTTTAAAAGAAGTGGGATTCTAGGTGGCACACCTTAAAATGTGCCACAAGCCCCAAATCTATGCTGAAACTGAAACTCAAGCAATTACCTCATCAAACCATTTTGATTTACATGCTTTATAACTCAAATACGAAATGCAACTCCTGAAAAAATAACATAACACAAACCCTGTTTTCTATAAACTTGGCATTAAAACTATCACTACCTCAAAGAGGTTTACAGGTAGGAGTGTGAGGTTTAAAAAATGGTTGCTTTCACCCCCTACAACTTCTCCCCCAAATAGTGACAAACTCTGATTTATAGAGGTAACAGAGCTATAACCTTCAAAAATCAATTACAAGACGAAAAATCAGTTTGTTTCTCTGATTTATAGAGGTAACATAGCAAATAACATCTTATGAGAATCAATCCCTTACCACATTTTCAAATCCTTCGGCCAAAATAATATCAACTTCTATCGTACTTCTAACACGCCTATGAAACTTACTTAAACATAAAAGAACGCGTATAACTTATACAAAATCAATAAACATGTGATTTAAAAACAGGTATAAAGGATATAAAAGCTATATCTGCTTACAATTTCGCTTATTACTGTTATGTAAGCAGGTATAAATCATACTTAATCAATCATGCAAAACCATACTAATGATGAACCAGAAATATTCTCATGAAGCATATGAATAGTTATATATGTCCACTACACCATTTCTACAATCCTAATATGAAACTGCAAAAGGACTTTCGTAATTTCATGTTCCTTTGGTAATTTCACAACAACGAAAATACTACAATTACAAAATAAGCAATGCAAGTTCATAAATAAATGTGCTTCTAATCTAATTACAAGCCTTAATCTAACTACAAAATAAATTAACTGAAGGAAACGAAGGCAAGAGGGAGCAAAGATGACAACAAAGAAGCGCAAATTCTAGGGTAAATAAAAAATTGATGTAACTGCGAATTGCGGCTTACAAATTAACGAAAGGAGGTGAATCACTGCAACAAAGAAGAAGATAATCAAAACACTTACAGATTCCTTCGGGTTGTGATTTATGAATATCAATTCTACTAACAATAACGATTAACACCAATCAAGTCAAATGAAACCAAATAACATGGTCATCCAAATAATAATACTTCGATTGGAAGAAGGTTAAAGATGAAACCATACCTGAATCGGGAAAACCTGAACCTCAAATACTTCGATGAGGCTACCTCCGACTTCTACAACAAATAACTCAGGGCAGCGACGGCGAATCTGAGGAATGCGTCGAATGGAAGAAGACAACGCTCTTTGTAAATTAGGGTTCCGAACTGAAAAAAGAAGGGGATAAGGAACCGACTAATCGAGTGGAATGATTTTATATGACGGGTTTCTAAGATCCGGATAGCTCCATCGGATCAAAAGATCCGCGTGTAGTTTTACGTTATTAGCTGTAGGTTTTATAAATGAAATTGGTGAGAGTTGCTAAGAATTTGACACATAGGCAAAGTCCTATGTGGCTTGATTTTAAAAGAAGTGGGATTCTAGGTGGCACACCTTAAAATGTGCCACAAGCCCCAAATCTATGCTGAAACTGAAACTCAAGCAATTACCTCATCAAACCATTTTGATTTACATGCTTTATAACTCAAATACGAAATGCAACTCCTGAAAAAATAACATAACACAAACCCTGTTTTCTATAAACTTGGCATTAAAACTATCACTACCTCAAAGAGGTTTACAGGTAGGAGTGTGAGGTTTAAAAAATGGTTGCTTTCACCCCCTACAACTTCTCCCCCAAATAGTGACAAACTCTGATTTATAGAGGTAACAGAGCTATAACCTTCAAAAATCAATTACAAGACGAAAAATCAGTTTGTTTCTCTGATTTATAGAGGTAACATAGCAAATAACATCTTATGAGAATCAATCCCTTACCACATTTTCAAATCCTTCGGCCAAAATAATATCAACTTCTATCGTACTTCTAACACGCCTATGAAACTTACTTAAACATAAAAGAACGCGTATAACTTATACAAAATCAATAAACATGTGATTTAAAAACAGGTATAAAGGATATAAAAGCTATATCTGCTTACAATTTCGCTTATTACTGTTATGTAAGCAGGTATAAATCATACTTAATCAATCATGCAAAACCATACTAATGATGAACCAGAAATATTCTCATGAAGCATATGAATAGTTATATATGTCCACTACACCATTTCTACAATCCTAATATGAAACTGCAAAAGGACTTTCGTAATTTCATGTTCCTTTGGTAATTTCACAACAACGAAAATACTACAATTACAAAATAAGCAATGCAAGTTCATAAATAAATGTGCTTCTAATCTAATTACAAGCCTTAATCTAACTACAAAATAAATTAACTGAAGGAAACGAAGGCAAGAGGGAGCAAAGATGACAACAAAGAAGCGCAAATTCTAGGGTAAATAAAAAATTGATGTAACTGCGAATTGCGGCTTACAAATTAACGAAAGGAGGTGAATCACTGCAACAAAGAAGAAGATAATCAAAACACTTACAGATTCCTTCGGGTTGTGATTTATGAATATCAATTCTACTAACAATAACGATTAACACCAATCAAGTCAAATGAAACCAAATAACATGGTCATCCAAATAATAATACTTCGATTGGAAGAAGGTTAAAGATGAAACCATACCTGAATCGGGAAAACCTGAACCTCAAATACTTCGATGAGGCTACCTCCGACTTCTACAACAAATAACTCAGGGCAGCGACGGCGAATCTGAGGAATGCGTCGAATGGAAGAAGACAACGCTCTTTGTAAATTAGGGTTCCGAACTGAAAAAAGAAGGGGATAAGGAACCGACTAATCGAGTGGAATGATTTTATATGACGGGTTTCTAAGATCCGGATAGCTCCATCGGATCAAAAGATCCGCGTGTAGTTTTACGTTATTAGCTGTAGGTTTTATAAATGAAATTGGTGAGAGTTGCTAAGAATTTGACACATAGGCAAAGTCCTATGTGGCTTGATTTTAAAAGAAGTGGGATTCTAGGTGGCACACCTTAAAATGTGCCACATGTCCCTTAAAAACTTGTGTTTAATATGTGTATAGATTGTTAAATGTCAATGATCATTAAATAGAGTGTTTAATTTTTTCAAATTTTCATTAAAATATAGTTTTAATTTCTTGGTGCAAAAACAATCTTGCCCTCTTAAAACTTTTAAAATTTTAAATAATTAACAACTTTATCCTCCTTAGGCCGCCCACATCGGTTCATATATGAGGGGTACGTACGTACGCGGTGTGGCGTACGTACGTGGACGCGTACGTACGTACCTACGTACCAAGACGTACCAAGCCATGTGGGACCCGCTTATTTCTTTTTGCTTTTTCTTTTTTATTTAAGGGTAACATTTTTAAAAATTCAAATTATTTTGTTATATTTTAACATTTAATAATTCAAATAAAATATAAATAAATTTCTAAAAAATCTGAAAAAATTTCTAAAATTCTTAATTAAATAAAAGATTAATTTAAATAATTTTTTTTTTAAAAAAACAGCTACTTTTTTTGTCTTATTATAACGGCTAGTTTTTTCAAAAATTCTATAAATACCACTTCATTTCTTCATTTCATTCACACATCAAACTTCTCATTTCTCTCTCAAATTTCTGCAAACTCAAACTTCCAAATGGATCACAACAACTCAAACTCAAACTCAACCCCAAACAGAAACTCAAACCGAAACCCACCATCATTCATGTCTATGTTTCCAGACTATGATGCTACAAGCATGAACCATCTTCTTCACCAATCTTCACCACCTTCACAGATGTATCCACCACAACAAATGGATCCACAAACATACTTTCACATGCAACAAATGTGGATGTTCCAACAACAACAAATGGCGGGGATGCAACATCAACAGCAACAACAACAAACCCAAACTCAACAACCCCCACAAGCAACTCAATCACAACCACCACAGTCCGAGGATGGCCCCTCACAGGGAAGGGTTATGGGGAGAGGCAAAGGCAAAACTACTACCACTAAGGCTTCTCGTACTAAATGGCCACATTCAGATGAAGTCCTGATGGCAGAGGCCATATATGAGTGTTCGGAGAACAATGTTATTGCCACCAACCAAAATACTCGTGATTTTTGGTTCAGAGTGCACGAACACTATTCTAGTTCAAACCCCAAAGTGCCTAGAGATCAACTGTCACACCCCCAAAAATCCCACGCGCGATCACGTGCCGCAGGGAGCGTGGCAAACCAGGATCGTTGTCCATTAGTTACACCAAACGACCAATAATTAATAAAAGGTTGTATATTTTATTAAAATATAAATACAGAGTTTTACAAATGCGGAAGCGTAAATATGCTGAAAGTATTTATTGTAAAAAAAACACCGCCACCCAAGGTGACGTGGCTTGTTCAAAGACAATAAAAGGGTTTCGAAGTCTCATGCATGCGTACTCGTGATACTCGAACATCTGCAACCTGAGAATAACATGCTAAAACGTGTCAACACAAAGGTTGGTGAGTTCACAGGTTTATCAATTCAAAAACAGTTCAAGTTAATGTAAATTGACTGCTCAACAACAGTCCCAGTTCAATGTAAATCAACTGTTCCTCGACAGTTCAAGTTCAGTTTAAGATCGATTGTTCAACAACAATCAAGTTGAGTTTATGATTGACTATTCAACAATAGTCAAGTTAAGTTTAAGGTTGACTGTTCAATAACAGTCAAGTTGTAAGAGCATAATCACTAATATATATCAGATAGCTAGCTAGGCTATATACATGAAACTTCGCACGTTGATGGTCACCGAAGCTAACAGTTGTTTACAGTTTGCGCAGTTTGCCTTGTTGTGTTTAGGACGAATATAACACCCGTTCGATATCCAATCGTGTCAGAGCGACTGACCCGGGTGGGGTTTGTCAGACCCAGTAGTACTACAATATATTTCCCGCTATCGTCATTAATACTAACGGTACCATAGGAAGGACTTTGTTGTATAGTGTGCTAAAAGTACTTCAAGTGATATATAAAAGTCTAATTATCTCAGTTGTATAAATCATGCATGTTAATCTCCCCCAAAAGGATTAAAACAGTAAAATGGGGCCGTGAAACTCACCTTAGGTTGCTCAGCAAAGTTTCCAAATAAACAGTTAATTCAAGTAGCAAGAACGAGTCTTGTGCAAGCAATCAATCACCTAACGAGCATGAATGTATAAGTGTGTGTTCTATAAACTATAAGTCTAACGTAAACGACACAAACGAAGGATCGTGGAATTCAAAACAAGTAGAGGATGGCACGTGTGCCAAATCCGAGCGATTTATCGAAATACGCGAGAAAATATAATATATATCAATATTATATATTTTCCAAGTTTAAATATTCTAAATTAAATATATATATATATATATTATATATATATATTTACTAAACGTTCAAGTGACATTAATATCAAGGTTTCAACAAGATGTAACTATATATACATAAACATGTTTTGAATATTTATCTTGAAGATATAGTGAAACATAAATAAAACCGAGTATTTTATGCTTCTAGCCAAAGTGACTTTTTTTAAATAGTTTTCTAAAACATTCCATGGTTTACACAAAAGATCACTTCGTTTTAAGCCAACGTCATGTATATATATATATATATATTTATATGTTTTAATTCCACATATAATCATAGTATTTCAAACGTTTAAACTTCCGTGCATGCTCGTAGTGATTGATCACACAAAACCCTATTTTGCTAAAGTCAACAAGTCAACACGTAAATGTTCACACAACATTTAATACGATTTACGTTCAGTTAATGTCAGAAAATGACCTGAAAAGTCGGATTGTCACAGTATCCCCTTGTTGAAGAATTTTCGTCCTCGAAAATTGCGTAACGCGGTAAAAGTTAATGAGCTTGACACAAAGAAAAGAAAAGAAAAGTTCTCAGTCGTCACATCATCCCCTTGTTGAAGAATTTTCGTCCGCGAAAATTAAACCAGTACCTGAACTAGACGAAGGCTGAACCTTGAATAGTCTGGGATATTTCTTCATCATCTGATCTTCACGTTCCCAGGTGAATTCAGGACCACGTCTCGAGTTCCAACGAACTTTAACGATTGGGATTTTGCTACGCTTTAATTGTTTAACTTCCTGGTCCATAATTTCTACTGGTTCTTCGATAAATCGAAGTTGTTCGTCTACATGCAACTCCTCAAGTGGAGTGATTAATGTCTCATCTGCTAAACATTTCTTTAAATTCGACATGTGGAAGATGTTATGTACCCCACTTAATTCTGCTGGTGAGTTTAGTTCATACGCTGATAGACCAATTCTTTTGATAATCTCGAATGGTCAATGTAGCTCGGGTTTAACTTACCACGTTTACCAAAACATACTACACCCTTCCAGGGTGAGACCTTTAACAAGACCTTGTCTCCTTCCTCAAATTCCAAAGGTCTTCTCCGTTTATCGGCATAACTTTTCTGTCTATCTCGTGCGGCTGCCATACGATTACGAATTTGCACGATTTTCTCTGTTGTCTCGAGTACCAACTCAGGACCTGTGAGTTGACTGTCACCAACTTCCGCCCAACAGAGAGGTGATCTACACTTTCGCCCGTAAAGTGCTTCAAACGGGGCTACACCAATACTGGTGTGATAACTGTTGTTATAAGAGAATCCACCAAGGGTAAGTGTTTATCCCAACTTTCACCAAAATCAATCGCACATGCACGCAGCATGTCTTCAAGAGTTTGAATGGTCCGTTCACTTTGACCATCGATCTGAAGATGATATGCAGTACTCATATCCAGACGCGATCCCAATGCTTCATGTAGAGATTCCTAACATTTGGATGTAAATCGAGCATCTCGATCTGATATAATAGAAACTGGTACTCCATGTCGCGAGACGATCTCTTTAAGATAAAGTCTGCCTAGTGTCTCGGAGGTATCAGTTTCCGTGATCGGTAGAAAATGTGCCGACTTGGTTAAGCGATCAATAATTACCCAAATTGTATCACATCTACTTGCTGTACGGGGTAACTTTGTGATAAAATCCATGGCGATACCCTCCCATTTCCACTCGGGAATTTTTGGTTGTTGAAGTAACCCTGCCGGTTTCTGGTATTCCGCCTTAACCTTGGAACAAGTCAGGCACTTGCTTACGTAAGTGGCAATGTATGCTTTCATCTTAGGCCACCAGTAAATTAGTTTCAAATCTTGGTACATCTTATCCGAGCCTGGATGAATAGAGTAACGAGACTTATGGGCTTCATCCATAATCAATTCCCTCAAATTTCCATACACGGGAATCCATATTCGGTTCGCACAATACCGGATACCATCGGATCTAACTTCCAGTAACTTATCCATACACCGCAAGGATTCTAATTCAATGTTCTCGTCTTTGAGTGCTTCAAGTTGTGCATTCCGGATCTGATCAGGTAATCCTGTATGAATACTAAGTTGCAACGCACGAGCTCTTCTGGGCTTGGGGTTATCCTTCCGACTTAAGGCATCAGCTACTACATTAGTTTTGCCTGGATGGTATCTAATTGCGCAATCGTAGTCATTAAGAAGTTCCACCCAACGACGTTGTCTCATGTTCAACTCCTTCTGAGCAAAGATATGCTCGAGACTTTTGTGATCAGTGTAGATAGTACACTTTGTACCGTAAAGATAATGTCTCCAGATTTTCAACGCGAAAATGACTGCTCCTAACTCCGAATCATGAGTTGTATAATTCTGCTCGTGAATCTTTAATTGACGAGAGGCATAAGCTAAGACTTTCTCCCTTTGCATCAGCACGCAAACTAATCCTTGCTTCGATGCACCACAATACACCACGAAATCATCACTACCCTATGGTAGGGATAATATTGGCGCGCTACAAAGTTTCTGCTTTAGTAGCTGAAAAGCGGCGTCATGCTTTTCTTTCCAGTTATACGTCGTTCCTTTATGCGTTAGCGCCGTAAGGGGTTGGGATATCTTTGAAAATCCCTCAATAAATCGTCTATAATAACCTGCTAAACCAAGAAATTGGCGAATTTCCGTTGGTGTCTTAGGCGCAGGCCAATTCTTAATTGCCTCAACTTTGATTGGATCAACGTGAATCCCCTGATCATTAACGATATGACCAAGAAATTGCACCTCACGCATCCAGAAATCACACTTTGAAAATTTTGCATAGAATTGCTCCTTCTTGAGTAACTCTAAGATCAAACGAAGATGTTGTTCATGCTCCTCCTTAGACTTAGAATATATAAGAATATTATCAGTGAAGACGATGACGAATTTATCGGGATATGGCTTACAAACGCGATTCATCAAGTCCATGAAAATCGATGGTTCGTTGGTTAACCCAAATGGCATAACCATGAACTCATAGTGACCATAACGAGTTCTAAACGCTGTTTTCGAGACATCCTCCTCGCGGACTCTCAGTTGGTGATAACCTGATCTCAATTCGATTTTGGAATAATAGCTAAATCCTTGTAGTTGATCAAACAAATCATCGATTTGGGGCAAGGGATAACGATTCTTGACAGTCACCTTGTTGAGTTCTCTGTAATCGATGCACATTCGAAAGGTTCCATCTTTCTTTTTAACAAACAACACTGGAGCTTCCCAGGTCGATGAGTTGGGGCTAATAAATCCCCTTTTCGAGTAGTTCTTGAAGTTAAGTATATAGCTCTTGTAACTCATTTGGTGTTAGACGATAAGGTGCGCGAGCAATAGGCGCTGCTCCAGGAGCAAGATCAATCTGAAATTCATCTTCTCGATGAGGCGGTAGACCTGGTAGATCTTCCGGAAAGACTTTAGGAAAGTCCCTCACGATCGGGATATCTTCAATTCTCTTCTCCTCATTTGTTTTCTCTGAAATGTTCGCGAGAACGTCAAAATGTCCTTTACGTATACACTTCTGTGCTTTGAGAAAAGATATCACGCCCATAACAGTACCACACTTTTCTCCTTGAATCGAGAGTAATTTCCCACTAGGCAATGGTATTCGAACGATTTTCTCATGACAAACGATTTCAACATGATTCTTGGATAGCCAATCCATTCACACAATAACATCAAAACTTCCCAAAGAGATGGGCAAAAGATCTATTCCTCCCAGCCAATTCCAATTTACAGTCTTTAACTATATGGGTAGACTCAACAAGTTTACCATTAGCAAGTTCAACTACGTATTTAGCATCTAAAGGAGTCATGTTGGCATTTATCATATTGCTAAATTTAGTAGATATGAAGCTTCTATCAACACCAGTGTCAAACAGGACTAGAGCATAGTATCCGTTAAGAGAAAACTTACTAGTAACGACATTTGGATCTGCTCTGGCATCTCCCGAGTCTATGACAAAAGCTCTACCTCTGGCACCATTTCCTCCATTGTTCCCATTGTTGTTGTTATTATTGCCATTGCGATTTCAAGTGTTGGTGTTATTGTTATTGTTGTTATAGTTGTTGTTGTTTCCACCGTTCAACTGAGGACAATTCATCTTTATGTGGCCTTCTTTCCCACAATTAAAACAACCTTTAGGGGCTTCAGCATCCTAAACTTGTTTCCCATTGTTCTTAACCCTGCAGGTTTTGGACCGATGACCCTTCTTTCCACAATTTGCACACACATAAGAGTCACACGCACCATAGTGATGGAAACCACACTTGTTACAACGGGGGGAATTTCCCATGTATGATGATCCTCCTTTGCCGCCTCGGCCTTGATTGTTCCGTTTCTGGTTGTTCAAGGAAAAATTCCTAGAGTTATCAAACTTGCGATTCTGGTTTTGATGGTTCTGCTGGTTGGAAGACTTGTTTTCAGACTGGTTCCCAGAATTATCCAATTCGTTCATCTAACACTGTCTAGGTATCCGTCCGGTGAATGCATGTCCAAGTTATCTTACGATCGTAGAGTTCTAGGGATTGATGTGGTCGGTAAGATCATAAAAATAGAATTATGATTCAGGATGAGTTCAAACCAGTCAAGGGTTTCGTCGAGTGTGTTCGTAGCTAAGGAAAACTGGTCATTGAAATACACGAGTGTGACGGTGTCCTACCAGGACCAACTTTTCATAATATGCTCCAAAAGGTTCACAAATGGATTAGAATCCAATAAAAAAAGGGATCAGATCAGGTGTGATAGCGTTTACAAGAATGGAGGACTTTCAACCATTTGATTGAGGCGAACATGCCCGACATTCGGATGTCAGGGGGTTTAAGGTAAGAGATTGCATCCTATACAACCATCAGCTTGCTGTTTCGGATTCCCTAAGATTTCCATACATTGCAAATTACATTTACGTGTGCACCCGTAACTGTAATTTACCCCATATGGTCACCCTAGTTCCTCTTACTTCAGCTACCAGGTATGGTGGAGTACCTATGAGATATCCTCAGAGTTGGTATCAAGAATAGGGTCACTAACCGATAGTTATCCTAACAAGAATTCGTTAAAGAGACAAGTCTCATGAATAACACGTTCAGTTAATTGGAATGACCCACCCGAAGTGAGTCAGCCATAATTTTAGCTTAATAGGATCCGAATAGGGTTTATTGCGCATACCGACTTGAACACCATCTTGTACATAAAGAGAAAATTTAGTCGGCCCACATTAGGTACCGTTGAGGTTATAAGAGTTGTTCGCAGGTTGCGTTATCTCGAGGCATAGTCCGATAGAAACGAGAAGAGGGGGATCTTAAAAGATCAAGGCAAATGGGAAAACGCTTAGGGTAACAGAGGCAGATACAAATGACCTCATGAGCAACCAATTGAATTCAAACAATGTTGCCACTGCTGAAGTTGAATGATCGCACTATTAGCACGTCATGATTTCGTTCCCTGAACATGAGAGTTGAGCTATATATGAAAGGCATGTATAATAAGCACCTCCTAAACTAAAGTTAGAGGTTTTAAGGAAAATAAGAGGTATTACACCACCTTCCCTATGCAGCATACATCCATAGTATGGGCATTACGCCCACTTGTTCAATCCGGAATAATACCATGTAGCAATCAGCTCATCAAAAGTATAACCGTGATCCTTCAATCTGATTCGACGTCTCGTCGTACATAAATGTTAACCAAGAGGTACACAACTTAGAGAGGTTAAGAAAAATTACTTAAGACTAATCGGCTCCTCGCCGTGAGTATAATGGGATTGGATGATGTATACGACATACCGTAAACCAGGTGCGCGTAGGAGCGAGTATCACGATGCATGAGAGAAATTTTTAAGTGCAACTAATGCAAAACAGTTACAGTCTAAGACGAATCTTAGTTCGCTGCAACCAATGGCTCTGATACCAATCTGTCACACCCCCAAAAATCCCACGCGCGATCACGCGCCGCAGGGAGCGTGGCAAACCAGGATCGTTGTCCATTAGTTACACCAAACGACCAATAATTAATAAAAGGTTGTATATTTTATTAAAATATAAATACAGAGTTTTACAAATGCGGAAGCGTAAATATGCTGAAAGTATTTATTGTAAAAAAAACACCGCCACCCAAGGTGACGTGGCTTGTTCAAAGACAATAAAAGGGTTTCGAAGTCTCATGCATGCGTACTCGTGATACTCGAACATCTGCAACCTGAGAATAACATGCTAAAACGTGTCAACACAAAGGTTGGTGAGTTCACAGGTTTATCAATTCAAAAACAGTTCAAGTTAATGTAAATTGACTGCTCAACAACAGTCCCAGTTCAATATAAATCAACTGTTCCTCGACAGTTCAAGTTCAGTTTAAGATCGATTGTTCAACAACAATCAAGTTGAGTTTATGATTGACTATTCAACAATAGTCAAGTTAAGTTTAAGGTTGACTGTTCAATAACAGTCAAGTTGTAAGAGCATAATCACTAATATATATCAGATAGCTAGCTAGGCTATATACATGAAACTTCGCACGTTGATGGTCACCGAAGCTAACAGTTGTTTACAGTTTGCGCAGTTTGCCTTGTTGTGTTTAGGACGAATATAACACCCGTTCGATATCCAATCGTGTCAGAGCGACTGACCCGGGTGGGGTTTGTCAGACCCAGTAGTACTACAATATATTTCCCGCTATCGTCATTAATACTAACGGTACCATAGGAAGGACTTTGTTGTATAGTGTGCTACAAGTACTTCAAGTGATATATAAAAGTCTAATTATCTTAGTTGTATAAATCATGCATGTTAATCTCCCCCAAAAGGATTAAAACAGTAAAATGGGGCCGTGAAACTCACCTTAGGTTGCTCAGCAAAGTTTCCAAATAAACAGTTAATTCAAGTAGCAAGAACGAGTCTTGTGCAAGCAATCAATCACCTAACGAGCATGAATGTATAAGTGTGTGTTCTATAAACTATAAGTCTAACGTAAACGACACAAACGAAGGATCGTGGAATTCAAAACAAGTAGAGGATGGCACGTGTGCCAAATCCGAGCGATTTATCGAAATACGCGAGAAAATATAATATATATCAATATTATATATTTTCCAAGTTTAAATATTCTAAATTAAATATATATATATATATATTATATATATATATATATTTACTAAACGTTCAAGTGACATTAATATCAAGGTTTCAACAAGATGTAACTATATATACATAAACATGTTTTGAATATTTATCTTGAAGATATAGTGAAACATAAATAAAACCGAGTATTTTATGCTTCTAGCCAAAGTGACTTTTTTTAAATAGTTTTCTAAAACATTCCATGGTTTACACAAAAGATCACTTCGTTTTAAGCCAACGTCATGTATATATATATATATATATTTATATGTTTTAATTCCACATATAATCATAGTATTTCAAACGTTTAAACTTCCGTGCATGCTCGTAGTGATTGATCACACAAAACCCTATTTTGCTAAAGTCAACAAGTCAACACGTAAATGTTCACACAACATTTAATACGATTTACGTTCAGTTAATGTCAGAAAATGACCTGAAAAGTCGGATTGTCACATCAACACAACCTGAAAGCTCATTGGCACATGGTCAAATCAAAGGTGGCCAGATTCAATGAATTATACTTGAGTGTCAAGAGTTCTAACTCAAGTGGGTGGTCTGATAACATGTGGTTGCTTGAAGCAAGGAAGCTCTTTAATGCTGATCAAGAGACAGATTTCAAATATGAACATATTTGGAATAAAGTGAAAGACAAGTTAAAGTACAACAGTGCTGAAGCTTGTGCGGCCAACCAAGGCCCCAAAAGAAACAAGACCAACACAGGCGGATACACTAGTTCTCAATCGTCTACAAACTTTGGTGAGCATGAGTTCAATTTCCATCTTGATGATGATAATGCTGGGGGTATTCAAGAGGGGCAGGAGCCTTCTCGGAATGAGGAGGAGCCTGCTCAAAAAACTGTTCCTACACGCCCACCCGGTAGAAAAGCGTCCAAAGCAGCTGAAAAGGGAAAGAAAAATAAAGGTACTGCTGGTTCCTCAAGTACTGAGGAAAGTCGGAACCGTTTTTATTCAAACCTTAGTTCAGCAGTCGAAAGCAGGCAGGAATACCTGAATCAGTTGTTAGCTATCGAGAAAAACAAGATGAAGCTCAAGTACTACAAGCTGGTTAACATGGATACCTCTCACTTGAATAAAAAAAACTGGCAGCTCATAACCAAGCTTGTGCCCGGCTAAAGGTGGAACTGAACATCGAAGATGAGTCTGAGGAGGAAGAAGAAGATGATGAGGCTTAGGGTTTCTACTTTCGTGTTTTTAATAAGTTAAACCTTAGGATTTGTTGTGTTGTTTAAATTTGGTTTGTTTTAATAAAAGTAATGTAGGATTTCCATGTTTAAATTTTTTTATTAAATATAAAAAATTTAAAATTTAAATAAAATTGCCGTTAACATTTAATAATAATTTAAGATAAAATTATTTTTTTTAATAAAAATATAGCCGTTATAAATAAATAAAGATTAAATAAAATGATGATGTGGAAAGTAAAAGGTGGTATGTGGGAAGTAGTTGATGTGGAAAAAAAAATGGGTTTTGTGGTATGTGAGAAGTACATGATGTGGCATGTTGACTGGACCAAAAAGATGGTATGTGGGTAGTTGTTGATGTGGGTGGTCTTTTATATGTATTATAATATATGATAGATATTTTTGTATTTAGCAAGGTTGTACCCTTTACGGTTTTTGCAACCATCGTATTTAGTTAGTTAGATTCGATTTCCTTCTCGTCTCATTATGAAAAATGGACATGAGAATAGTAGATGTATGTATCGTAAGATCTCAAGCAACTTTTCACCTACGTAGTGGTTAATTTTAAAATTCTAATTAATCTCGATTCTTGTTTGAAAGGTTTCCTAGTTTTTTACGAGGCATTAATTGAGTTTTTATAGTAATTAAATATCTTGATAATTAGCCCATACATACATGCAAATTGCAATAGAATATATACATATACACAAGAACTCTCATAATATTGCATCTTCGTCAACGTGACAGCCTGACAAGGGTGTGTCATCTATTAGTTTTTCTTATTCCCACCTAATTACATTATATGTATAGAGAGAGAATCATCATTTCTCCGTCATTCTTCGGACCGATTTACGTACGTATCACCATTAGGTTAATCACCCAACATTTCGAGGCTCAACTTGTGCGTGATGACTTGTGATGTGATTTAGGACCAATAGACTCAAAAATATATCAATTTTAACATACGATACACCAAAAACACGCCTTTCTGGTTAATGACGAATCGCTTACCGAAATTGCGTAAAAATTATGAATTGTGTTATCTTTCGATTCAAGAAACCCAATTCGGATCCAAAAGTTTCTAATTAACTATTTTATTTTGAAAAATGGTTATGAATCATTTAAAAGCTTTAGTTTAGGTTATAAATGCCCAAACTTTCCCCCATACACAATAATCCGAAAAATCAGGAAATCACAAAATTTCAAAACGGGTCGGATTTTATAACCGGATAATTTGCAAATGTACAGTTGGGAATTGGGTAAATAAGTCAACGCTTCCTTCGTCAACCGATGTTCGCACAAGTTTTTTTTATTTTTTTAAACGATCCTGCTCCTAAATAACTTCACAAAATAAATTATCCAAACTATATCATTGTTTAGATTTAAATTCAGAACCTCTAACTAAGAACACAAAACCTTTAGGTTATTCCCAAATTGATGTTCGGACAGACTTTTAATAGAAATATGAAAATAAATGAAAAACTGACATGAGTACATGACAAAAGTAGATGTATCGCAAGATCTCAAGCAACTTTTCACCTACATAGCGGTTAATTTTAAAATTCTAATTAACCTCGATTCTTGTTTGAAAGGTTATACGAGACCTTAATTGAGTTTTTTTTTTCTTTTTCTTTTTTTCCTTTTATAGTAATTAAATATCTTTTAGTTGATTAGCGCAATAGATACAAAATTACAAATTGCAATAGAATATACACAAGTACTCTCATATTGCATCTTAATTGTCAACGTGACAGGGTGTATTATCTATTTAAATTTTTTATTCCATTTCCACATTATTGCATTATATGTTTACAGATGTATAGAGAGGGAATCATCATTTCTCCTTCAATCTTCCACCAAAGTAACATGAACTCCTCCGGCGTTTTCTCACTTGATGAAATAAAAAAGGCAACGTCTGACTTCGCTAACAATAATTCGTTAGGCGAAGGGGGGTTTGGGAAGGTCTACCGTGGCAATATCGCGGGTAAAGTAGTGGCGGTCAAGCGTATGACGAACATATCCGAAGAAGGAGTTCTCTCCTTCCTGAGAGAGATAGATCTGCTAACCGCTTGTGATCAAGTCAACATCATTTCCCTTGTGGGATATTGTGACGAAGGAGACGAGAAGATTCTTGTGTATGAATTAATGCCAAATGGTTCACTCTATGATTATCTTTACGAACACAAGGACCGCACTCCTCGCTTGACTGTGAAGCAGCGACTTGTATTAAACCTTTCATTTATGTCATCTTATTTACTGTCCTTTACTTTTCTTTATGGTTCTTTATTTGTGTATGTGAAGGGTTGCATCCTTCACCTTCTGCTGTTTCGTTTAGATTGGTATAAATCCAATCATCTATCTCTTTTGTAAACATAGAAAACAAAATATATACAAAAAGGCTTTACCATCTATTTAGCATCTCTATTGTTTTATGGTATCAGAGCCCTAGGGGGTCTATACCAAAATTCATCACGAAAATGACGACCTCTTCAGCAACCAACTCTTCCATGCCTTCATCGTCTTCTGTCTCCAATGGTTCCAACACTCTGTCCATGACAAGTCTATCAAGCCTCGTCTCTGTGAAACTGAATGGTGAGAATTACTTAAGTTGGAAACATCAGATCTCAAACATTCTGAAAACTATGGGTCTGTTTGGACACACAAGTTCAGAAATGAAAATACCTGATGAAGGAACTCAGGAGCACTCTGCGTGGGAGAAGCAAGATAGCTACGTTGCTGCAATTATCAACGCCACTCTCGACCCCAGCATCGCGCATCTCGCCATCAGAACCAAAACAAGTTCTGAACTATGGAGCACCCTTGAGGAGTCATATCTGCAACACGCCTCGGCAAAGAAAAACCAACTCAGAACCCAATTTCAACTACTTAAACAAGGAAACCAACCGGTTACGACTTACTGTGACCATGCCCAGAAACTTGCTGATGCCCTATTCTCTATCGGTGATCCTGTCACTGATAGCGCTTTGGTATCACAGGTTCTTCATGGGTTGAATTCTGACTTTGAACACTTCATACTTCATGTTGAGAACAAGAAAACTCAACCAACCTTTATTCAACTTCGATCCAAACTGTTGGTCACTGAACAGCGAATGGCCCAAACCTCAAAACGTCGTCCTGTTGAGACAGCGATGACTGCTCAAACTTCGAATCCTGCTGTGAAGAAAGAAGAACTGGTATGTCAGATCTGTTCCAAACCGGGGCACTCGGCGAATCGATGCTTCTATCGCTACTCTGCTCCACAAAATCCGAACCAATCTTTTCGAGGGAAAGGCCAATTTAGTGGAAGTTTAAATCGCGGTGGTCGGTTCGGTAACAGTGGGAACGGCAACGGCGGAAATTTTGGCGGTGGAGGAGGCAGGTTCGGCAACAGCAGAGGTGGGAGAAATTTCGGTGGAGGTGGAAATCTCGTGAACAACAGAGGAGGACGAGATGACAGTGGACACTTCAAGAATTTCGCGACTCAGGTCGCCGGCAACCCACCTCCGGTCGGTGACAATTCTTGGGGGAATGACAATGTTTGGGAAGCTGCTGGTAGATGGAACCCTAATTCTCCCCTAACTGATCAGTCGATCCCCTCCTCCCCTCTTAGCAAGCAAGCTAATTTTGGCCCTATAGGCCCACCACAAGACATACATGGATCTGGCAATTTTGGGAACTCCACGATGGCTGGTCTTTCTGCCACCTACAAAACCTTTGACAATAATTTTGGACCAAATCATTTTGGTCAGTGGGCTGCGACTTATGGGCCCAAAGATGACTATGCTGCACTTAGTGCTAACTTGTCTTCCTTTTCAGATGTGTGTGCTCATGTGGACTCGTGGATTCCAGACTCAGGTGCTTCTGCGCATATGACATCCGATGCATCTCTCCTCCATGACATGAAACCATACCTTGGTGTGAATCGGGTTGTGGTTGGTAATGGTAAGACTCTTAGTATCACCCATGTTGGAAAGGCCATTCTAAAACTATCGACCATATCCCTTATTATGAATAATGTTCTTCTTGTTCCCGGCCTAACCAAAAATCTTCTTTCAATTACTCAACTTACTTTTGATCATCCTATTTGTTTTATATTCTCACGGTTTGGTCTTTCCATTCAGATGCTAACGGGACAAAAACTCCACCACATGCTACCCAAATCGGATAGACTCTATTCCCTTGCTACTGGAATTTTGTCGGGATCACATGAACTTTGGCATCAACGTCTTGGACACCCCTCAAATTATGTCTTTAGTCATATTTCAAACCTTTGTTCTAATAAAATATCTAGTAATAATAATAAAGTTTGCAATGCATGTCAAATCTCTAAATCTACAAGACTTCCATTCTCTTTATCGATGACACATAGTGACACCCCACTTCACATTATTCATTGTGATATTTGGGGTCCGTCACCCTCTTTATCCCGACAAGGCTACAAATATTTTATAACATTCATTGATGACTATAGTCGTTTCACTTGGATATACCCTATGACTCACAAATCTCAAGCTCTTGACTCATTTCGTCACTTAAAACTCCATGTCGAAAACATTTTTTCAACAACTATAAAATATTTCCAATGTGATGGAGCTCTTGAACTAACTCAAGGACAAATGCAACAATTCTTCTCGAACTCTGGCATTACTTATCGTATATCTTGTCCGTACACTCCACAACAGAATGGAGTCGCAGAACGAAAGAATCGTCATCTATCTGAAACTGCTCGCTCTCTTATGTTTCACGCCAACCTTCCAAATGAATTTTGGTACGATGCTTATGCCACCGCAGCCTTTTTAATAAATAGACTACCTTCTCCAAATCTAAACCACACATCCCCTTATGAGATCCTGTACAAATCTACACCCAATTACGCCCTCCTCCGCACCTTTGGCTGTCTTTGCTACCCCTTTCTCGGGGACATACGAGATAATAAACTTTCCCCAAAATCTATACCATGTACCTTTCTCGGATACGCATCTAACCATCGTGGCTATCTTTGCTACGACCCTAAAACTTCAAAAACCTACACCTCAAGACATGTCCGATTTCATGAACATGTATTTCCTTTTAAAGACAACAATTCTTCCTCTAATACTACCGACACCATACAAATTCCTACCTTTGATTTTTCATCATCACACCCTCCACCACCGCCTTCACCAACCAATACACCGACTACTCAACCTCCTTCCTCATCTACTCAATCTCCTCCAAATTCGCCATCCTCTCCAACTGTTCAACCAAATTTTCCCAACACTACCACTACTCAACCCATTCATCCTATGACCACTCGAACTCGTGATAACACAAGAAAAACGAAAACATTTCCTGACTTTGTGACCTATCATGCGTCATATTCTCCAAGCTTTGAACCTTCTACCTTCCATCAAGCACAAAAATTCTCAGCCTGGTGGGATGCAATGCGGTCTGAAATTACTGCTCTACACTCGAATCACACCTGGGTACTGGTACCCGCTCCTTCACAAGCAAATGTCGTTGGATGTAAGTGGGTCTATCGCATTAAAAGAAACTATGATGGTACCATTAGTCGCTACAAAGCTCGCCTTGTGGCTAAAGGATTTCATCAAACTGAGGGACTAGATTACAGTGAAACTTTCAGTCCTGTTGTCAAACCTACCACTATTAGATTAGTTTTATCCATTGCCTTTTCTCGCAGGTGGGATATTCGTCAGGTTGATGTTGACAATGCCTTTCTACATGGTGATCTAACTGAGACAGTTTACATGACACAGCCTCCAGGATTTGAAGATAAAGATCATCCTAACCATGTATGTCTGCTCAGAAAAGCTCTGTATGGTCTGAAACAAGCTCCACGACAATGGTTCTCCAAACTCTCGTGTGCTCTTAAACAACTCAACTTTTCTCAATGCATCTCAGACAACTCCCTCTTTGTGTATACCAGCGGTCAGACTACATGCTATGTTCTTGTGTACGTTGACGACATTATCATCACCGGAAGCTGTCCCTCGTTTATCCAAGAGCTAATTAAACAACTACATGCTCAATTTGCTTTAAAAGATCTTGGCACCTTAAGCTATTTTCTAGGAATCCAGGCTACTCATAGTGAAGATACACTACACCTCTCTCAACAACGATATCTCACTGAGCTTCTACAACGCACTGGCCTCTCACAAAGTAAACCATTATCCACTCCGGTCACTCCTGGTCGCCAGCTGTCCAGACACTCCGGCACCCCTCTTGATGATCCTACTCTTTATCGAAGCACTGTAGGCGCCCTTCAGTATTTGGTCCTCACTCGACCTGAAATATCATACGCTGTCAGTAAAGTCTCCCAATTTCTACAAACCCCCACAGACCGCCACTGGGTGGCTGTAAAACGAATACTTCGCTACCTTCGCGGAACTAGTTCACACGGATTGACAATTCGTCGATCCACTAACTTTGCCATACATGCTTACTCAGATGCAGACTGGGCCGGATGCCCAGATGATCGTCGCTCCACTACCGGCTACTGCCTATTTCTTGGATCAAATTTAATTAGTTGGAGTTCGAAGAAACAACATACTGTAGCCAGATCAAGTACTGAGGCTGAATATCGTGCCCTGGCTCAAACGTCTGCTGAAATACGATGGGTAACATCAATGCTTCAAGAACTTCGTATCCCTGTCTCTACTCCTCCAACCATCTGGTGTGACAACATTGGAGCAACTTATCTTGCCGCCAATCCTGTATTTCATCAACGCACTAAACACTTAGAGATCGACTTGCATTTTATCCGAGATATGGTTATGTCCAAAGCTTTAGTGGTTCGCTATATTCACACCAGCCTTCAACTAGCTGACATACTGACTAAGGGACTGACATCTGCTCGTTTTGCTACTCTTCGGTCCAAGCTGCACATTGCTACCAACGTCCAGCTTGAGGGGGCATATTAAACCTTTCATTTATGTCATCTTATTTACTGTCCTTTACTTTTCTTTATGGTTCTTTATTTGTGTATGTGAAGGGTTGCATCCTTCACCTTCTGCTGTTTCGTCACTCCTCGCTTGACTGTGAAGCAGCGACTTGAGATCTGCCTAGGAGTAGCAGAAGGTTTAAGTTACCTTCACAATGGCATCCATTATAACATCATTCATAGCGATATGAAGACCGACAACATCCTCTTGGATGGTAATTTGGTTCCTAAGATCGCTGACTTTGGATTGTCTAGGACACGTGACGCGGGTCCCTCTGCGTCGCACCAAGTCACCAACCATATAAAAGGTAACCATATATAGCCAGATTTAAGATATTTTAATTAACTTTTAGCTAACTCAAAACTTGTAATATAACAATTGCCAATTGAGGTTTCTGGGTATAAATCACTATTTACATTTACTTGTATAAATCACTATTTACATTTACTTTTACCTTCAAATTAAGTTCTCACCTATTTATAAAAACTTGTCGTTTAAACCATATATTTTATCAAATAATCTTTTTAAGCAACTTCTTATTCAAACCATATTATCAAGATTCTTTCTTTCCGCTTATAAGTACTTTGAAAGTATATTATGTTAATCAATAAAGGAAAATATATTTGTACTTAAATAATCTTAACTTTTAAGAGTTAATAATTCCACCTTTAATAATCACTCTCAGTGGTCTCAATTTTCATCATATTTACTTATAGTGGTCCTGCCGTTAAAAAAACTTAACACTGTCAAGTTGTTGCTGAAGTGACAGCTGCCATGTAAGAAAAGTCAGCTGCTACGAATGTTAAGAACTGAATCATATAACATTCAAGCATGTGTATTGTAGTCTATTTAAATGTTATGTAATCTCTTTATGATACTCAACAGGCACTCCAGATTATATAGCTCCCGAATGTTACGAACCGAATTACATGCTAAGCCGAAAAGCAGACGTATACGCTTTTGGTGTCGTGCTGTTAGAAGTGTTATGCGAAAGGCCAAGCTGGAGGAAACTCGTCCAGTTGGCACTTCCATACGTCATGAGAGGAGAACTCGAAAGGTTCGCTCCTGAATACGTGGAGGCAGATATTTCCCCAGAATGTGCACGCGCTTGCGAGAATCTCATAAGGGAGTGCTTGGAGAACGATGCGGATAAGCGTCCCATGATAGATGAAGTTGTGGGCAGGCTTGAATTGGCATTACAACTGCAAAACCAAAGCCAAGATGCTAACGATCAACAATCCGTTGGACTTGAACTTGCGCTTACTATCCCGAAAGGGTTTGATGACCGTGTGGTTTTGTATCACACGAGTAGTGGAGTGATCGTGGAGACGCAAGATAAGTGTCTAGAAGTGAGGAAGATTCTTGATGGATATGGGAAATGTGTGGATGAAAGGGATGTTTATTTGGACTCTACATACAAGGAACAATTGAAAGATGTGTTTGGATCTAGTACTTATATGTTGCCACAAGTGTTTATCAGAGGAAAGTACATTGGAGGGGTTGATAAGATTAGGAAGATTCATTGGAGTGGAGAACTAAGAAAGAAACTTGATCGGTTGCCGAAAAGAAACTACCCTTCTTCGTGCGGGACGTGTGGGAATACGAGGTTCGCATCACTTTTGTTGTGTCCAGATTGTTGTTTTTGGAAGAAGGATGAGTATACGGATCAACAACCTAAACTAGATTTCTTGAAATCATGTTAACTGTCATCTTTAATGTTGTCAAGATCTTTAGAGGTTTATGTTTTGTTGGTTAATAAGTGTGTCATGTTTGATGTTTCATGAGTTGTCATGTTGTGACTGAAATTGGTTATTACCTTTTTTTTTCCTAAGTTAGTTGAATTGATTATGAAGCGTTTTATACATGTTTATATCATAAAGGTATAGTGGTAATATTTGCCACACGAAATGCAGATTTTCTGAACAATTAACAAAAGAGGATTTTGCTGCAGTGGTTGATGCAGTAAGTTTAAAAGTTCATTTCGGTTGTGACCTGGGTTTGATTCCACTGCGAGTCAGATTTTTTTTCCTTTTTTTCCCTTCTTCTGTTGTGGTAAATGGTTTGGTGTTGAGGTTCTTCTTTGTTGAGATCCTAGGTTATAGTGTTGTGGTAAATAGCTAAATGGACCAAACCTCAGGGGCGAAAAAGAAAATTAACTACTTCTCTCTTACCTTCATCTCTTACGGGTAAAAGTCCATCGTTATAATCCGTCTCAAATCTCAATCTACTTCTCTTCTACTTTAATCTCTTACAGGCCATGATATTTCAGTCAGTCTTCAATCCATCCTACTTAGGTTGTGCGATACGGTATACCTTGCGTGAGGGAGGTGTGGCCGTGACTCATCTCACGTTGTGGAACACCATCCCACCCATTCGTGAGTTGTGGGCGTGACTAGTTGATGCGAGGAAACTCATGGCTCTGAGTTACATTTGAGCTATTGCTTCCATTCAATTAAAAACGGTCAACAATTTATTTAATGTTTTATTTGTTTAGTTAGAAACTTTATTTAAGATAAAAACTATTTTTTCCCAAATAGATAGAAACTAATTTTTCTCAAATAGATAGAAACTAATTTTTCTCAAATGACATTTGCATGTTAGCCTTTTTCAAAAAACTAAACTCATAGTCTTCTTTAATTTTGTTTTTCTAAACACTTAACGAAAACAAAATTGTAAAAAATATATACATTCTTCGGTCTCGCGAGCAGCTTTTTGACACGTTTTTATTAAACATGTTATTTTTAAATTTTAAACAAAAAAAAAAACTTGAAAAAAAATAAAAAAAAAATTAACTCACATCCCCAACTCAAATGGGTATATCACTTTGAGTTATCATGTGAAATTGTGAATTCAGTAGGTGGCAAAGCTCACACGGCCCACTAGAGTTGTAGTCTCTTGCCACAGGGTGACAAGGACTCATGTACAATATGATTTCCAGGTGAATAAACAGCAAATCACATTAAAAAATGTCCATGTCCAGATTTCTTACTTTACTTTCAAAGAACCAATAATGTTACACAAATAGTATCATATACATCATGTACACAAGAATTAGAACAGAGAAAACCAAGATTTGTCGCTCGAGCTCAACCGCAACCACAAGCACCAACAACACACAGTTCATCTCCCAAATCAATCAGTTAGTCACACTTCATATCCAACAGTTTCCCTTTGATTTCACATTCCCATCAACCTGTAATCGCAGATATGCAAGTTTCAGATATTCTTTCAGCTTTGTCGGCACCCGGGGTTGAATAAAATTAAGGGTGTAAATGAGCCGAGCCACTCGTGAGCTACTCGAGATCGACTAGATAAAAAGCTCGAAACAAGCCGAGCTCGAGCTTTGAAATAGGGCTCGTTTAATGAACGAGCTCGAGCCCGAGCTTTACATATCGAGCGCGAGCCGACTCGCGAGCCTAAACGAGCTTTTATTTATATAATTTTTATTTAATTTTTTAAATATATTTAAAAAAATAATGATTATTATATATAAAATTATGATAAAATAAGTAAATATTATGTATTATTTTCTATATAATAAATTGTATAATTCTAGATATATATAAATTTAATTATAAAAACATATAAATAATAATAATAATTAATAATAAACGAGCCGAGCCCAAGCCAAGCTCGAGCTTGAATAATTTTTCACGAGCTCGAGCTCAGTTAAATTTAAACGAGCCGAGCTTGGGCTCGGCTCAGCTCGTTTACACCCCTAAATAAAATAACAAATTTGTAAAAACACAATAAAATTTGATAGATTAGTTAATGAAACTCTCACATTCTTCAGAGAAGGCAAAGACCCCTCCAAGCATGTCATCACTGTCACCATCTTCCTCGAATTTCTTCCTCTCATGTCCAAACACTACCATATCTTCTTCTTCTTCATGTGTTGGAAATTCATCAACAATATTCATATCCAAGTCAGAACGATTAGAACACGGGTTTGATGTGTCACTGGTCACAATGCTTTCTGAAGATTGGACCTCTGATCCGGCAATAGTAACTCCATGAGCATCTGAACCGTCAGCAGAAGATGGCGAAGTCTTGATTTCGTCAACTCCGGTAAAGGAAGTTAGCCTATTCACACTATCGTTGTTATTTACAGTTGAAGCAAGAGTAGGATAAAATATGTGTGGTTCCATCTGTTCCATGTTTTGCATGCCCACAGCTGCTACTGATGATCCTGATGGAAGAAAAACCGTTAGATGACAACTACATACAAAGCAACTAAACAAGTAGCTTGCATAACCGGAACATAAAAGTATAAAGCTGCCTTACCAGGAGATATTGTGGAATCTTGATGGAACTTTTCGCTACTGCTATTAATGTTGGAAGACGGTGAGGAATATCTACCAGAAGTAAAAACACTTCAAAGAAATACAATCTTTTACAAACTCACCATAAAAGCAACTAAATTTTGTGAAAAAACATCAGGTATGGCCACATTCTTGCTTAAAGTGTCTATGGGCAAGTTAAAAGAGAGGTCTAAAAATAAGTATGAGTTAGAGGTGGCAAACTGAATGGGTCGGTCACGTTGGATGATGAAACTAAACGTGTTCGGTTCAAAAACAAGTACTTTTGTAAGGGTCGAAAGGGGTAGGGTCAGTCAAAACTCTCTGTCCAAAACTTTTTTTTTTTTTCAGAAAATAATTAGTATTTCAAATATGATTAAAAGAAATATCATAATCCAATTATTTTAATAAAATTATTTAGGAGGTTATATGTATAAGAATAGTATCTGGACAACTTTCAACCAGTTTGACCCATTCCCTTTTAATCTAAAGTTTTTTATTTGACCAATTTGAGAAGATACACAACCCAAATCATCCCATTGATAATTAAATGGGTTGAAATTGCCATCTTTAACCATGCATATATGCTTAATATGGTAGGATTGACAAATTAAATGGATGGATATTCTGATAAAAGTTCAATGAAATAAGCAATATAAATAGAAGATAGATCCATGTGAGACTACCGGCCATCAGTCCAATCAGGATGAACTGCCCCAGAGTTGTCAAAAACAGGCAGTAAATCTTTCTGCCTAATTT
Source organism: Deinandra increscens subsp. villosa (assembly GCA_039602395.1). Taxonomy (NCBI): domain Eukaryota; kingdom Viridiplantae; phylum Streptophyta; class Magnoliopsida; order Asterales; family Asteraceae; genus Deinandra; species Deinandra increscens. The sequence continues at coordinate 8,998,562 of JBCNJP010000007.1, read as the reverse complement.
CGACTTCATTCACCGGGATTGTTTCAATATCAACCTCCCCCTCAGCAACATTAAGCTCTTCGCATGACTGTGGTGCCATCACATAGAAATATATCTAAAAAAAGAATTAAAATATTAGCCTTTTGCACATATGCCAACATAAAAAACAACATAGATTAGTAGGAACCTTGGACTTTTGCCAAACTGGAACTCTTCCGGACCTCATTTGCACCTCAGCATGAGAAAGAAACCAACGGGATCGTTCTTGGTGTTTAGTTGAACCATTCTCCGAACTACCATTATCTTCATAATCAGAATTAGTCATGATAGTGTCTACAGAAATGTGTCTGGGAAGAGGATCCCCGCAAATAAACTCCTCTTTTTCTGGCCAATCTGTTCTTCGACAAACATCCCACCACTGAATTGGTTCAACTTTGACCCTCAAGTCTTCATCTTGGGCCTGCATCTGTGATGCGGTCTCCACCCTTAAAGAAGATTCACCTTGCTCCCTCTGTAAAGAAGGCAATAACTCATATTGAATTACATACCCAGAAGGAGAGTATACCAGAAGGTGCTCTAAGGTTTCCACATTTGAAGCAACTGGTTCCAAATTTCGACACACAGAACTGTGGAATGTGGCAGCAATGACGCCAGGTGGCACAGCCGTCTTCCCAGAAGCAACATTGCTTACTGTGTTAATCCACCCAAAGTTAACATTTTTTATTCTGCTAACCACAGATAGAGTGATAGGTGCAGGTGGTGGGGGTGACGACTGATCTGTCATGAAAGATGAAGTAGACCACCATGGTACTGATACACAAGCAGAAAGTGTCCGTCCATTCATTTTGGGGTTCTGCAACTGAATACCAGTCTCGCCACCAAAAGGAGATAATATATAAATATGGCATGTGCCCCTAGATGATACTACAGCTATCCATTGACTATATTGGCTAAAACAAAAGTCTTGTATCACCTGTAAAACCAGAAAAGTAAGATCACCAAATAATTACACAAAAAACAAGAAACGAACTAGAAAGAGTCAAGTGGAACATACAGCAGAAGTCATGCCACGGTGGAGCTTGTAAAGATGCACATGAGCAGAACTCCAGTTAAAGTTTTGGCTGCCTGATTCATTTTGTGAGGATGGAAGAATCCGGAAGATGTTGATATTGTTCCCGTGTACTGATGCGGTGACCAAAAGAGTCCCACTTGGATCAAAGCATAGTGCAGATATAGGACTTGCATGGGCCCTAAATTGTGACACAACAGCTCTGGATACGAAATCTTTAATCACGACCTGTAGAGATGTAAACCAAAGAGAACTTTTATTGCATGCATAATATTTACTCCAGTAAGATTTTATCATCCACATTGACTGTGATAAATAAAAACCTATATACATCTGGAAGTAACTATATATAGAGCTAGAAGCACACACCTTCATATAGAATTCATGTTTACTATACATCTGGAAGATTTCGCACCATTTATTTATTACAATTTAAAAGGCAACATGGATATGAATTAAGTGAAATGGGGCCACTCCAGTGACACTAACAACACATATGTCTTGAGTACAGGTAAGAAAAATTTGGCTTCTAAGGGTTTTTAAGGTCTGAGTCCACACTTCGAGGCTTTGAATATTCCATGTCTAGGAGTAGAAGGGCCAACTTCAACCATTCACTTAGGAACTAGGCTAGTTTGGGTTATATCTTATCTCTAGCGGGTCAAATGGGTGATATCAGAAAATTCAGTTAAAACAAAAACACTTCAAATGGGTCAAACATGTCGAAAGTCAACCAAATTGTATTTTTAATGCATAACTGCATAGAACCCACTAATCATCGTTATTCAACAGTTCACATAGCTCTAGTAATATACAGTTTTTCTAATCATATTTAACAAATAAAGAGGTTTACTAAAAAAAGGCTAAAATGGACAAAAAAAAGTGTTTGTGTGTCAACGCTTACACAACCCATTCGGCATTCGGTTTTGATCGATACAAAACATTACCCTTTTGGACTGGTTGCCCAACCCAAATATTTTTTTTCACAACGCTTAAAATACTTGAATAAAGGGCACTTTTCAACTATCCAAATGATAAGGGTTTTTGCCTTTTCGGTTTCCAGAATTTTTCCTCTTTATTCAGATATTCATATGTATGTCCCCTGTGTCTTTTACCATACGCTTCCTCTCATCTCTATTTCTTGATATGCTCTGCTATTATTCACCGACACACGTACGCACTACGGCGCTAGTGGGTGGGTCCATGCACACACAATGTGTATGTACGCCGTGCAGTCCAGTAAAATCACATGTTAATAAGCAACACCAGGCATTCTCACATGGGTAGTTTTTCCAACATACTTTATGCAAAGATTTAAAGTTACTACTGAGAGCAAAGTTACTCTTACTCAACACCCATTTTGACAGTCATATATGGAAGAATTGTTGAAAACTTAACAAATGTGTGCTATCCTAGCAACATGTATTGTGCAACACCAGGCATTCTCACATGGGTAGTTTTTCCAATATACTTTATGCAAAGATTTAAAGTTACTACTGAAAGCAAAGTTACTCTTACTCGACATCTACTTTGACAGTCATATATGCAAAAATTGCAAAAAAAAAAAAAAAGAAACTTAACAAATGTGTGCCTGTCCAGAAAACAATAACTTGATCACGTGTTATTCCCCATGCTCTTTAAACCAAAATGCCAGAAAGTTGCAGCCATTAACATAAAATTCTTAAAAGAAGACATACAAAGAGAATTTCTCACTGCTAGGCTCCATTACTTTAAAGATTTCAGAATTCAGATGCATAGTCTTCAAAGAAGGCATACATAATGATTGAAGAACATCCTAAAGACAAACAAGAAATTTTGGGATGTCATGTGTAATTGTAACTAAATATTAGTATTCCTTTCAGATACTTGCATTTGAGTGCTACTGAAATTTAATACCTTGCAATATTACAATTAATTCATTATAGAAGTATTAAAATACAATCTTACCATTCCAGCATTAGCATTTTCAGTTGAATGAGCCACAGCCCTACCAGCTTTCCTACTGGAGTTGTATGAAACAGGAGAGCTAGAACCATCAGGAAGAAGCTCATGACAATACTTTGATAAAGTTCTGAAGCTCATGTCTCCCAAATTAATAAGCCCACTAGCCAGCTGCTTGCTGGATTCCATGGCATATCGGGCCATCAAACTTCCGTTACCAGGTGAGGTTGAAGGACTTACACCAGGAGAAGGGCTCATGTTTTGAGGACTTAAACGGCCTGTATTTGAAAATAATGGATTGTTGGAAGCATAAGCCAACCACCTGGGCCCCACAGCCATTGGCCCATACCCAATATTAATCCCAGACACTCCTTGTCCTCCCAATTGAGATATTGGATAAGTGAGCACACTAAACTTGTTTTCTAGAGTAAGTGCATCAAAACAATATATCTGCCATGAAATAGAATAATAAAAGACATGAGACATGTATTACATACTAATCTGATACTGTATTGCTTTAGGAGTCTTGTAGCCACCTATGGTCGACAGTCGATACTGATTCAAATACTTGGTTTCTATAGCACTCCCTTCTGAATTATTATATAAACATTTTTCAATATAAGAAACTCCTTTTCTAGAGATCACTTAATTCAAAGGTAGCCATTTCCACACATTTACTTATTAATGGGTCAATTCAGGTTCCTTTTATATCTAAAAGTTCAAATGGTTCTAACACGTCACCAGTCGTCCAAACCCCAAAGTGTATTCTTAACGCATAAAACCTCCTAAATTATTTCATTTAGGAAACATACTGAAATAATAAAATTTCGTTGAGCATTTGACACATTTTCCACAGGTCAACTGAACGGAGCCTGTTTCAGCCCCATTTTTCACATCTACTTTGTTTCACAAACCAACAGCAAAAGTTAACAAAGTGAACTTCAACAACTAAACTTATCACAGATCCATTCTCAAACAAGTTAAGAACTGAATTAGACATATAATGACAGATAAATTTCATAAATGGAAGGAAACAGTGACATAATTATAGGTCAAAGTAGATGGATACTTACCTGTGAAGCAAGACCTACAGCAATTATTCGTGGACTGCATCTAACCATATACACAGTTGAGCGGAATCGCAAGACATGAACATAACTGTGTGACCTTAATGAGTAAAACCGAACAGCTCTGGAAGAAAACATGGAATTTTCCATCTGAGATTCATCTCTTTCATTGTTTGATGGGCCTGAAAGCCTTGTTTCTTCACTAGCCACAACCAATAGCATAGGGTGTGACATTTTGAATCCCTCATGACCTTCGGTTTGTTCAGGAGTGGGCTGTATTTGTAAAAACGTGACTGGATCATCACGACGTGAAACCAGTTCACTAAAATTTGAACCATCATCAACATCGAGTACTTGAAACCCATTGGAGTAACCAAGTAGAAGGACATGCTTCACAATAGACGGACTAAGCTCTAGTCTATCAAAGCAAGACCAGAGGACCTGTTCATCCAAACACTTGTTAATGCAATCATATGTACAGCATGCAATAAGTCAACAACAATACATGGTACGAAATATAACAGATGTGGTGTTGTTACCAAATTTAGGGTTGTTGTGACTAAGTATATATCTATCTTATATCAACACAACTAAGTCATAGAAAACACAATAAAGAAATCTAATCTTCAAATATAGAAATCTAGTGTTCAGAGATTGTCTCCCCATTTTCTGATCCCAAAGAAAAGCAGAGGTAGCATATGCCGACAGCTCCCTAACCTCCCTTTGCATTAGCAGAAGCTGAAGGAAACAATTTGTGAACATGAAGGTGAGCCAAAAGGCAGCACAAACAAGTTGAATAAAGCACCAAGTATATTTTCAAGCATGGTTTGTAAAATCTTAAAAACGCAATGGCCGTGGTTTTAGAATCTAAGGGCAATGTCCTTAATAATGTAGAGTTTTGTAACAATTGAAAAAACAAAAATTAAGGTCCACTGCAATTAAAAGTTGGATAATAAAGCATTGAAATAAATTTTAAAAGTCAACAACAAAAGTAAATCTGCTTGTATGGTGAGCCATCGGCCGGTGACTCACAGTGGGTGTATGTCATAAGCAAGGGGCGAAATGACAACCTTCCAAAGGCTAAAACAGACAATAAGCAAGTGACGTGAATCACAGCCTTTGATTTAAGATCCACCACCATTTAGCCATTGTTCAGGGGGTTGGGGGATATTGTTTCTCTTTATGTTAATTTTGTTGATTTTTTAAGATTTGATCAATATCTCATACTACAATCTATGTTCTAAATAAGTTGTATATCCTCAAAAGAATGCTCTAGGAGCCCCCTACATGACTAAAGGTTATAAATTTAATAAACTAATCAAATTTACCATCTTAAAAACAATATGAGATCAGGATATATATGCGAAAGTGATTTAGTCAAGAGAGATGCAAGGGGTGTATTAGTGTAGGTTTCAAAAACCACTAGGCACTCCAAGGTATTTAGGCCCCAAAAGCCAAGGCGTGAGACGCGTGCATCGTGTACGTGGAGCGCTGCTCAATGTACAACCAAATAGGCTTTATTTTCAACCAGATGCTGTGCATGTTCCATTTGTTTTACATATCAACCTTTTTATCAAGTAAACCTTTCGTAATTCCTTCATTCCTTTGGTTGTTTTTACATATAAGCCTCCTACGAACCCTGATTTTGACCCAGTATTACATGAGGCGCCGCCTCAAGCACCTGATGCGAATTACTGAGCGCCTCATTCCTCAGGTGTGCCATTTAGAACCAAGGTATATAAATGTACTTTTTTGGGTAAATTAGCATATACATGCAGCTTTTTGGGTGTATTAGCACATATATGTAACTTGTTGGTGTATATTAGCAAGTATGAGGCAATAAATATTGTATCAGCGTCAAAGGAAAGTTTACTTGGAATATCACTCGTAAGGGTTTCAATTCAAAAAAGGGTATAGAAATATTATAGGAATGATCATTTATGGTCTTTGACACATGTACAGTAAAAATTAGTGAAAGTATTTAAAACCAACAGAAACTAACCAAAAAAGACAAATGAATTAGAGAACAAATTATCTACCGTCTGCATACCTAGATGTTCTCATATCTATCTCTAATGCAATTCATAAAGTTAGTTATTGACTATACATTTCTCTAAGTTTGAAAGAGAATAATGCCTCACCAAATAATTAAAGAACCTCTAAACTAAACCTTTCCTATCAACCATTTGAGTTTTGGCTAATATAGTTTCCTATAGTCATGTCACATTCCTAACCAATTTGTTTGTCTCTAACTCATGAAAGAAACTATGATTAAAACAAACATTTAGTAACTGGGAAAAATAAATGGCAGTTTAAGGAAAATGGAACATCTTATAACAGACGATAAAGATAAATCAAAAGATAATTGTTGGTCCAACACCACCAATAGATAAAACTAAAATGAACAGTCACAAAAGCAGCACTCATAGCGTTTGTATAGTGTATACGAGGTAGCAAGTCGACTCTAAAGTATCTCATAGCCGCAATTTCTTTTTAAGTCCATAAGCATACATAACTGTGCACATGTAATAATCTGCAAAGCCCTATATGTTTAGTTAACATAAATGAATTAGTAGTCCGCTATCAAAATGGAGCCCAACACCCCTTTCATTGATCCATCACAAGTTAACTTGTTTTTATAACTCTTACCAAAAAAAATGAGTAACATTTCGGTTTTAACAGCACAGCGAATGAACGAAAATGTGTAAATTGTTACTTACACCTTTAAATTTAAGTTTTATCATAATTAATGAGACTTTTGTCCCTATCCTTTTTATTTTTTGACACAAGTCCAAAACTTTCCCAATTGTATCACAACTTCCATGTCCACTCATATCAGTTGCTAAAAAACTAAAGCACATGATCAAAGTTACTCCCTGCCACACCCCTAAAAAACTACACCCCAAATAAATCTGTAGTTCCAAACGTGTGATCAAACAAGCAATCCAGAACCACAAAATTAAATAAACCCTAAATGTGAGGAAACATCCAAATATCTCACCCACTAGTCCCCACTTCAAACACTAGCGTCTCGTTTGTCACAAAAACAGATTTTTCATCCTTTACATCAATTTTCATATCTCAAGGAAAAACTACGAACACAGTTTTCTAGAGATTAAATTCCACGTAAATACAAATAGAAATGAAATCCAAACAGACTAAATAAGATTATTATATAAGTAATACAGTAAACTACTTCTAAGCAAAATCAAAATCGAAATCAATCGAATAAGTAATTGATCATGAAACCTGATCTTTCCGATGTTCATCGGAGGAATCAACACCAGAAATCGATCCAGAAACAGACGCTCCAGCGGACCTGACGCCGGACGAGACGGTTTTGATATACGAAGAAATGAATCTGAAGGAATTAGGAATCAAGCCATTGCCGTTTTCATGTTTACCATTGTTAGCTTTGTTTTGGTTTCTCCTCATAATAATAGCAATCGACTAGTTGAAATTGTGACCGGAAACTCTCCACCACCACTCAACGTCAAGCGTCGGAGAAGATTCGCGATAGAATGGAGCATGAAATGATGAAGTTCACCGGAAAAAGTTCGAAAAACACGGCGGAGATTACAGCGGTCAGAGATTTTCGAAAGTGTTTGTTGGGTTTGACCTTCAAAGAGACGGTTCCTCTCTCCCCATCTGTGATTACAAGTTTGCTTCTAAATTGCGCCGGAAGCTAAGTTTTGTAGTTGGCATATCTAGTCCTTTAAGATACATTTTTGTCCATTTTACCCTTTTTTATATAAGTGTCCCACACAACACACGGGTAACTAGGTATCGAAGAAATGCAAAACGAGTTTGTAGAACTCGAAATGCTCGTTCAACGTCTTTTTTAACGGCTTCTTGATATTGAGCGACTAAATTGTGTTTCAGAATTTGTGGAAAAGTTATTGATCTGACAAAAGTTACGTATGATAATACGTCCTATTATATTCCGGACCAATTACGGTGTAACTCACATTTGGTGTTCGACCTAACAATACATCATGAAAAATATGAGATCAATCGATCATGTTAATGTGACGGGGTTTAAATCTGGCGACGCATAGGCTATCACATCACCCCTCTGTATCAACCCCATTAGAAGCATCAAAATATACGACCAGATCTTCAAGACCATTTGACAAAGACAAAATTGGTGCCTGGGTCAACCTTAAACTCAACTCTTCAGATGAACTTTGTTGACTCGAACCCTATACAAACTTGAACTTCTTCTTAATTAACTTAGTCAATGGCAATGCAATCTTCGCAAGTCCTGAATGAACCTATGGTGATATCCCGCTAAACCCAAGAAACTATAAATCTCCATGGGTTTCTTCTATCGTGTGAGCATTAGAGCTGCAATTCATATGTCTATTATCCATACTTCTTGTTTGGGTCATATTTGACAAGTTGGAGAAAGTTGAAGGTTTTATCGCTTGATGAAACTTGGACGAAAGATCAAGGGGGTTGAGTGTTAATTTCTTTGTTACGTTTTAAGTAGCCGTTAATTTTTGTTAGGAGGAGCGTAATCAGTTTAGGTTAAATAGCTCGATTTGTGATCTTGTTGATGATCGATTATATTTCAAATTCCATTTGTAATTCTCTTTCTTTTTCATTCGATGATAAGATTTGTAGCTAGTTTTCTTCGATTGTTCTTTCTAGTTTACGAATTCGATTGATTTGTTTACGGTTCGAAATACTCAACAATTGGTATCAGAGCCATGATTCGGCTCTAATCTTCGAAGGTCTGTAATCTGGGAGAATGGGAACATCAACGAAGTTCGATATAGAGAAATTTGATGGAAGGAACGATTTCAATTTATGGCGCCTTAAAATGAGAGCGTTTCTTGTTCATCAGGGGACTGTTGATGCGTTAAAGGGAGAAGCAAACTTGCCGGAAGAATTGAATGAAAAAGACAGGAAGGAGGTTCTTGCGAAGGCTCATAGTGCACTGATTCTGAGTTTGGGAGACCGAGTATTGAGAGAAGTCTCTAAGGAAACCACTGCTGCAGGGGTATGGTCTAAACTTGAACAACTCTATATGACAAAATCTTTAGCTAACAGATTATATCTAAAGAAGAGAATGTATACATTTAAGATGAGTGCAGGATGTACTATGGAAAATCATTTAGATGAATTTAATAGGCTTGCATTAGATCTTGAAAATGTTGATGTTACTCTTGATGATGAGGATAAAGCAATAATGTTTTTATCCTCATTACCAAGTTCTTATGAGCATTTGGTAGATACTTTGATGTTTGGCAGAGAGTCTTTAAGTATGGAAGAAGTCACATCTGCTATAAACTCAAAGGAGTTGGCTAAGAGAAATGTAGAGGGTAAAGATGAGATCAGTGAAGGGTTATATGTGAGTAGAGGTAGGCAAGAGAGTAAATCACAAAAGAAAAAGGGTTTTCAGGGTAGGTCTAAGTCCAGAACTAGATTTAGGTGTTTTGTATGTAACTCTGATAAGCATCTAAAGAGAGATTGTCCTGAGTTTAAGAAAAGGAAAAGTGAGTATAATGGATCCAAGAGTTTTAGTAACTTGTCTCATGGTGAGGAGTCTGATGGGTGTGATTATGTGGATGTTCTAGTAGTAACAACAGGTGATATGAAATCAAATTGGATCTTGGATTCTGGATGTTCATATCACATGACACCTATTAAAGAGTTTTTTAGAGATCTGAGGTTAGAAGATTTAGGATCTGTAAAACTAGGAGATGATAGATCTTGCAAAGTTATGGGAACTGGTTCTGTTATGTTTAGGCTTGAAAATGGTACAGAAACTAAGTTGCAGGATGTGAGATATATACCAGAATTAAAAAGAAGTCTAATATCCTTAGGTACTTTTGAGAAAGAGGGATATTGTGTTAGCCTAAAAAATGGGAAGTCTAAAATCATTAAAGGATCTATGGTAGTCTTATCTGGAACAAGGAAAGATAACAACCTATATTTCTTAGATGGAGAAGTGATTATAGGATCTGTTAATGAGATAAGTAATGATTTTAGTGATACTGCTGTGCTTTGGCACAGGAGACTTGGCCATATTAGCCAACAGGGTCTAATAGAACTTCATAAAAGGGATGTGATTGGTAAACTAAGTTCATGTGACATAGGTTTCTGTGAAACATGTGTTCTAGGTAAATCACATAGGGTGAAGTTTAGTCAGGGAGTACATTCATCTAAGGGTGTTTTAGATTATGTATTTTCAGATCTTTGGGGGCCTGCTAGAACAGAATCATTGGGAGGAGCTAAATATTTTATGACCATTATGGATGACTTTTCTAGGAGGGTTTGGATATATTTTTTGAAAGGAAAACATGAGGCATTTGGAAAATTCCAGGAATGGAAAAATCATGTAGAAAACCAAACAGGTAAGAGAGTCAAAAAGTTGAGAACTGATAATGGTCTTGAATATTGTGGCAGTGAGTTTAATAAATTTTGTAAGGAACATGGGATATCTAGACACTTGACCATTCCAGGGACACCACAACAAAATGGTGTCATAGAAAGAATGAATAGAACCATTTTAGATAAAGTTAGATGCTTATTAGCTAGCTCAGGATTACCCAAAACTTTTTGGGCTGAAGCTGCTAGTACAGCAGTTTATCTAATAAATAGGTCTCCTTCATCTGCTATTAATAAGAACACTCCTATGGATATGTGGTCAACTAAGTCACAGGATTATGATAGGTTGAAAGTGTTTGGGTCTATAGCTTATGCTCATTCTGATCAGGGTAAGTTAGAACCTAGAGCCATTAAGTGTGTGTTTCTAGGATATCCTGAGGGGGTAAAAGGGTATAGGCTATGGAGGATAGATGAAGGGAGACCAAAGATATTCATAAGTAGGAATGTGGTGTTTAGAGAGGATACTATGTATAAAGATTTGAGTAAAGCTAATGAGGTGGAGGTTACTGGTGCATCCACCAGTAAAAGTGATATAAGTGAGGTGGAGGTTAGGCAAGAAGGTCACCAGGGTTCTGATCAATCAAGTTCATCAAACACAAGTTTAGAACCTGAGTATAGTATTGCCAAGAATAGGAATATGAGGCAGATAGTGCAGCCTATAAGATTTAGGGACTCTGATAGCATTTCTGCTTTTGCTTTCACAGCAGCAGAACATGATAGCATTTATGAACCCATAACATATAGAGATGCTATAGGATCACATGAAAGTCATAAGTGGAGACAGGCAATGGAAGAGGAGATGAATTCTTTGTTAAAAATAAAACATGGGAAATTGTTGATAGGCCTGATAGTCAGAAATTAGTGGCTTGTAAGTGGTTGTATAAGGTTAAGGAAGGCATACCAGGGATTCAGGCTCCTAGATATAAAGCTAGGTTAGTGGCTAAGGGATTTACACAGGTTGCAGGAATAGATTATAATGAAATTTTTTCACCTGTTGTAAAGCATTCTTCAATAAGGGCAATATTGTCATTAACTGCCTATTTTGATTATGAATTGGAGCAATTAGATGTAAAGACTGCATTTTTACATGGGTACTTAGATGAGAGTATTTACATGACTCAACCTGAAGGATTTATAGTTAAAGGTCAAGAGAATAAGGTATGTCTTCTTAAGAAGTCTCTTTATGGGTTAAAACAATCTCCTAGGCAATGGTATGTTAGGTTCAATGATTATGTTATGTCTCAGGGTTTTCATAGGAGTAACTATGATAGTTGTGTCTATTTTAAGGAGTATAGATCAGGAGAAATGATCTATTTGCTTTTATATGTAGATGATATGCTATTAGCTGCTAAGGATAAGAATGAAATCATTGAAACTAAAAGACTGTTAATGAGAGAATTTGAAATGACAGAACTGGGTGAAGCCAGGAAAATTTTAGGAATGGAGATCAGTAGAGATAGAAAGAATCGAATCTTAAAATTACATCAGGCTTCATATGTTTCTAAGTTGCTTGCCAAATATAATATGACAGAATGCAAAGCAGTGAAAACTCCTTTGGCACCTCATTTTAAGTTGTCTAGTCAATGTTGTCCTAAGGATGATAAGGAAAGAAAGGAAATGGAGAACATACCTTATGCCAATGTTGTAGGATCATTAATGTATTTAATGGTATGTTCTAGGCCTGATTTGGGGTATTCAGTGAGCTTAGTTAGTAGATACTTAGCTAACCCAGGGAAAGATCATTGGTTAGCTGTTAAGTGGATTTTGAGATATCTTAAAGGGACTAAGAATGTAGGAATCATTTTTAGCAGAAATGAAGGTTATCAGGCTATTGTTCAGGGTTATGTTGATAGTGATTATGCTAAGGATTTAGATAAAGGGAGATATGTGACAGGGTATGTTTTTATGCTATTTGGTAATGTCATGAGTTGGAAAGCCTCTCTGCAGCATATTGTGGCTCTTTCTTCAACAGAGGCAGAATATATTGCATAAGTGAAGCAATAAAGGAGGCTTTATGGGTTAAAGGTTTTGTAACTGAACTGGGTGTTGAATTGGATAGAGCAGTGGTATTATGTGATAATCAAGGAGCTTTGCAGCTATCAAAGAACCCAATACATCATGAAAGAACCAAACATATTAATGTTAGATTGCATTTTATCAGGGATGTAATCAGTGCTAAGGAAGTTGAAGTTGAAGTTGTTAGCACTGAGGAGAACTCGTCTGATGTGTTAACCAAGATATTGGTTGGTTTTAAATTTGAAATGTGCCTTGAGCAGCTTAAAATTGCTTGACAGAATTGATACATTGATAGTTATGGGAGTTTAGCTCATTTATACACACAAATTCATTGAATCCCTGGTGTATTATGCAGTTTATTCGATCATAACTGATATGGTTGATTAATTCTGATTTATCTTGATGAATTTTGCTCAAAGGTGGAGAATTGTGAGCATTAGAGCTGCAATTCATATGTCTATTATCCATACTTCTTGTTTGGGTCATATTTGACAAGTTGGAGAAAGTTGAAGGTTTTATCGCTTGATGAAACTTGGACGAAAGATCAAGGGGGCTGAGTGTTAATTTCTTTGTTACGTTTTAAGTAGCCGTTAATTTCTGTTAGGAGGAGCGTAATCAGTTTAGGTTAAATAGCTCGATTTGTGATCTTGTTGATGATCGATTATATTTCAAATTCCATTTGTAATTCTCTTTCATTTTCATTCGATAATAAGATTTGTAGCTTGTTTTCTTCGATTGTTCTTTCTAGTTTACGAATTCGATTGATTTGTTTACGGTTCGAAATACTCAACATATCGTTTCCAATTTATTAATGTCTCCACCTTAGACGGATCAACCAAGACACCATTCGTGTTTATAACATGGCTGAGTAATTGTACTTTCCTTAGCCAAAATTAACATTTGAGAACTTTGCATATAGCTTCTCCTTCTGTAAAGTTTCCAATACCTCCCTTATTTGCAACGCGTGTATACTGCCGCGTCTAGAGTATATCAAAATGTCATCTATGAACATAATGATGGATCAGTCCAACATAGGTCTGTTAGATTTAGGTGTCCGATTGTCGGATAACATCAACGTTGTCATCGAGGTACGATCCAAGAGTTACACTTTGGGCAACAAACAAAAAAAGATTAATTAAGTAGTTAATTATCCGATTACGATTAAATGATATGCGTAAACGTCCATTGTTATTGTCACACCCCCCAACCGAAGGCGAAAACATAGGGACATGAGAGATTGTCCAAAAGCGTATGACAACTAAGTTAAAGTGACAATCTTTAACATAAACCAAATTTCATTGATAATGAAGTTGAGTACAATTCAAGAAACAAATTGACAAACAAAATTTCTTATTCATAATTAAACTAGGTCCAAGCCTAAGTGAAAGCAACTTGAATCTTCATAAATCATTGCATGCAACATGTATAAAATAAAATGGTCAACTGTGAATAGTTGGTGAGCGATCACACGTTTGTATACATATGGTGAGCAAAGAACCAAGAGTGCAGGTGAGGTTTCAATTTATAGGGAGAGGGGGTCAGAGGCATTCAGTTTGATTGATGAAGGTTTAAGGAAAGTGGCTCAAATGGGGAAATTGATTGGGAATTGATTAAATTTGTGATTGGCAACAATGATAGGGTCACAAATAGGTGCAGGTTCATAATGGAAGGAAAAAAGTTCGTAAAATGATGTGCCTCAACTGCTATGTGTTTTCCAATGCATTTTCACACATACCTTGGCTAAATACTGGTTATTTTCTATTACATTTGTTATTAAATTGTCTTGTTTTAGCAAGAACGGGTTTTAGAAGCTCAGGACGACAAAGTTACGTGTTTTTTAGGTAAAATGCGAAGAAATGAAGCTAGAAACCGAAATGCCTCGTTAACTTGTTGTCCAAGGCTCTATTTACTAAAGAATATTTGAAGATCTAAAATTGGAATAAAATCATCGGTAACGACTCGTGACCTCGTAATGGCTCGTTACGCCCTATATTTCGGAAACCGTAATTTCACACTATAAATAGCACATGTTCACACATAATTTCACACCCCAATCGACAACGAAATATGTCGGGGCGCAATGATTATCTAGATGCTCATGACAACTAATTGAAGTTGAAATACTTAAACATGCCCTTTTCATTAACCAATTGAAGATATCATACAATTAATTTGAACATACTGAATACATATCAAAACTGATTTAAAGTCCTTAATCTAGGTCTAGCAATCCTAGTGTGATCACAACATAGCTCAATTATAGATTCTAGCAACATGTATAAGATACAGTGACAACTACAAACGTAGTTGGTGAGTAAACACAAGTTTAAATAGTATATATATTTTCAACACCAGCGATATATGTAAAACGAGATACATTCATATATATAGTTAAACAAGTAATAAGTTAGAGTCAATTAGTGAGCGCATCAAACCCTAGATAACTTGGCTTCCAATCACCTAACGCCTCCAGGCAGGCTAGGTGGGTTGTCAAACCAATAGATCTATTAGTGTAACCCGAATCAGTGTGTTAATGAATACGCTTCGAGTAGGAGATAGAGGTAGAGCACAACCAACCACAATAATCCATACAAATTTAACATACATAGAACTTATCCAATAAACATATAATCGCGTTTACATTTTTGAGAAATTATTTTTAATAGAGATACATGTTACACCTCAAAAAGTTTAAAGATAAAGTGGTTTATGAGTTCTCACAACTCGGATTAGCATTCGAATGAATCACCATTAGAAATGATAATACGAAATGAATATGGAGTCATATCCATCATTATTAAAATACAGGGGTTGTGAACACTCACCTGATGAGTAGATCGGAAATGAGAGATAGAACTAACCTCTAAAGATAACAACTTGGAGATTATCCTAATGAAATGAACGGTCTAGATGAATATGCGGACTCATAATGATTATCGCTCGAAGGACACAAGGAAATTAAGGACAGTTAGGTTTTATTTATGTAAAAAGACCATTTTACCCTTTTCTGTAAAATAACGATTTAATGATAATATGAATACACACATTCCTATAAGTAAACGCTCACTCAGGGATCACCAAGTGAGGTGTGTCAGGTCCTAGTTGGGATTTATGCGACACCCTCTAGTTCGGTGTGCTTCTAAATACCCGAATAACTCGGTATATTAATATTTTATTATTTATCAAATATGAACTCATATATCTTTAATATATATAAAAATATGTTTTAATACAAAAAATCAAGTATTAATACCTTCCGGTTTATTTAATATTAAATATTCATATTTCAAAACCCTAATTTTGACGTATTTATTAAATAAATATCAAAACTTTTATTAAATGAAATAAACTTAAAGCTTTTGTTTATAATATCATATTATAATATACCTTATAATATTAAGCCCTGATTCAAAACCAATTACTCAATTTTTACATAATACATCTACAAAAACCTTAATTGTGGCCCGTTTCTTAATAAAATACCAAATTCCCCAAACATGAAACTAACTTAGGTATTTCTTGAAACACATAAATTTAGGATCACCTACAAAACTTCAGACCCTAATTATACTCAGATTGCTCAATCTGATCAAAACAAGCTCAAGAACCCTAATTTTTATACATTTCCAGAGCTTGATCATAACCAAATATTAACGAAAAGTGATTAAGGGGTTATCTCTTACTTTTTGTAACACATTTGAGGTACCAAACGACATCGGTTCAACCTGATTCTTCTTGCTATCTCTTCCTATTTCAAAGTACTTTGTTTTAGACTTAAAATCTGTACCATTTGGTTTTCTAAATCATCCAGAATCGTCCTCCAAATTTGACCTAGTTTTCTGTCAGAAACTGTGTTGAAACTCAAGAACTCTCCAAGGCTTCAAGTGTTGATCTAAGCTCAACCATAATCTTGACTACCTTCTCCTTTCTTGTTTACTATGAGAAAAACCTCTTATTCATATTCCTCAAATACTCATTCATGTTTACACCTAAGAACACCCATTAAAAAAGGCTTGTTGGTTAATCACCTTCAAAGGAAAACTACTCAACTTTAAGTTACCATCTTAATCATCTTGGGATTTAGCCAAATTAAACAAAGTTCTAATTTTACAGAAGTACTTCAGAAATTTTGAAGTAGTTCTGTATGAGTACAGATGTACTTTGGAAATTCCAAAGTAGTTATGTACGAGTACAGATGTACTTCGGAAATTCCGAAGTAGTTCTGTAAGATCACGAATTCACTGTCAGACTTTAAACCGGCCATATCTTGGTTATTTCGAACTCAAATTTAACAAACTCAGACTCCACGATTATGTTCGTCGAGTTATCTTTCCAATTCCCTACAAAACAGGTGTGCGCTTTTATACCTTCTGTTTTGTGAG
This sequence comes from Deinandra increscens subsp. villosa, assembly GCA_039602395.1. Lineage (NCBI taxonomy): Eukaryota > Viridiplantae > Streptophyta > Magnoliopsida > Asterales > Asteraceae > Deinandra > Deinandra increscens. Next base: position 8,981,715 of record JBCNJP010000007.1, on the reverse strand, counting down.
GCTGTTTTGAGCTACTTCTTAACATTTTCTTTAAACTCTTTTCAAACGAAACTTGTTCTATGACGTGTGCTGAAGTGTCTATCAAAAATCGGTCAAGTCAAAAAGGGAAAATCCCGAGTGACTAAACACACACGTAGGGCAGTGTACCCATCGTATGCAGGATAGTATCAGTAAATACCCGGATGTCGACTCCAAGGACGCGATGCAGACTCTCGATATGCGAACTTTGCTAATATTTAACCTAAAATTTTTGGTTTTGAGAAAAACAAAGAAATAGATAAACAAGTAACTAAGATAGCTAATGAACAATGTAACAGAATCTAAAGTGACTCAAATATGGGAAAAAGGGTGTTGCCTGGCAAGGAATCCCCTGGGCTGACTATTGACTGATAAACTGACTATCTCATGTGACACTACCCTCTAAAGATGATAACCGCGATAACTTAGACTATAGACACATCTTCGTTGTCTAGGCAATCCTAAACTGAAGTCCGGATAATCAATTGATACTTAATGCTAAGTGGTCAGATCGCTTCGGTCAAAGCAGATTAGACACGTATGAAACATAAAACCACTCAAGATGTCTCTCAATATGGATTCTACAACACACTAGAATACTAAAATGGGATCAATGAAACCTAAGCAATGTCTAACACGTACAACCGGGTCAAAACCTTAAGTTCTCAAGTATTCTAACCAACCGACAAAGTCAAACAACCACCTAGTGTGCTAAACGAATCGGTCAATTCAATCCAACATAAATATTATGCAAAATCAGCCCCAAGTTATAACTACAAGATCATGTAGAAGTCCTCCTATCATGCATTTGATCAAAACTCATAAAAGTCAAACCAAATAATAACCAAATCGCTAGTTAGGTCAAAGTTCTTCGAGCCCAAGCGATTTAGTCACATCAAGCAATCATAACAGAAGCTAAACATGCTAATATGATCATTTCATAGATCCAATTCAGATTCAATAGCAATAAGATCAAGTCACATGAAGAAAGTCAAAGTAAAAAGTCAAATCAAGCCCAAATTCATCCAATACCAAGCAACACTATAGATCTAGCCTACAATCATGTTTAGAACTAATAAAAACATCATCTTTGAACCATACATGATCTGAAAAATCAACAAAAAGAGAAAGAAATCAAGCCTTGGTGAAGAACACCCAAAAATGGAAGAAAAATCTTCAATCTTCAATCCAAATCCAAGCTATCTTCAATCCTTAAGCTTCAAATCCGTCTTCTACAGTAGATCTAGGGTTTTTCAGAGTGGGTATGGGGTGTTCTCTCTTTTAATGACGGCCAAAGTGTGTTTGAATAGAGGCAAAATAGGGTTTACTGTCTGTTCGTCGATGTGTGCTGCATCAGATTAGACTGGAGGCGATGCGACCCGCATTGCCCCTTTGACTGCATAGTTTGACTAGTCATGATGCGGGCTGCATCAGGTGATAAGGATATCAACGCGCCTCGCATTGACCCGGATCAGAAAAACTTCAACATTTTCAATCTTCAACCAACCGAGCATCGCAACGGGTCCAAATGCTCCAAAATCATCCAAATCCAATCACCAATACAGCAGAACCTTAAATTCAACAAATTCACCAATTAATCATCAAATCCAATTAAAATAAACAAAAACAATCACAAAATCATGGGACTTCTCAAATCACAATTATGCACATGATGCAACGCATCATTCTAAATACCTTAAACTGATAACCTGTGAAATTTGGTAATTTTTAGATGACGTTTGATACTTTAAAAAAGCTCTTAAAGTCACAGCTCATAAGCTGTACAAATCCTCCAAATAATGTACTAAACCAAAAACCAATATATATCACCAACGATTAACGGGTTAACACATTTAAACAAGACTCAAATAGTCTAAGTGGGTGACTTAGACATTTGACTCATATCACTAAGACTTAAGGTGTCTTTATATAATCATGTAATGTCATTCTATGTCTTTGTGTGATTTCATGCTATATGTTGAACTATGATTTCTATATTCAAATTCAATTTAGAAGTGTAATCACGGTAATAATGATGGATCTATCGATATTCAATAATAGATCCATTGGACTGACAACTCACCTGCTTTTGACCGGTTTGGCATTCAGGTGATTGAAACCTATTTCATTAACTTAACTTTTGAGTTAAGGGCGCTCGTCAACAAATGTTTGATTATGCACATCTATATGCAATATTGGTTTATTCATACATGCTTGAGTCTACATTTGACATTTGAATCGCTTTCAATATACTATATGTAATTAAAACCCTATATTTACTCACCAACGATTTTTAGTTGACATTATCTATTTTTATACATGTTACAAGAAATGTAGTTTGAGCCACACTTGATTGATGCCACATCTAGGATGCTTTAGACCTAGATTTATATAATCAAACCTCATTCTATTTGTTATGTTATGTGTACTTGAACCTATTGTTCGACTTGGAATTTGGTAATAATTAAGTATTGAAACTTTAATGAGTGTCATGAGCATTTGGATAATCATCATGCCCCGACGTAAATTCCGTCGTCGGTTGGGGTGTGACAAACTGTTATTTTATGCTTTAAAACATTATGGGTCATATTTATAAAAGTTTCTAAGGCTCGGGACACGTACGATGATATACGTATACATACGTATATATATATATATCTTTCACTATTTTACGTTTTAGCCCCTCATACTTTTACATACTTATTATTTTATGTTCCAAATCACTTTAAAATATATTTCTAGTATTCTCTAAGCCTCGTGATGCGTATGATAAATATAAACACGTATAAGACTTGTATAGGTTACGTTTATTTATTTTTAACAATCCTTTTGACATAGAAATACGTTCCTATCTATTTTCACGCGTTTAACTATTCGATAATGTGTTCCCGCATATATGTATCAAAGAATGAATTGAGAATGATTCTGTGATTTGTATTGACAAATAAACCCCATATATATAGGGTGACTACAAAGAGCATATCTCTATCTTTGGTATAGATACATGGAATAATAATAATTAAATGGGTATCTTAACTATATTAGAATGCAATGATACGTGCGTTAATATTCCCCCGCAGTTGGAGCGGGAGGAAGACGGACGCTCAAACTGGTACGAAATTCTTGGTACAACTGTCTCGGTAGGCCCTTTTTATATATATCGGCATACTGAGAGGAGGAAGGCACGTGTAAAACCCGTACATCGCCAATTTGCACTTTTTCACGGACAAAGTGAATATCAATCTCGACATGTTTTGTCCGTTGATGTTGAATTGGATTGTGAGCTAAGTAGACGACCGAGATGTTGTCACAATAAACGATGGTAGCTTTCTTTAATGGAAGATGTAACTCTGATAGTAAATTTCGAAGCCATGTGACTTCGGCAACGGCATTAGCAACCCCGCGGTATTCTGCCTCGGCACTAGACCGTGAAACAGTCAGTTGACGTTTAGAGGACCACGAAACCAAGTTGTTTCCTAAGAAAACACAGTAGCCTGATGTGGACCGTCGGGAGTCCGGGCATCCCCCCCAATCAGCGTCGGAATAAGCTGTGAGGGTGGTCGTAGAGGTAGAAGATAGCTGTAACCCGTAGGTCATGGTGCCACTGAGATAACGAAGAATCCTTTTCATAAATTGAAAGTGCGATTCCCGTGGGGCATGCATAAAAAGACATACCTGTTGCACAACATATGTAATGTCCGGACGTGTAAAGGTGAGATACTGAAGTGCACCAGCAAGTGTACGGTAGAGAGTACCATCAGCCATAAATTCACCATCAGTGGCACTAAGTTTGGTTGATGTATCAACCGGTGTTGCGCAGGGTTTACAGGCAGCCATTCCAGCTCGCTCTAATATGTCTTTAGTGTATGAATCCTGAGACAAGAACAAACCATTTTATCTCTCGTAGCGGTAATCCCCAGAAAATGATGAAGAGGTCCAAGATTAGTCATTGCAAACTCTCGTGAGAGAGACATGATGAGCTGGTTGAGAAAATCTTTGTCCGAGGCTGTAAGAACAATGTCGTCCACATATAACAATAATAATGCTTGTTTATTCCCGTGGGAATAGATAAATAGGGACGTATCGCAGGTGCTTGCACGGAAACCCTGTGACAAAATGTAAGTGGAAAAGCGATGATACCAAGACCGTGGGGCTTGTTTAAGTCCATAAAGTGCCTTTCGAAGTCGACACACATGTGTTGGAGCCCGTGGGTCAACAAAACCAGGTGGTTGATACATAAAAACCGTTTCTGTGAGACCCCCATGAAGGAAGGCGTTCTTCACGTCCAACTGGTGAATCGGCCATCCTCGTGAAATACCAAGACTCAGAACGGTGCGTATGGTAGCCGGTTTAACGACCGGACTAAAGGTATCATCACAATCAACACCGACCGTTTGAGATTTACCGTTAACAACAAGTCGCGCTTTGTACCTGTCTAAAGAGCCATCTGCCTTATATTTATGACGAAATAACCAAAGGCACCGAATGACTGGGTGATCCCGAGGTTTGGGAACAAGTTCCCATGTCCCGTTAGCCTGTAGTGCATTAAATACATTGGTCATAGCCTCTTTCCAATTAGGGTCCGATAGGGCTTTGGTGTAGGAATGAGGAACGGGAGAGATAGGTATTTTAGTAGTGGCATGGAGATTTAAGCGGGTAATAGGTTTTATAATGCCTGCACGTGCACGAGTCGTCATTGGATGAGTGGTAAAGGGGGGGGGGGGTACGGATGAAGAAGCCTGAGTGGTAATTGGGTTGTGGGTTGGTTGTAATATAGGACTAGAAGTGGATTCTGAGGTGGGCATTGAGGGTGTAGGTAAAGGAGTGGGAACGGTTTTGGTTGATGTTGTGTAAGAGGGCGAAAAATTATATGGAAGTGTGGTTGAAGGCTCTTCCAAAAAATCATAGGACTCGAAAGGTTGGGGGTCGCCAAATGGAAATGACTGCTCGTCGAAGACGACGTGTCGTGACAAAATAACCCGCCCGGTGGACGAATCGAAGCATCGTTACCCCCGAAAATTATCAGGGTAACCGAGAAAAATGCAACGAGTAGAGCGGTGTGGAGTTTGTGCGGTTGGGTAGCGGTCATGTTGGGATAACAGGCACAACCAAAAACACGTAAGTGGTCATACGAGGGGTGTCGATGGTAAAGAGCAAAGGTGAGAGTGGAGAAATTTAGACGACTAGTGGGTAAGATATTATGAAGATAGGTGGCGGTATGAAGGGCTTCCACCCAAAAGGTGGGTGGAAGATGGGCGTGGGTTAGGAGAGTACGAATGATATCGTTGAGACGGCGAATCATCCGTTCCGCACGACCATTTTGTTGGGACGTTTGTGGGCACGAAAAACGGAAAAGGAGACCCTCGTTATGAGCAAAATTTTTGAATTCATGATTGTCAAACTCTCCCCCTAAATCACATTGGAATGTTTTTATTTTTCTATTAAATTGAGTGGTGATCAGCCGATGAAATTTGATAAAATTTTGGAATGCGTCGGACTTGAATTTCAGGGGATATACCCATACGTAATGAGTAAAATTATCAATCAACACCATATAATATTTGTAGCCGGATTTACTCAAAATAGGCGACGTCCACAAATCACAATGTATGATATCAAAGGGACCAAAAGTAAGTGAATGAGAATCATAAAAAGGTAATCTTTTGTGTTTTGCAACTTGACAAGCATGACATAAATGATTGACCGTAGCCTTATTACATTGAATTGAAAAACGAGTACGAAGTAAATTTAAGATAGACTCGCCGGGGTGGCCGAGACGATTATGCCATTGATCAACGGAAGAGACGAAAGCAGTGGACGGTGGTGACGAGAGTGGTGAAGATCACCGAAGCTATTGTGGCGGGATAGAAGTGTTCCATTCTTGAGGTCCTTCACAGAAAAACCATAAGGGTCAAACTCTATAGAAGCATTATTATCAATTGTAAATTTTTGAACGGAAAGGAGGTTTTTAATAATATCAGGAGTATAGAGAATATTGTTAAGGTGATAAGTTTGGTTGGGTAAGGAATAGGAAGTGTTACCGGACCCAATAATTGGTAGAGAGGTACCATTCCCAACAAAAATATTTTGTACCGGCGAACCAGACATGGGAGTTGTTATTTTACCTGGATCGGAGGTAATATGCGAGGATGCGCCCGTGTCCATATACCAAGATGAATCATTTGTGTTGAGATGGACTTGTTGCATTGCTTCAGCTAAACCTGCAAAAGGAGGAGCACCCGATGGGGCAGAATTACTGGGCTGAGTTGGCGCAGTGGGCTGGATATTGGATTGGGCTTGAGGCTGCTGCATATTAAAGGGGGCGGTGGACTGAGGTGCCGCAAATGGGCATGATGGGCTGTTGACTGGTCCAGCGCTCCACATATGGTTGGAGCTATATCCTTAATTTGGCACAGTAGGATATGGGGCAGGAGGTGGGCTCCAATTTGTTTCATGTTGCTGATTGTTTTGCCAAGAATTGGGATGCGACTGCCAGTTTGAGGAACCAATTTTTGACCTTGGTATCCTGCCGCGACCACGTCCACGTCCACGATAATTGCCTTGGTATCCTCCGTGTGACCGATTTTGACCTTGGCAGTTGTTAGCATAATTCGGGGAACCAAAAGAACTATCGGAATAATTGTGAGACATATTACCTTGCGCCATAAGGACATGGGATTGGGGATTACGTGCTTGTTGTCGTTGATATTCAAGCTGCAACATATTGCAAGCTACTTCCCATGTAGTATTACTTTGATTGGTGAAGCTAGCGACGGTGTCGAATTCCGGGGGTAAGCCTCTTATAAGCATGATAACAAGACGGGAGTCAGAGACTGGATGGTCGACATCACCAAGTTGTGTGGCGATGTCTTTGAGTCGCTGGCAATAATCATCAAGTGACTTACAAGCACCGAGTGTGAGACTACAAAGCTGGCCTTCAAGAGCGGCGGCACGGCATGCTTTATTATTCAAAATTTTTTTTTTGAATTTTGATCCATGTGGCATGTGCCGTGATATCCAACTCCAAAACTCGGCCCAAGAGATCGTCCGAGATAGTGCTGTAGATCCACTGGAGAACCAGTGAATCGATTTCCTTCCATTGCTCGTAGCCAGCGTCAGATTCTGCCGGGGCTTTAGTGCCATCTATGTGATTCAACACCTTGTAGGCAATCGTATGTAGCGTGAAGAGCTTCTTCCAAGAGGAGTATGTTACTTTGGTTCCATCTAGTGTGCGGATCTTGGTTTGGATATTAGTGACTGAGTATGCGGGGTGCAAGGTTGTGGCCTTGTTGTCGATGATAGGGTCTTTCTGCCCGTCAGCCATGGCTGTGAATGGATGAAGGAAAAAACGGTAGAAAAGAAAAAGGACGTAGGTTTTTTTTTTAGTGTGAAGGCTCTAGTACCATATCAAAGAATGAATTGAGAATGATTCTGTGATTTGTATTGACATATAAACCCCATATATATAGGGTGACTACAAAGAGAATATCTCTATCTTTGGTATAGATACATGTAATAATAATAATTAAATGGGTATCTTAACTATATTAGAATACAATGATACGTGCGTTAATAATATGTCCATCAATTGACTATTTTACATGCATTTATGTTATTAGAATATATATATGTATATACTTACACATGTATCTAACATAACGCAATCGCGTAGAGGTTTTTTCTTATGGTTATCACTTATCCCTATCATATCAACTTCTAAACACATTTTTCATTCTAATATCATATATATCTTTTATCATGGTTATAAAATACGTATTTATCATATTTCCTTATCTCATTTTATCAACACATATAATATTCATTTACAACACGTATACGTAGTTAAAACAAGTATACGAAACATATCATCTGTTTATCATATTAATCATATGTATCTATAACCTAAACGCGTATAGCATTTGCAAGTTCATTACTTTTTATCAATTTACCAACCCGTAAGCTATATCAGTATACGTTTTAGCTACTTAACACATATAGCACACGTATCTAACTTAAGTAATAAAACTTTGGGGTGTTACAGAAAAATGGTCATACATATCGCAACAAATTATGACATTTTACATATACTAAAGTAATATAATCAAATTTAAGATGGTTCATCTTAAATTTTGATAAAACTTTGGGAACAACCTTCATTTGGCCGCAGAGCTTTCACCTAGAAAGATTGTCCGGGCCTTCAGGAAATCTATGTTGCTGCTTGTGCCTAGCTCACTACTAACAACATACAGGTCCAGACTCCTTATGTCTTCATCGATGTAACCAATTAGCCGATCAACGTCCTTATCGTTCCTTAATGGTTCTAGATCACTGTCAAAATCAAAACAGGGTTTCTTATAGTAAAACCACATGTTGTTATTATTATCATAGCCCAAGTGTGGCATTATTAATGCCATATCATAATATATGAACTCGTCAACATCGTAGTAGTTGGCAAGAGTACAAAGCCTTTTCATGTACCTTCTTCCCGGGGAATCTATGAAATGACCGTAATGATATATTTTCAGGGTGAAATACCCCGGATTAACATTGTATGCATCATCGACCATTATTTCTTTCTCGGCCTCATTAATTGATGAACAACAAATTATATATATTTTTATACCAAATATTCTCCATGAATCGGCACAAATCTGAGTTACTAACGTAAACACAAGTCTATTTTGTTTTCCTCTTAGTTTCTCAGGTTCAAGAAGGCAAAAGTCGCAAAAGGGACGGATAACATTAAAAACAAAAGAAAAATACAAAGTTCCGAGAGCAGCAAGGCCAGCACGCCCTGTGCCTCATCACTGACACAACACACCCCGTGCTCCCTCTAGCATGCCACGTGCCTCTGACCAAGCGGACAGACCTTCTGACGTCGCATGCCACGTGCCCAACTTCACATGGGCCGTGCCGTCTGACAGAGTGCAGTATCGAAGATTCCTTTGACATGGCATGCCCCGTGACCACCCAAGCATGGCCCGTGCCCGAGTCCGATTTCTGCCTATAAAAGCCGAGCTCCTCCTTCACTTTTCCTTACTCAATTCTTCTCTTCTCCCCCCCCCCCCCCCTCCCCCAGTATTGAGTCATTTGGTCATTTTTAAGTTATGTAGTCAAGTTTGTAAGAACACTAACTTAACTAAGAATTAGTAAGCTTTTGTCTATGAAATCTTCTTTTTCTTTTAAGCAAATATTTTAAGCCATGATTGGCTAAACTCTTATACTTGCTTGGGAAGTAACAAAACTTTGGCGGGTTGGTTAACAACCCTATAGCCTCGCTTAAGGTGTGTTTAATGACTTTATAAAAATCATTTTTACTGAAAGTATATTACTGATTTTCTGAACCAAGCGTGCTTCACGTATCACAGACCATTTGGGGAGTCGAAATCCCAAAGGCTGGACCTGTGACACCCGGTCGAGGGACGATGCATGATCTGAAAGGTGACTCGCGCTCCATGCTACATGATACGTTCGAGGTCCTTATGTCTATGTAAGCAAACTCGGATGACCACACAGGTGCAAGCTGAAAGTATTTGGTTGGGAACGAGGGTTGGTAATATTTTATCACTTCACGGGAACCGAGAGGTACGTGTTCATGAACTTGGCTCTGGTCAGACGTACATTACGCGAGAGCGGTGTATAGAAGTGGTCTTAGCCCCTTAAAAAGATTGTTTTTATAGTAAAATAATCCGGCACGCAGGGTTGTTTCCCTGCTGGTTCATGACTGCGTGTCGAGTACGGTAAGTTTGCCGAACCCAGGGACACCGTAACTAAGTGGCATTACACCACTTTATTTGTCCACTGGCAGCACCTTCCCTCGACATTCGTACTCCTCGCATACGATTAGCAGTTGGATGGTGAGATAGCCAAAGAGGGCCGAAAGGTGGCTAACCTTCTTCCAGTGAACAATCTTAAGTAAGGATATAAGTAACTGTTTAGCTCTCCCTAACCACTGGTGAGTTCTCCCAAGCAATATTAACTTCGATTTACATTTCTTTAAACACCATCTTATTAAATTTCTTTTGTTTTAAGTTTGTTTTATTATATTTTCTTTTCTTTAAACTAAAAGATAGATTTGGCTAGATGATAACAGCGGACTGAGTATTCAGAGCTCTCATTTTCCATTGTGTCCTGATCGACCCCGATTCAACTTACTACTACTATACTGCTCCATGATGGGTATACTTGCCCGTGTAATGTGGTGAAATGGTAGTTGTCAAGTAAATCATGTATTATAAATTTAAAAGCTTTAGCTGCTACATAGGTATGATAAATTGTCATATTTTTAGAACGCCTCAGCACACACCATTAATCGAGCGTATGATCCACGACCGAATGATACCGGAACTTATTGTGTCGAAAGATATCGAGAAGCGCATATGAAGAAACTTTCGGAATATGGAAATGGAAAGGGTATGCGTCTTTAAACGATCTAAGACAACACTAATCTATAATATTTTCATTTTAGTTCAATATGCGGTGTATCGTGTGATATGTGGCGTATTGTAAAAGTTACCACACAAGTCATCACCTCCCGTCATGTCACATAATTTATGCTCAATATGCCGCTTATCAGATGATGTGTGGCGTATTGGGTTTCGTATTGCTCATGCATATCGAAGAATTGGATCGGAAATCATGATGTTTTTTTATCCCAATCCGCCACGTATCATATGATATGCAGCGTCCTGACATGAAATTTGTAATATTTCACGCTAAAAATTCTTCTAATTCAGTTAGGCGTGGCAAATCAACGTTTAATATGCGGCGTGTCATGTGATACGCCCCATATTGGGGGTGTAAGTTAAGCGGAGGGGGGGGGTGTAAAAGTAGAATTTTCATTTAAAAAATGATAGTGAAATGATAGTAAAAATAAGGAAAGTTGGATTTTAATAATCCAAGTTATTTGCAGTTGGCCGATAATAATCTCAAACACGAAAAATTTCCCACAATAATACCAGTTTTCAACGGCTTGGATTCTAATGAATCGTCGTTAGTTTCTTACTAACTCCGTTAGTTGTTGATGATGTGGCTGCTTACATGGCATCCTACGTAGCGTTTTAAACCAAGTTTAAAAAATTATTATTATTGTAATTTATTTAAATGGATTGTCATTTTTGTAACTTTTTAACCTAAATCACCTACCATCTCTCTATTCCGCCTCACCCCCACCACCATCTACCTGTCGCCACCACTAAACCTATGACGCCTACTCCCAGACTTGGCTCTAAGAGGGGTCACGCATCGGATTTACTCATGAACACAAGGAGCGAAAATTTAAAACTTTTATTTAGTAAGCCAAGTACCAATGTTTTAAAACTGGTTTTTTGGTTAAACCGAAAAACCTTTCCGGGCCGGTTCGACCGGGCGGTTGAACCGGTTAGGGGATTTATATATATATATATATTTTTTTTTATAAAAATGTTAATAAACTTGTATACCCCAACAAAAATAGTTAAAATACAATTATAATCCACAAAAAAAAACAATACAAAATAGGTATCTTACAAGAAAATATAAGTTTTAAACTTTTTAAAATAAGAAAAAATAACAATAAATATAAGAAAAAAGTCAGAAAACTGGTTGAACCGGACTGGTTGAACCGGAAAAAACGGAAAATTACCCGGTTCGAAACGGTTCGGTAATGTCCAAAACCGAGGATTAAAAAACCGGTATGAGGACCAGTTGGCAGTTGAACCGGTTGAACCGGACCAGTTGAACTGGTTTTTAAAACATTGCCAAGTTCTACAAGTAAGAGAGATAATTTACATAAGGTAGTTCTAACTATAACTATGATTTATTACTATGTATATGCCAGCTCGCCAAAACGCTTCTTCTAATAGCTTGTCCGCCTATTCCCTTATCACAAGGTCCTTTCCATTGCTACTTGAAATCTCACATCCATCTGACATACATATATTTTAGGAAATGTCAGCTTACGCTGATGAGGTATACGTTCTAAAAACTTTACCTTGTTCTGAGGTTAAAACCTTTGGACCTGCAAGATCCCTTTTTAACAAACATTTATTAAGTATAACACATATCAACATTTATACAACACATAATGTTCATTTATAATTAAACACATTTCTTTAGAAACATCTACCTTATTAACCTCGGTTTTCTATTACTTGTTATGACATAGCACTAACCTCCATATACCCGTATACCCTCTAGTTTTTAGATACTGTTTCAGGTAGAGTAGTGTTGTGACCGTGAAGCCGCTCCACTTAACGCATCCATAGCAGTGGATAGGGGTGTTCGTGGTCCGGTTTAGACGGTTTTTAGGTCAAACCGAAGCCAAACCGTTACTAACGGTTTTTTAATATTAAAAACCGAAACCGAACCGTTGAAATTTGAAACCAAACCAAACCGAACCGTTTATAACGGTTTGGTTCGGTTTGGTTTCATGGTTTAGGATTTCAAGACACATAAAAAAGCTCAAGCAAGTTTTCAAAATACAAAAAACAAAACACATTACAAAAATACTCAAAAATATATAAAACAAACTACCCAAATATATGTAAAACAAGCTAGATACAATTCTGTAGTATTTTTAAACATATTTTCAAATTAGTTAAACGAAAATAAGTAAGTTTATTCCTATTTGGGTGAAACAAATATGGAATTTAGAGTTGGAAGTTATGAACTTTGTAATTAAACTATAATTATGAATGACCGTCGCTACCTTCTTTAAGGACTTTTATTTAGATTTATGAATCTAAAATAGTAAATGGGCTACACAACATACACTTAAAATATATTTTATAAAAAAAGTTTGATCCAATTTAATTTTAATGACTTGATAAGTCTCATATTATATTAAGAATATATATATCTAATATAAAATAAATTAAAAATTGAATATAATTAATTATACGGTCCAGTTTGGTTTTATACGGTTTGAAGATTCTAAAACCGCAAGCTAAACCGTTCGTTACGGTTTTTGAATATTGAAAACCGAAACCGAAACCGAACCATTGAAAGTTGAAAACCGAACCAAACCAAACCGTTTACAACGGTTTGGACGGTTTCGCGGTTTGAAACCGAACCGTGAACACCCCTAGCATTGGATCCCTACATTGGAAACACTACCCTTAACTTCATCTGGTATCTTATCACAAGCCCTTCACTCAGTATTGCTAACTGTCCTAAGACTAATTCCCATCTACCTTTATACCCTCTAGTTTTAAATATTGTTTCGGGTAGAGTAGTAACACTACCCTTAACTCCTTACCCGATATCTTATCAAAAGCTCCTCACTCAGTACTGACAACCGTCCTAAGACCCTAGCATTTTTCTTTTTAAGATGTTATATTTATTATATAGAACATCTTTTAACCGTCACAGTCCTACTACCCGCCCCTAGTTAAATACCCAGATGACTTAAGTTTGCTAATAAACATGATAATGTATTCATATACTGTAACAAATGAACATCCCTCAATTTACCATTAGAGTATATATATATAGGATGTACCAGCGGCGTATCCACCACACTTCGGATATACCGAGTAACTAATATTATTATGTATATATATAGGATGCACCAGCTGAGTATCTACCACATAATAATATAGCAAATGCGTCACCTGTTCTTATATGTAAATACATACTCACTATACGTTTATTAACAAATCCATTATCACTTGGTTATTTAGTTTAAAAGAAAATAACAGGGCATACATATCATAATCAATCCATTTACATTACTAACACGTATAAACATTTATAAGCATCTTCTTAACATAACATGTATCATCTCAAAACAGTTTAACAATTTATCAGTTAAGATAAGCAATCTTTCATATAGAAGCATTTAAATGTAATTTCATAATACAATATGTATATCAACCCGATAACATTAAAACATTAAAACATTTAAAAGCGGGCTCGTAGAACTCACCTTATTTCTTTACTTGTTTAACTCAGACAAAATCTCCGTTATGATACTCGATTAAACCTAATTGCGTATCGTACGGCATTAACGCAATGTTCTGTATAATAAACATTTCCTATGTTTATTTCTACACTTTATTATCTTAATATTATCCAGTTATTAAGATTATCCATGTTATAGGCCAAAATGACAAAAAATGTCCTTATAAGCAAATAATATATTTTTTAAAATAATATGGAGACTCGCATTCCTATAAGCAAACGCTCACTCCGGGATCGCCCAATGAGGTGTGTGATGTCACAGTTGGGATTTATGCGACACCCTCGCTTCGGGTCCGCGTGAACTTCTAAATATCCGAATAACTCATAATTTTCAACTTTATTATTTATCAATTATAAACTCATATAGAATAGAATTACTATATATATGAATGTTACCATATCAAAAACCAAGTTCCAATACCTTTTAGATTGTTCAATATCATTTAATCATATTTCAAAACCCTAATTTCACTAATGTCTCATTTGGTTATGAAAACTCATTATTATTTCAAATAAACTTCGGGTTTTATCCATTATAAAATTTTATAATTTCATGTATTTCTCATTGTATGTTGTTTACGTTGCATACATGCAATATAGTATGTTCCATATATGCAACATATTATGTTATGCAACATATTATGTTGCATATATGCAACCTATGAAACATACAATGTTGCATATATGCAACATATAAAACATACAATATTGAATATATGCAACATACTATGTTGCATATATGCAACATAGTATGTTTTGCATATATGCAACGTATGCAACATACCTTGTTGCATATATGCAACATAGTGAGATGGACAAAAAGAACAAAAATAACGTTTTTTATAAAGTTATCACGTGGATATATGTGATTAAAAAAAGGAAAAGAAAAAGAATGTCAAATTACCCAAGTAGCATTCATTTAATATACTTTTTTTTTGTTTTCCAGTTTTTCAAATAAAAGTAGTTTTGTAAGGAACCTTACCCGATACACACACACGCGCGCGTATTTAACATAATGCATTCGTATAAAAGCATAGTCTTCCATTTATCATTTGTATTTATCATATTAACTCTTAAACATGTATTACATGTTAATATCATATGTATCTATTATCTTGGTTATAAAACATTATTTATCTCAATTTATATCTCATTTATCAATCAATACGTATAACATTCGTATAAAACTATCCTCTGTCAATCTATTACCCGTTAATGGTTAAACATGCATTTCTACATGTTTTATCACGTTTAGCTATTAAACACATATATCACATGTATCTATCACACTGGTTACGTATTTCTCACGTATTTATCAATTCATGAATTTTTGGATGTTACAAAACCACCTAAATCACCACACCACCATCCACCTAAATCACCCCACTACGAGTGACGGAACCCAAAACAGGGCAAAAAACAGGGGAGGAAGAGCAACAACCAATGCTACTTCTAAAATTAAAGACGGAGCTGGGGACGGGATTGCCGTAGAGGCCAAGGACGGACTCGGAGTTGGGACAAAGAGCAGGATCGTGGTGGTGGTGAAAGCTTAGGGTCGTGGTTTGATTCTAAGAAGAAGACGATGGTTTGATGGTGGTGGGATTCCGATAGAAGTAGACGATGGTGAGAGCTTGGCCGACATGCGAAGAGGGATGTGAAGCCGAAGGTTGCGATGGTCGTCGGTCGTCTGAGTTCGCCATCCGTATGAAATCAGAGCGCTTCAGGGTAACACCGAAGGTATGCAAACCCCACCACCACTGCAAATTAGAAACCAGAGCGCTTCGCCGTCGGGGCCGTGCTCAATGTCCTTCAAATAGTCATTTTAGGAATCGGAGCCCGTCCTACCGTGTTTAAAAATCCGGTTAACATGTTCAATGTCGGAGCTCGTCAGGGCCGTATTAAATGTCGCATAGAGCAAGATTCGATTGACATGTTCGCTTCTATTTCCCCAACTTTGACTTTGTATATTTTTTTAATTTGTTTAAAGAAATTACAAACATGGTCCCTCAAATATAATAACTTGTTTAAAAAATATACATAGCATGTCACGTCATCAGTTCAGTCAACAACAACTAACGATATTAGTAAAAGACTAACGACGAATTATTAAAATCCAAAGCCGTTAAAAACTGATATTATTATAGGAAATTCCGAAATTATCATGTTTGGGATTTGGGAATGCTAATACTTTGGATTATCATTTTTTTACTATATATAAAACAAATACTAAATACTGCACTTAAGTATATACTAGTGGTCAAGGGGGAGGTGGTAAGGCTTTGCCTACCTGGAGGTCCTGGGTTCAAACCCAGGCATTAACAGTTATTTGGTGATTTATGGGGTTAGAATAGGAGTTTGTAATAGTTTAGCCGTTCAAAAAAAAAAAAAAAAAAAGTATATACTACAGGAAGAAGAAGCTTCTGAATCTACTTTTGTCGTTTCCCGTCACATCTCTCTCTCTCTCTCACACAGAGAGTGATATCGGAAGCAGAATGGAAGAAGAAGAAGTCGGCACGACTACATCGGAGAGTTTATTGCTCACCACCACCGACGGTAGGCGCCACTCACCTTCTCCGGCGACAGCCGTAGTTGTTTTCAGCACTTTGGTGGCGGTCTCTGGATCTTACGTTTTCGGTTCTGCTGTAATTAAGCTGCTCTCTCTCTCTCTCTCTCTATATATATATATATATATATATGCTATGATATAGGATGTGAAGCCTAGGTTAATTCATTACTGTAATAAATTTGGGTAGATTTCTTCATAAATAAGATGGAAAAAGTTAACCTTCTCACTGGACTGTGAAGATAATGTTCTATGACTTCAGAAAGTAGAGAAAATATATCCAGAATTATTTTCCATTAATAATTTAATACGGAGGTTTTGTAGATTAAATACGCTTGGTTAAATTGTGAAAATTTAAATGTAGCACTTATTATCCAAAAATTAAATGTTCAAAGGAAGATAATAGGCTATTACTTCTACGGTTCTACTCCACTCCTTTAATGTTATTTACAAATCTTGCCAGATTATCCCAATTTTTAATTAGTAGTTGAAACCTATTTTTGGGTTGGTATTTTTGGTGCTGGAATTTAACTTGTATCCTACCTTTCTTTATATGCATAACCAAGATTTTGTGCTATGTTTTGCACACAATCCATCAAATCTTCATGAGAGTTTGACACCCAAAATTGAGTTTGTTCTTGTTAAACATTGTAGCATTACATACAAACCGTTTAGGACAAAATAAAGAAGTAAATAATAAAAGAACATACAAACATAAGGGTAAAACATATCTATTCAATTATATCAGGGGTGGCCCTAGGGCATGGGCAAGGTGGGCGACCGCCCAAGACCCTACAATTTGGAGGGCCCGAGATTTTTAAAAAAAATTCTTTTTATATATATTTTAAAAAAAAGTTATATTTCAGGGGACTTTTAATATGAATTCTCGACTTTGTATGTTATGGGGCCCATAAATTATTTGCCCCGGGCCCAATTTTTTTAGAATTCTTAGGACCGGCCCTGAATTATATACGTTATGTGCAGAGTCCTTCATTATCCATATAATGCACAAAATAGGCTGGCTTTCTCATGAATAGTAAGTTATGGTGTGTTGTGGATACTCAGGTTGGATTTTCCTCTCCAGCTCAGACTGGAATGATGGATGACCTTGGCTTGTCTTTGGAAGAGGTAAAGTCATTTTGTGCAAAGAACAGTTGAGGTTGTCAGAATGTGTACTTCTGTAGGAACTACTCTACTATTTTCGAACATCTTGGCAAAATAGAAGTGCTTGAACACACACTTTAATGAGAAACTACAATAAGCAAGAATTGTTTAAAAGTTACAAAATTTTCCTTTACAAAGGACTGTTTTATTTTCTGGGACCTGCAGCAGAAGATACAAATTTAAAAATAATCTGAAATAACACCAATTTACTACCTAATATAGAGTATTTATATTGGAGAAGGAAAAGAAAAATGTTGAAAATATTTGGGCCAACAATTTGACCAAATCACCCTATATGTTCACAAAAGTTATGCTGTTTTTAGTTAGCCCATTTTCCCAAGCGTTTTTGTGTTTTCATTGTTCTATGTACGAGTTGGCCAGTTGGGCTATTTGTTTCTAGATGTGCCATTTCTTGAATTTATTTGTATATGATCTTTTTCTCCATATAATGAACTATGTGCTGGAAATTAAATCAAACATCATTTATTATTATTGTTATTGTGTATTGTAAATAAATAAATAATAATGGGTCAAACATTAAAAGTCAAAGTCGGTAGTTATCTTGGCGGTTACAATCGAAGTGGTGGCTTAACCACCAATTGTGCTGTTTCAGTATGGATATATATGTGTGAATTATGTAATTAAAAAGTCCGTGCCTATGGAATGTATTTCCTTTTCCATTATCTATTCCTTCCAACACATACGTTCTAATCCACAATCACAATCAAGTTTAATTCAAATCTTCTTGATATCGAATGCTACAGTATGCTGAGAAGATAGATTCCTTGTTACCTTATTCCTCAACATATGGTCATTATTCAACTAGATAAGCCAAAATGGGTTTGTGTATTACTATAGGAACTCTGGAACGCTCATCGGATATGAACTGTTTTCTCAAGTCTACTAAAAATATACACGGTTTAGAATTTGACCCATTTAAGAGATACAAGTTCATGGATCAGTCAATAACTAGTCTGAACTGTTGATAGTTGAAACAAAACATTTCAAAACAGTTGGTTACATTGTTAAGTTTTTAATATGTTTTGGATTGTCCTTCACTTTCTCCGAGTTCTTTTCACTGTTACTTGCAGTATTCAGTTTTTGGTTCAATATTGACAATTGGAGCAATGGTGGGGGCCATTATGAGTGGTAAATTAGCCGATCAACTTGGACGGAGAATGGTAGATGTTAATGCTACTCACCCTGATTCTGTTTCCTGTAATTTTCACTACTCAAGTTTCCTTTTCGTGTTCTTCGGTTGTCTCACTGTTGGGTTTGATTTAACATGCAGACTATGGGGCTTTCTGAACTCTTCTGTTTATTAGGATGGTTAGCAATTATATATTCCGAGGCATTTCTCTCTCCCCCCCCCCCCCCCCCCCCACACACACACACATCTTTTTCAAAACTAGTGTGATAGTTTCTTCCAAAGTTAGATTACTCTTATTATTTTTATAATCATTAATAACAGGTTTCTTGGTTGCTTGATGCTGGAAGACTGTTGATAGGATATGGAATTGGGGTCCTCTCCTATGTGGTAGTTGCAAAATATTCTTCTTTCTGTTACACCGGGTTTCTGATTCTTTGACATCTAAAAGGACCTCAGCTTTGGATAATGAATTAGGTACCAGTTTACATAGCAGAAATAACACCTCAAAACCTTCGTGGAGCATTTACCACTGTTAATCAGGTAAATAGCTAACTGTAAATAATTTTTATGTTTGAGATAGTCTCTTTGTCGTTCCTTCTTATAGTTCAGATCAAGTGCTGAGTAATAATGTCCGACTGGGTCGAGCTCCATCTACAGCTGATGATATGTATTGGAGTGTCCGTAATGTGGCTTATTGGAACATTCATTCCTTGGCGCACATTAGCTATAATTGGTAAATTTCTGTAGATTTCTCCCACCCTTAAAGACATGTTAATTAGATAATTGTAGGTGGCAAAACGAGCGGGCTATATATAATTATTTTGTCAACATATCATACATTTACATAGATCATATTTTTCAATAACATTTTAGCTATCTAAAAATAAAATGGTTTAGGAGGTTATATGCATAAAATGGACTTTGGGAGATTTTTGACCTGTTCCCTTTTTAGCCATTTTTTGTATTCTACCCGTTTGACCCTTTAGAGATAAAACATACTCCGAATTAACCAAAATGGGTAGAAGTTGTCACCTCTAATAATTTGTATGTGCTTTCAGGAACCATTCCATGTCTACTACAGGTTATAGGCTTGTTCTTCATTCCTGAATCTCCTAGATGGCTGGTAAGTTAGTTGCTAAATTGTTAATGTTTGTGGTAGTATAACTATTTATTTTCCATTTTTCCTCCTTTTTTTGTCCCTCTATTGTGTGGAAGATAGATGAATGTGTACTTTTGCATTTCAAATCCATTTGCTATCTTCTTCATCGTTCATACTTGTACATATCAGTATGTTATCTGATATAAATGCCTGACTTTTTCTGTTGATATGTTTTCATTGTATATGATGAATGGAAGAACCCATTTTTCATAGTCTTAAAGCTTTTGTATTCTTGCATGACATATTGAAAGAAATTTATGTCACAATGATTTACCATGTGAGGGATGATATTAGAATTTACCAGGCAAAAATCGGTCTTTGGAAAGACTGTGAGTCTACACTTTACAGACTTAGAGGAAAGAATGCAGAAATCATTGAAGAAGCAGCGGAAATCAGAGTACCCTCTTCACCTAATTCATTTCACTTGAAAGTTCAGTTTTAGTTATGAAAATTGATTTTCTAAAAAAATCCAGTTTGTTTTTTGAATAAACTACTATTTTATGAACTAATGAATTGTGATGAAAATGGCATGCTCATTCATCCTGTGGTACAGGAGTATACAGAAACTCTTCTTCAACTATCGCAAGCTAGGGTCTTTGATTTGTTCCAACCGGAATATGCCAAATCTCTTATTGTGAGTCTTCCCACCAACTATATCATCCATCAACTTAAGATTTTAAGGTGTTCGATTGATTCATATAATGATAATTGTGTTTTAGATTGGAGTCGGACTCATGGTATTGCAGCAATTTGGAGGCGTGAACGCCATTGCATTTTACGTGAATTCTATCTTCATTTCTGCTGGTAAGGATCCCACTTTTGGATAAAGTTCTTTTGCATGATGCATTTTTGTTCTATGAGTCTCATATATGTAGTTGGGGGGGGGGGGGGGGGTTAATGAAGATGTTATGTGATTTTGTGTCTGCAAATATAGATACGACCCACAAAAATAGTGAAAGAAACTGTTTTCTTTACAGGGTTTTCAAGTAGCATTGGATCAACAGCAATGGTTATTGTTCAGGTTACTAAATGCTCTCAACTAGTTGGTATCTCAGTATTTTGCAATTCTTTCTGATTATTGGATTATCACTCATGGTCACGAATCACGATGCATGTGTGTGAGTAAGGGTGCTTTTAAGTTTTAACCCTTTGGGTCCCCGCCATTTACGTCTTGTGGGACAAGGTTTTACCATCAAAAGCTCTTTTACCTGTTTTCCTAAGACTCAACACCAAATTTATATTTAATATTTGTCTATTTGGAAATATAATTGACCTGTTATGCAGGTTCCATTTACCTTATTAGGTGTACTTTTGATGGATATATCAGGAAGACGACCACTTCTAATGGTACTGACCGCATCCTGTTCTCACAAGACTTGAATATTGTATATATCATTAAACATTGGAGGTTAATGTGCTGATGAACCAAACATATAATTAATTTTCCTAAAGGTTTCTGCTGCTGGAACATGCTTAGGTTGTTTCCTCACAGGAATGTCATTCTTGCTGCAGGTTTGCTTATTCATTTAAACCAAAATGTACTTCATTTATTTAACCGAAAATTATATATAAATTTTTGGCTGCAGGATCTTCAAGTGTATAATTAGTTCAGCCCCATATTGGCACTTGTTGGGGTATTGGTATGGATTTTGACACTGGTCAAAGCCTGCTGTAGTTTATAAATGCAACTGAACTATTAATCATAAGATCCACTGCAAGCAGGTATATACGGGATCTTTTTCATTGGGTATGGGCGGAATTCCATGGGTCATTATGTCTGAGGTATGACTTTCATGAGTTTAATACATGTAATTGCTATAGTTCTTTATATATGTAATATAATTTCTCACCAAAGGTGTTTCACTTCAGATCTTTCCAATAAATATCAAGGGTTCAGCTGGAAGCCTGGTGACAGTAGTTAACTGGTTTGGTTCGTGGGTCGTTTCATACGCCTTTAACTTCCTTATGAAGTGCAGCACTGAAGGTTCTCACACACACTCTGTCTCACACAGACACTTGTGTTTGATTATTTTACCTTATCAAACATTTTACCACTACACATGAGATGGATCACTTAACTGAGTTTGGGTAATCAATAAAAGCATGTACCTTTTTTATACAGGTAATATAGTTAACCTGATTGAAATTTTTAATAAACAATTAGTGTGTTAGTTATGATTCAAGAAGTTATGTAACTTCAAGAATAATATGTTTTTTCATATAAATTGATTTACATTGTCTTGGGCACTATAAATAAACTTCAAGTGACTTTTGACCCATTTCGTTTCTAGTTAATTTTATTGCTTCTTAACCAGTTTGAGATGATATACATATCTTATGAATCCATCTATATGTTAATGGGTCAAAACTAGAATTTTTTTATTTGCAGATGGTCTAAGAAATTAATAATAGTTTTAGCGGTTTTTGAAACATGTTCAGAAAACCAAACATGATTCAAAAACTCTTATTAATCTCATAGACCACCTACAAATTAAAATAAAAGAACTCTCAAAATTACCCACATGCTTACAGACTTGATAGTGTTATCTATTTGGCCAGGAACTTTTTTCATGTTTGCAAGCATATGCGGCTTAACTATTTTGTTCGTTGCGAAACTGGTGCCAGAGACTAAGGGTCGGACACTAGAAGAAATACAAGCATCCTTGAACCTGTTTACACCGAACTGATGTACTCTTTTTATATGGCTTGCTTGTGCGATTAAGGTATTTTGCTGATTTGATTATGCAAACTAGTGTTATAAGACTCCTTTTGGCCTCACTGTTGGCTAGTTGCGTGTTGGACCGACTGGTTTGACCGGGTACATTTATATATAACATTCTATACTTTAGAACATATTTTTACTGAATATTGCATCTCATTTTTTTTCAATATACAACTTAGAGTAAACTACTGTTTTTCGTCCATGAGGTTTTGTCTAGATCTCGGTTGTAGTTAAATACTTAAAAATTTATGAGTTTAGTCCAATAGTTTGGACTTTTATCTCTTTTTAGTCCAACTCACTAACTTCCAATCAATGTCGTAGGAGTTGTTGTAGGGGCTACTAAACTAAGAGTGAAAACGAGAGCCGTGGAGTTGGGATTGCTACTGGCGAGGATGCCCAAGTATCTTAAACCATTTGTTGTAAGAACACCAAAATCATTTCTAGAAATAACTATTATCATGATGTTGTAGGAAACATAAATAAATACGAAAATAAAATAAACCCAAGGTAGAAGCTAAAAGGTCTTCTATTCTCCATGTGCGCGAGTTTGACTAGGGTTGGTTCGTCTATTAAGTCGTCAAAGCTAGGTACCTTATACATGCTAAAAAATGATTTGTGTCAACTATGAAGTTGAGTGAGTTCGCGAGTTTAGTTGAAAACAATAATTGTAAAAATGTAGTTGTCGTGTAGGTTTTAAGAAACTAGTTTTATTGAGGTGTTTGCCCAAAAAGAGAGTTTATCGAAGTGTTTGTCAAAAAAGTACAGTTAATAGAACGTTTAGCAAAAACGGGTTTATCGTACGTTGTTAAAGATATGTTCATCGTTGTGATGGGTCGTCGACTATGGGATGCTATGGAATCGATGTAATATGAGTTCCACAATCAACCATCCACTATCCGTCGTGGTCCTTACCCGATGCGCACGACCACTCGCCAATAGAGTCTTCCCGGTTATCAATATAAATGTAGACCCAACCATGGGGTCTCGATGCGTCAAAAGTAGTATGCCGTCGTCGTGAGGGAGTCCCAACATTGGCACGAGGACGTGGGGGCATTATCCCCAAATAGCGTTATCTATATTACTTGCGGTTCCTTTACCAAGGAATTAAGATTGTGTACATGCGCATGTAGCGGGGCAAATCAACTAGACTAAATGATTGTTGGGGTAATCCTGATCATTCACCTTTCTTAAAGTTATAGGTTATTTTTGTAAATACTAGAAAGTTAAAGTTGGAGTAAATTATGTATTTATTAGTAGTATAAGGGCTGGTCTGTAATTATGTATTTGGGTGAAAGGATGCGACGGTCATCACGCCGTTTCCCTCTTCTTCCCTATAAGAACAAAGTCTGTAAACAATTCAGGGGATATGAACCCTAATCAAAATTCTTTATTATTCTGTAAATTTCATCTTCATTCAAGTCCTGGGCAACAGTGGTATCAGAGCCACGTTGTTCATCCATGAATCCATCGTTTATCATCACCATCATTCTCAATTCTTAGATTAAAGAATCTGAGAATCGAATTGGAAGGACTCAATTCGATTCTCATATAAAATCCGGATTGGAAGGACTCAATCTGGAAAACAAATCAAGGATTGGAAGGACTCAATCCTAATCATCGAATCAACCCGCAAAAGGACCGACGGGTTGAATCATTGAAACAAGAGATCGACGAAGGACTGTTCATCTCTAACAAAAAATTGACCATCGAAGGACCGCAGGATCAAACAAGAAATTGGCGAAGGACTGCCATATTTACATCATCACAAACCAGAAATTGACCCTTGAAGGACAAAGGATCAATAATCGGAAGTCAGAGATCAGAAACAAAAACAAAAAAAAAATCCCGAAGGACCGAGGATTCAAAGAAATTGCGACAGGAAAAGTTGAAGAACCCTAAAAGTTCCAATCACTGTTTACAAGCATCCGCTCTCAAATCGCAATAAGGAATTCTTAAATATCTCAATCAGAAGTTGCGGTTAATTGGAACCAGAACCAGAAATCAACAAAGGTTGCGTGAAAATCAAAATAAAAAATTCCAGACATTGGAAGAAGAAAGATCGAACCAGACGAAATTTTTGAAGCCCTGTTTGTCACTTGCATACATCCAGAAATCGAAGGACACAAATCGTTGCAAAAAGGGAAGCCTTGTTCATCGAAGTAAAAGGAAACCAGAAGATTCTTTTTAGGCCTTTTATTCTCATCGATCAGAACAAAAAGTCAAGTTTCACTACTCTGTATTTTATAAGAATTAAATATTAAGATCTCATCAATACCAAGGATTACTGTTAGTATATAAGATTTTTTTTGTACATACATACTCACCCACAAAGTCATTGTATATTGATTCCTGTACATAACCCACAAAGTCGATAGATCGTGAATAAAGGAAAGGCAGAACCCGTAAGTTTGTTTCTAATACTTAGACTTGGAATATACAATTAGAAATTTTCATTGACTTCGAAGGATTAGACACAAATTAAGAATCACTTAGTCAAACATGAGTGACTCAGGAGCGGGACACACAAACACCGTAGTACACTATAAGGAAGTCGATAGACCTATACACTTTCAATGCCCCATACTCAATTCAACAAACTATACCGTATGGTCAATTAGAATCAAGATGATATTACGAGCCAACGGTTTATGGGAAATGATTGAACCAACGTATGATACTCAACTCGACACAAAGAAAGATAGCATGGCAATGGCATACTTATATCAAGCATTACCAGAAGATCAAATTCTACAAGTTGCAAAGTACAAGACCGCAAAAGAAATATGGGATGCACTCAAAACAAGACACATGGGAGTAGAAAGACTTCAGAAAGCAAAAATACAAACATTGAAATCAGAATTTGAAACCATGGAAATGAAAGATGAAGAAACAATAGATGACTTCGCGAGAAAACTAAGCAGTTTAGCATCAAAAGCAAATAGTCTTGGAAGCAGTTTTGATGACGCAACATTAGTTCGCAAACTACTTAGTTCGGCACCTGATCGTTTCACACCCATAGTAGGCACAATAGAGCAGTATTCAGATTTGGACACTATGAGCTTTGAAGAAACAATAGGCAGGCTGAAGACCTTCGAAGAAAGAATCAAAACTAAAAACAAACGGCACGAGAACAATGATAAATTATTACTCACACATAAAGAAGACAAACAAGATCGTGGTGAACACTTCAACACAAATCAAGAAAGAGGAAGACCCTATCAAAGACGAGGACGAGGAAGAAACAACTATCAAAGCAAAGGAGAAGGAAACACTACATATCATGCACATAAAGGATCAAATCAGAGTTATACAAAGGATCGAAACAAATCAACAAGAGATGTGAGCCAAATAAAGTGTTTCAAATGCAACAAATATGGACATTATGCTTCACAATGTGATCAAGCTACTCAAAATGAAGAAATATCTCGCCTTGTTGAAGAAGATGAAGAACCAACACTCTTATTGGCAATCTCAAGCTACACCGAAGAATCTCACTTGGAATGATCAAGATTAAGGGGGTGATTGTTGGGGTAATCCTGATCATTCACCTTTCTTAAAGTTATAGGTTATTTATGTAAATATTAGAAAGTTAAAGTTAGAGTCAATTATGTATTTATTAGTAGTATAAGGGCTGGTCTGTAATTATGTATTTGGGTGAAAGGATGCGACGGTTATCACGTCGTTTCCCTCTTCTTCCCTATAAGAACAAAGTCTGTAAACAATTCAGGGGATATGAACCCTAATCAAAATTCTTTATTATTCTGTAAATTTCATCTTCATTCTTCATTCAATTCCTGGGCAACAATGATGTATGCGAAATTAAATAATAAAGCATCCAAACGAACTACACAATGTATTGTCCAAGAGTCCACTGTATGATACAAAGATAAATAATGAAATACGATTAAAAAGGAAAGGAACATGCATCAACCCAAAAACATATGAAAGGGGGAGTGGAGCTTTGGAACTCATCTAAGCGTCTTCGTCTTAGCTTAGCCCTTTTAGCTTGTAAATACTGTACACCTAGTTAAGAGTTATCGACCAATTTTATATCATAGAGTTTTGGTTTTATGACCAATGGTTTACGTTTCCGATATTCGGTGGAGTTTATAGGTTAGTTTTAGAACGTTTAATGATTTGATTTAGGTAGCTCGGGATGTTATTTACCAATTCAGTTTAATTAATGGGTCTGGGCCCTAGCCCATTTATTATATAAATGTTTTGGTCTCGGGTTTGATTATAGAAATTGGGCCATAGGCCCGTTTGGTTGTAAAAAGGGTTTAAGTGATTTTGGTTTGTGTCAAAAACAATAGTTTAGGTCTTGTTTGTAAAGCAAAATGTTAAGTTTATATATACAAGGGATAAATCCATACTTCGACACGAAAATTCCTTGAGCACCAAGCAAAAAAGAAGGCTTGTTACAATCTGCAAAAAAAGACAATATCCTTAACCTGGTTATAAAAAGGAATTATCATATACGATGTGAGAGTAAGTATGTGTTTTCCACATAAAACACCACGTATAAAACGCTTTAGGAGAAAATTAATGAACTTCAATCATCAGGTCATATAAACTATCTTTATTCTAATTTGTGAAGTCCTTTTTTTAACATCAATCCATTAACTCCTAATCTAAATATTTATTGCCGCTCAAGTTTTTACTGGGACTAGGGGTGTGATTTTTTCATACGATCCGAGATCTAATACGAACCCGACTTGAAATTCACGGGTTTGCGTTTAGTATAAATGGTTTCGGATTAGTTTTGGGTTGAGCCCGCAAACCTGATCACCTAAGCGGGTCGTGTTTGGCTCAACCCATCGGGTTGGCGGGTTGACTCATTTAACCTATTTATTTTATATTTTTATTTTCTTAAATGTGTTTTATGCCATAAATAAAAATGTTATTACCTATATGTACAAGTTACAACACAAGTGGAATAAAATTAAATATAATAATACAATTGGAATAAAATTAAATATAATAGTGCAATTGTTGAACTATATATTTTGTTTGTTATTTTCTTTTTAGTATTTTTTTTTTCAAAAAAAAAATATTAAGAGGAATTGCGAAATTAATATTTAATTGTTTTTTTTTCCAAAAATTTTTCTTTTGGAACGATAGAGATTTTATAATTAGGAAAAGATAAAGGACATATGAAAAGGCTGCTCTACAAAACAACAATTACATGATAAGGATAGAGTTTTTTAACCACTCACTCCACGACACACAAATTCTACTATTCCTATTACCATACCACAAATAAGAATAGTAAACAATATAATCAAATATATCGTCGTTCCTAGCTGTGTACCCTTAAAAGATGAGCTTGTTCCTGAATAACCAAATAGCCCATCCACCAAGAGACCATACAAATCGTTTCCAATAGCTCATTTTTTTAGGAACAACACCGAACATTATCCACCATATTAAGTATCCCAGTCGGATCGTTTGAAAAGAACCAATCCAGATCTAACCACCGAGAAATCGCATCGCAAATCTTAAAACCCATCTCGCAAAAACCAAAAAGATGAGAACTGGACTCTGGACGATCAACACAAAACGGGCAACGAATACCACTAATCTCCAACCCTCCAAGCCTCTATGACTTGATACAATTATGTTTTTTTCTTATACAACAATGTTGGTGGTGTAACAAAGGTTTTTGTTTGAAGCGTTTTGGTCGTTACACTTTTTTTATTCCGTATTTTGTACGTAGCGTATAACACTTCAACTGTTTTGTGTGTTCGTGTTATCGTTGCGGCAACACGCGAGTAGTAATGTAACACCCCGATATTTCCGTCTATGTAATTACGTATCTTAATATGTTTACCTATGTCTTTATTTTGTAAATACGTGTTGAAAATGACAATAAATGAATAAACACGTGTTTATATGATAAAAATGATGAACGGGTTTAGAAATGGTGAGACATGAATTATTACATCTCGTATACGTGTTTTAATTGAATATATACGTATTTAACTAATCGTTTATGGTTAAAATACTAAGGCCTATGTGTTTAAGAAGGTAGAGGACAAATGAATACATGTATATACATGTATAATATAGTTACAAACGCAAATTGATAATCGTAAAAGAAAAATAATGAATACTTAAATAATTATGTATATATATATATACGTATATATATTAGCGAACGTGTTTCGAGCCTTAGAAAGTATTAGAAATATGTCCCGTAATGTTTTAGTGCATCAATAATAAAACTATAGAAGTTCGAGGGGTTAAAATGCACATAACAGAAGTTTAGGGGCTAAAATGTAACAATTACAAAAACTGGTCGGACACCACTGGCTCGCTGACCGCGAGCTAGTCTCCCCTAAATCTTTGCGGTCCGCGAAAGGGTGTCTGTGGATAATTCGAGTTTTGGTTCGTTTTTGGTCCACGTTTCTTAACTTGTTCTCCAAATTACGGCTCCTACGCGTCATTTTAGAGTGGCTAGTCACCATGAATACCTGCAGAAGGCTGGGACGAGTTCATGGACTATAAATACAGCCTCTAATATTCGTTTTTCATCACAAAATCATCAAATTCTTCTCTTAAAAACCCTAACCCGACCCAGCAACTTCATCAAGCAAATTCGGCCAAAAGACGAGGTGTTAGAATTTTAAATTTTGTAGTTCAACTCTATTAGGTATGCTTAATAATAACCTATCTCAGCTTGTTTTGCTAAAATTGGGCGATCGGGTGGGAATTAGGGCCTAAATTTTTGTTGGTAATCCTAAAATAATGTATTATAAGAAAGCCCTAAGTTTATTTCATATTTGGAAAAGGTTTGGTAATTGTTTTGTTAACTAGTCAAAATTAGGGTTTTCATAACGTTGTTCTGCCAAATTTGGGTAAACGGGGTTGAACTAAGCTTTGATATTTTAAAGAATATTATAAAATGTTATAATGGATAATACCCTAAGTTGCTTTCGAATAAAAATGAGTTTTGATAAAGAAACGAGAAAAATGAGAAATTAATATAAAATAATCCGGGAGGTATTGGGACTTGATATTTGATATACTAACATGTTTATATATATAATAAATATATATGGCTTAAGAAGTGGGAAATGATAATAAAATAATATACTGAGTTATTCGGGTACTTAGAAGTTCCTGCGGACTAGAAAGGTAGGCGCCTGTACACTGAGGTTTCTGGCAAAGCGGGGGTGTCACATAAATTCCAACTGGGACATGGCATACCTCACCGGGCGATCCCGGAGTGATCGTCTACTTATAGGAATGCGCGTCTACTTATAGGAATGCGCGTCTTCATATTATCATTAGAAGAAAATGATAACTTCCTAAATGGCATTTTGGTCATTTTGACATTTAAAAAGAATAAACTTAATAACTAAGTATTGTTAAGTTAACAAAGAGTTAAAATAAACATATGAAGTGTTTATTATATAAGATCTTGCGTTAACGCCATACAATACACAATTAGGTTTAATTGGAAGACGTAAAGGAGGTTCTGACTAAACTAAATTACTTAGGAGAATAAGGTGAGTTCTACAAGCCCACTTTTAATTGTTTTAAAAGTTTTACTACTGTTTTTTGGGTTGATATACATACAATTGTTTACTTGAAAAGTATTTGAGCTTTTTACTTCTTTGTGTTGATACACATACGTGAAAAGTACTAATGCTTATAACTGCTTTAAATTGTGATTACCTGTTATAAACTATTTTTGGGAAGGTTATAATGAACGGGTAATATAAAACTTTTATATTAAGTTTTGAGAAATGGAAAATGTAAAAGTTTGGTCTAAGCTTGCGTATGTGAATAAGTGTCGGGTAAATATAATCTTATTGGCCTTGTTGTGATTGTAAGATGTAATCTACACTGGGATGATTCTATATCATATTCGTTTGTATTTAATGTGTGGTGGATACGCTGCGGTACTTCCTATATATAAACACCCGTAATACAATATGAAATGTTATAGATTTAGTCCATTGTAGGTTTCACTGAGGTTTAACAAGACCAATAACATTGCATTTATAAAACGCTTATTCCATATACGGGTGATGGACTGGTGTTGAAAATATTATGAGTCCAAATATATAGGTTATTTAAATGGACTTTTGAAAATGTTGAAAATGTTTTAATCTAATCAAATATTGTCTAAGTGAAAAGGGGAAAAGGTTGTTGTACAACTAGAAGTGGGGGATCCGGAGTAGTGATAGTTACTCTACTTTAAAAAGGTATTCGAGTGGTGACGGTTGCCCGAGGAACTAACGTGGTTCCAATAGACAATGCTTAGTTGAATAGATAAATGGTTAAAGGATAATGGTTAAATGCTTTGGTATAACTATGTTATGTCTTATACCTAATAAATGGTTAAAAGGTTTAATGGTTAAATGTTTTGGTATAATTCTGTTATGTTTTATACCTGATAAATGTTTAAAGGTTATGTTTTGGTATAATGTTGTTATATTTTATACCTGATAAATGTTTGTTAAATAGGGGACTGTTAGGCCCAAGCGTTGGAATAAACTTTCGAGAAAAAGGTAACGTTTTTAGAAAAACGTAGAACTCACCAGCGTAAGCTGATCCTTTAAAGTATGTATATCAGGTAATATTAAGAATCCGAGTTTAAATGGAAAGGCTAAGGTTTGAGCAGAGTGGGGTGGGCAAGCTGTTGAAATGAAGTTATAGGACTACTGGCATAAGTAATGTAGATAGATGCATATCTATTAATCTTTATATTTTGTAGTTATAGATAACCGTTGTAGTAGTTTTATCTTACTTGTACTAGGCATTATAAATAATTTTTTTTTTTTTAATTTTAGTTGCTTTAGTTATCTCTGTTGTACCTTGTGTTCATGAGTAAATCCGATGCATGACCCCTCCGTGAGCCAAGTTTGGGAGTGGACGTCACAAGTAAAATCTAATTGTAATTATTATCAAAGTTTG
The DNA here is from genome assembly GCA_039602395.1 of Deinandra increscens subsp. villosa. Classification (NCBI taxonomy): domain Eukaryota; kingdom Viridiplantae; phylum Streptophyta; class Magnoliopsida; order Asterales; family Asteraceae; genus Deinandra; species Deinandra increscens. The sequence goes on along the minus strand of JBCNJP010000007.1, from coordinate 8,950,073 downwards.
AAATATAAAAGTGAAATTTATATAACATTTTATTATTTTAAAATACAATTATTGACTTCTAATTGTAATTATCATCGGAGTTTGAAATATAAAAGTGAAATTAATATAACATTTTATTATTTTAAAATACAATTATTATATATCTTACGTTTACAAAGTCATGTGTGTCTGCTTTGACTTTTGTATATGTTTTATAGATGATCTTCCAGACATTTTCACAAATATTAACCTGACCCACTGGTAAAAGTTTGAGTTTGGTTCGTCGTAGACCCAATCCCAAGTCGTAGCTCCTACATTTTTTCCAGGCTTTTTTGGTATTTTATAAAATAATTATGTATTCAATAATAGAGTAAATTACGGCTATCGTCCCTGTGGTTTGCACGTTTTACACCTATGGTCCTTAGACTTCATTTTTTACGGCTTTGGTCCCCAAACTTTATCGACTCGTTACGGCTTTGGTCCCTGAGACCTAACGCTGTTAAAAAATCTTGTTAAATTTATTACAATGACGAGTTTACCCATGTATTTAAAATACTATAAACAAAATAAAAATATGAAATTACTATCCTACCCCCTCCTCTTCTTCACCAATTTACCAGACCCATCTCCACTGGAACATTAAGATCACCTCCACCACAACCACCGGTCACCGCCACAATCACCAGTCACTGTCTCCGTCAACCACCACCATCTCATCTGAAACAACCGCCGTGACTAACCACCGACTCCTCCGTTACTCATCGTCAACCACCATCGTCTCCATCTGAAATGACGGCTGCCACCAACAACCGAACTGCTCTGTAGTACACAATCGCGTAGTAAAATAAGTTATTTTCTATGCATTTCCGACCAAATAGCTTTTGGTAGTAGGAAAATGACCAGTATTTAACTTTTTTTAGCAGTTTTGGTCCGAATCTTGATTAAAGAATTAATGTGAATTTTAGATGTGGGTGTTATGAGTGGAGCAATCATATTTATCCAAGAAGATCTAAAGATTATAGAGTTTCAAGAAGAAATACTCGTTGGTATCTTAAGTGTGATCTCCCTTTTGGGCAGTCTAGGTGGTGGTCGTGCTTCTGATGCCCTGGGTCGCAAATGGACAATGGGAATTGCTGCAATTGTGTTTCAATTTGGGGCACTTATAATTACTTTAGCTCCCAGCTTCCAAGTTCTGATGATCGGCCGTCTGTTTTCCGGAGTCGGGATCGGGTTTGGTGTCATGATCGCTCCGGTTTATATCGCGGAGATTTCACCCACGATTTCGCGCGGCTCGTTCACTTCCTTCCCTGAAATATTCATCAATCTTGGGATTTTGTTAGGGTACGTTTCGAACTATGCGTTCTCGGGGTTCTCCGCGCATATAAACTGGCGGATAATGCTCGCGGTTGGAATCCTTCTGTCGGTGTTTATAGCGTTTGCTTTGTGCATTATCCCGGAGTCTCCTAGATGGTTAGTGATGCAGAACAGAATCGATGAGGCGAGATCTATGTTGCTGAAAACGATCGATATTGAAGCGGAGGTCGAGGAGAGATTAGCGGAAATCCTCAAGGCTGCTGGAATCGGAATCGAAGAAGGCGAGAAACAGGAAGAGAAAGCTGTTTGGAGGGAGTTACTGAGTCCATATCCTTCACTTAGAAGAATGCTAATCACCGGATTCGGAATCCAGTGTTTCCAGCAGATCACTGGAATCGACCGACTGTGTACTACAGCCCCGAGATCCTCCAGACCGCCCGGAGAGGGGAGAGGGGATGACGGAGACGGGGGTTAAATGTTTTTTTATTTGTTTTAAGTTTATATTTATATTGGTTTTGAAAGGAGGGTATAATGATCTTTTCATACACACTTAACGGAATTTATTAACGTCCTTTAGCCCAGGGACAACCGGTGTAACGGACCCCTAAACCTTGGGGACTATAGGCGTAAAAATTGAAGCCTAGGGACTATAGCCGTAAAACGTGCAAACCACAGAGACTATAGCCGTAATTTACTCTAAATAATATGTACTGTTCCAGATCATTTCACAAATATCAACATGGTCCAGTGGTAAAATGTTAGTTTTTGTCCGTTGTAGACCAGATTTCGAAACATGCCCCCTACGCATTTTCCCCTATATTTTTTAGTATTTTAGAAAATAATTATGTATTAAATAGATCTAATTTATTTTATGTTACACAAATCCAGCCTTAGTCCATTGCTTAAGGGCCCGTTTGGTTCACATAAATTTTCTGATGGAATTGGAATATGTCAAAGGAATTGGAATCATGAAGGAATTGGATTCGTGTCTTGTGTTTGGTTGGCAGAATTCAACATAATCATTTTTAAAATCCCGTTTGGTTTGTAAATTTGTCAAAGTAATTGTGATGTAAAATAATAATGGTGGCGGTGGTGGTGGTGGTGTTGCGGTGGTGGTGGTGGTAGCGGTGGTGGTGGTGGCGGTGGTGATAGCGGTGGTGGTCATGGTCTCGTGCGGTGGGTGATGTCTCGTGCCCGTTGTGCGATGATGGTGGCAAATCGGTTCACCATCTTTTGATGGAGTGTTGGGTGGTTTCTCATGTGTGGAACTTTGTTTCGAGTTGGTGTGGTGTCCCCCTATCTTTGCTTTTGACCTTGAGGATCTTCTCATAGTGGTCGACGACTCTCATTTCTGCAGGATGAAGAAGTCGATCTTTTACGCAATTATCCTTACGGTGTGTTGGTGTATTTGGTGATGTACGGATGAGGTGGTGTTTGAAAAGAACAAACCATTTCTCCCGGCGATTTTCAAAGAGATAAAATGTTTGAGCTATTTGTGGGTTAAAAATAAAGGAAAATTGGGGGATTTAAAGTGGGAAGATTGGGGTGATTTTAATATGTAAGCTTTTGTTTTTCCCATATTGTAACTGTTCTTGCCCCCTAGAGTCTTGCTAGGGTGGTTTTCATTAATGAAGCTGTTGTTCCAAAAAAAAATTATGTGGTCGTCCACCGTTTTTAATGCAAGTCACCATACCAAACCCAAGAAAGGGTAGAGTGGAATATGTTTGCATCTTTAATCCATGACAACAAAAAGTAAATCAGGGTATGTAATCAAGCTTAAGGTAATCAGAGCTTTATACATTGCAGTATGTTTTTTTAGGTTTCACAATTCCATTGATAAAATTCGACACCTTTCATCTCCTTATGTTTTCTCGGATACCCCTACAATCATATGGGATATAAATGTTATGAACTCTCTTCTCACAAAAGCATCCTCCCCCATCATGTACTTTTTGACGAACATGTATTTCTTTTCTCCATTCTAAACAATCCACCCTCGTCTTACAAATCTCTTCACTCCTAAACTACATTCGAACCTCACCCGTCCCTTTGGGATGTGGTTGGGTCTTCTTCGCCCCTCCTCTATGGCTCGAACCCCCCCTCCAACGAGCCATCTTCATCCAATTACATCCCTTGCCTCTACATCAGATCTGCACACTACTTCCCCATCATCCACGGCCCAACCCGTCAGCCCATCGACATCTGAGCCGCCTAACACCCCTCGTCCTTACGCCACCGTCACCTTCCTCTCCATCACTCCCCCTTCCTCCGCCACTACAACAAACTTGACTTTTAGCGACGACAAAAGGGGTAGTATTAGCGACGATATGTCGTCGCTAAACTATTTTGCGACGACATGTCGTCGCAAATATCTCGTCACTGTTGCCTTGTCGTTGTTGCCCTTTTTTGTCGTCGCAAAAAAGTTCGTCGCTAAAACTCGAGCAGTAGCGACGACACCTCGTCCCTAAAAAGCTGCTATAATTTTTTTTGTTTACCTTTGTTACGACGACATGTCGTCGCTATTTTTCACTCTTGGCGACGACATGTCGTCGCTAAATGTTATCTATAAAAAATAAAATAGTCACTTTTAGCGACGACATGTCGTCGCTAAATGTTACTGAGAGACAATAAAATAGTCACTTGTAACGACGACATGTCGTCGCTAAAAGTGACCGGTCTATTTTGTTCTGGTCACTATTAGCGACGACTTGTCGTCGCTAAAAGTTACCGATTTTCTACAGCAGCTTGCTGTTTTTTGCTGTTATCCCAGCCGAAGCTGCCTGTTTCACCTGTCCGGATTTTCCAGTTTCAGCAAAATCAAACAAATCTTAATCTAAAGTTTCCATAACAACTTAAACCATTCAAAATGTCATAAAAATAAAGACAACAACGTTATAGTCATAAATTCTTGTCCGAAACAAACCGATCAAATGACAATAAACCAACTACTCATCTTCGTCGTCATGGTCATCATTTTGTGAACTTGGATTCGTGTTTGATCCATTAGGTGTGCTTGATTCGCCTCCACTATGCCCTCGGAGAAAAAGTGCACGCATTTCCGCCATCTCTTGGCGCATTCTTTCCATTTCTTCTTCTTGTCGGCGCGACCTTTCTTCCAACTCCTCATACTTTTTCTTTGAGGTTTGTGGTTCCGGCATATAACTTGAGGTTGCCAAGATTGGAGAAGCATGTTTCAATTTTCTTCCAACTCCGAGGATATACCCACTTCGTTCACCCAATCCACGTCCTAGGATCTCAAGTTCATCTACCTCTTCAGTTCCGCGCTCACATTGCAAGTCGGTTCTAGCTTGATCGATTTTCTCCTATATTAGAAAAACAAAGATATATTAAGCCGATTTCACATAATTAAAAACATCAAAAGTGAATGTTTTTCCTTACATAAGTTTCCGCAGCATGTTTGTTCACAAAGACCCCTTTTCGTGAATGATTTTTGGCCCAAGTTTCAACATAACTAAATTTACCAGTTTTTTGGATCTGTAAAACAAGATAAAAGAATAATATTAAATTCTAAATTAAATAAATTTTTAAAAAAATGTTACTAATAATACTAACTACTTTTTTACTTGATCATAGCGTTGACTCGAAATGGATTTCGACCCTTGCAAGCTCGGAAATAGTTGCTTTGCTCTGTTAGCCTTGTTCACACTTGAACGCTTGACATACTTCTCGTCCTTAAACAGGTTGTCGATCAGGCTACGCCACTTAGTTTTATCATAACCCTTCGGACAAGAATCATAAGCTTTGCTACCCTCTTTAGAACCGCCGGCATTTTCATAATGCAGTTTTAGTTTATATTTTTTATCCCTATAGCGGTTCGAGCATATAGTGTCTATGCTCGCTTGCACTCTAGGCCAGTGAGTTCCAGGAGCTTTTTGCCAGCTTGCAATATCAAACATATCCTACAAAAAAGAACAAATTAGATAAAAAAATATATATATAAATTAAGTTGTAAAGCATATTACAAATATTATGTACTTACAAAAAGCCCTGTATATATCTGAAGTTTATGTGGCTCGGGAACATTTTGCCAACTCTCATACTCAAAAACAGTATGGTCCTCCAGTAGTGTCGTGATCCACCTAGGAAACCACTTAGAGTGATCTCCAATAGCTTCTCCAGTAAGTGGATCAAAATTAATTGGTAAAGGCATGTATCCGTTGTCTTCAAAAGCTTTGAGCAACTCATAGTTCTTCGCCCCTTTACGTGTTTTCTTGGGCACAGCTACAAAATGTTAAAGAAGGTATCAATTTAAATAGATAAACAAATTAATTAGATAACACATTAATATTAAAGAAATTACTTACAAGACTGGCAAGAAGATGGAACATGTTTTGGATTATGAGTGGGGTCTCTTCCACCTCCATCTCCACCGAGTCCCCTTGCAATTTGTGTAGCCATGATAACTTAAAAAAATACATATAATTAACATGATGTGAACAACAAATAAGTAATAAATAAACAATAAGGTAATATAACTTAAAAAACAAAAAATAAGTAATAAATAAACAATAAGGTAATATAACTTAAAAAAATATATATATCAAAGCATATAATCAAATACTCATTCTGAATCATCGCTGGATACATAAACTTCTACATCATTGTTGTCATCAAAATCATCATCATCATCTTCTTCTTCTTCTTCTTCTTCTTCTTCTTCTTCTTCTTCTTCTTCTTCTTCTTCTTCTTCTTCTTCTTCTTCTTCTTCTTCTTCTTCTTCTTCTTCTTCTTCTTCTTCCTCCTCTTCCTCTTCCTCTTCTTCTTCTTCTTCTTCTTCATCTTCATCTACATCTTCATCAGCTTCTTCTTCTTCTTCATCCACAATCAGGGATACATAAACTTCTACATCATTGTAGCGTAACACTTTCCTTGGTACTTTTATCTTGCCGTTTGTGTTTTTGTTACGCCATCTGCTCTCGTTACAAACCGGACAATTCTGCAAAGCTGCGTTCTCCTTCCAAAACAAAGCACAATCATTTTCGCATACATGAATGGATTCATATCCTAGCCCTATCTTCCTCAACTTCTTCTTACAATCATAATATGATTCTGGCACATGATTTCCTTTTGGTAATACAGATCGTAGAAACTCAAGAAGTTGGTTAAATGAACTATTCGTCCATTTGTTAGCGGCCTTCATGTGCATCATTTTTGCTATAAAGTTTAAAGATGACATCCAAGTACAACTGGGGTATATTTCGGTTTTGAGCTCGTCAAACAATGCATCGAATTCTGGGTCTAAACCGGTTCCATCTTCATCTACATTCGTAATTAGCTACTTCCGCCTCATTAGCATATCTTTCACCGTGATGTACCCATGTCACATACGCTTGTAGAAACCCATATTGTTGTACGTGGGCAATTATCGTATCCATATCCTCTCTGTTACGATTGACACACCTTTTACACGGGCAACACGCTTTTCCTTCACTGTTAACATGGTTCCTCGCAATATTGATAAAGTTGTGAAGACCCGTTATAAAATCCTTAGAAGTCCGGTTTCGCAACTTAGTCCAGCTCTTATCAATTGTCATTGCTGTTTTATTATAAAAAATTAGATTGCTAAATATAAACAAACTCTAGCTAGTGTTTTCTATCCTAATCAGAATGTACTAGCATGGAATTCAGTTTTAATTGCTTCTACTAGCATGGAACAAACAAGCACAAACAAGCACACACTCCCTAATATACTTGCACAATGTTTTATGACTTATGAGCTAAACATAAAGTAGCAAATCCAAACATCTTATGACTTATGAGTTGTATTCATAACAAATTTCAAGAATCACAAATGCACATATTTTCATATGATATTGATAGAAAGATAAATTCAAGGGCTGCTAATTTACATAAGTCTTGAGATAACATGTATAGCACATTTGTGATAAGACTGCAGTCTGCAGCTTCTTTGGAGAAAGCTAGCTTGGTATCCCAGCTAAGGATTTTATGTGGTTAGTTATTAATTCTATTTAAACACAACTTTGCATTGAAGTATGCTGATAAATGTCTGCATTTTTAGTTTATTGTTTCATATATTTGCAGTAATATTTGTTTGAAGACTAGACTATAGTGGATTGTCCGTAGGAAAAAAAGAATTGTCTTTTCTTGTTTATTATGCTAGAAAAACTTTGGGATCAAAAGTCAGTTAGTATCATTGAGTTAACTTGGAGGAAGTTGAGAGTTGTGGCTAACTAGTTAGAGACTTGATGGTCCTAATGCAATTAGTTGATTTCATGTTCTTATAAGGTAGCATACTCAAATGTTTTACTGTAATTACGGTACAGCCACTGAAACAAGCATTCTAAGTATACATATACTATACATGTATGCATATACAGGATGCTTTTGTTACAGCAAGGGGCGGTGGCGCGGTGGCGATGGTCGGAGACATACCTGGCGGTGGGGCGGTGGCGCGGTGGCGTTGGTCGGAGAGTTCGCTGGTGGTGACGTCGGTGGTGGTGGCGGAGGCGGGACGTCGCGCGGACAGCAGAGGCGGAGGCGGGACGTCGGAGGTGGTGACGTCGCGTCGCGGTGGAGGTGGGAGCGGAGGTGGCGTCGATCGGAGGTGCAGGGGAGGTGGGAGCGGCCCGATCTGTGTTTTTGTTTTTGTTAATTAGGAATGAAAAGAGACGGCCCGATCTGTGTTTGTAACTTAGGGTTTTTTTATTTTGCGACGACATGTCGTCGCAACTGGGTTTTTTTATTTTGCGACGATATGTCGTCGCTAAATATCATTTTCTTAATTTAATTGCAGTTTTTTGCGACGACATGTCGCCGCAAACCTTATTACACTTGTTGCCACGATATGTCGTCGCTAAATATTTTTTTGTTATTTTATTTGCTGCTCGTTTGCGACGACATGTCGTCGTTAGTGTTTTCCTATTGGCGCCTACATTTTTCATTTCCCGCTCACCTTATTTGCGACGACATGTCGTCGCTAAATCCATCAACTATAAAAAAATTTCAGAAAAGTCATTTGCGACGACATGTCGTCGCTAAATCCATCTCATTTGCGACGACATGTGTCGTCGCTATTGCTGTCGTCGCAACTGGCAGTATTTGTTGTAGTGCGCCAGAACTGGACTTGTCCTCACTCGAAGCCATACTTGGAGAACTTTGCATACAACTTCTCACTCTTAATAGTTCCAGTATCCTCCTCAAGTGACCCTCATTGTCAGACTTCGTTTGTGAATAGATTAGAATATAGGGGGTGTGAATTTATGATAGGACCTGAAAACCCGACACGAACCCAACCCGAAATTCATGGGTTAGGGTTTAGTCTAAACGAGTTTGGGTTAATTTTCGGTCGAATCTGCGAACCCGTTTAGCTAAACATGTCGTGTTCGGGTTCACCCGTCGGGTTGGCCTGTTTTTTCCATTTATTCTATATTTTATACTTTTAAATATCTCTTATTCATAAATTAAATTGGTATGGCAATTTTTATCAAATATTAAAAAGAAATTAATATAAGATCTTATGATTAAATATTATTATTCTATATACATTTGTATTTCTTTTGTAAAAATATAATTTTAAAGAAATTTACATGTTAAAAAAAAGTAAAAGTTCGTGTCAAACGGGTCATGTTCGAGTAAACTCACAAATATTCGTGTCGGGTTCCGGTTTGGGTTCATGTATATGACATGATTTTCAGGTTTGGGTTCGCGTCAAAATTTTGACCCGTCAAGATGCCAACCCACGAACACAACTTGTTTAACACCCCTATCAAAAAATACCGTCAATAAACACAATCACAAACTTGCTAATGTACAACTTCCACACACGATTATCAAGGCTAAAACATAAAAAAAGGAAATTAACATAAGATTTTATGATTAAAATATAATTATTTTATATACATTTCTTTTTAAATCATTACGTGTTTAAAAAATATAAAAAATAGAAAATCACGTTTATTTATTTATTTTAAATATAATTATTTTCCGGGTACACCTGCTATCTTCCACCATTTTTTAATGCAAGATTGCAAGTCCCGTACCAATCCCAGCAAAGGGTCAAGGGCGGAGTGAAATCTGAGCTCTAATCCACGACAACAAAAAGTAAATTGAGGTATGTATGGATCATCTTCATCAAGCTTAAGATAATCGGAGCTTTATACATTGAAGCATGTTTTTTAGGTTTCACAATTCCGTAAACCTCAAGATTATTTCTGCAAGACAATTGGGGTAAGTTTCCTTCCTGTTTTACTTTTTTCAGTATCATATCTTGTAGTGCACACCAAGTGTTTGATACAAATTCTCTTCCAGAAAAGAGCTTTCTGTAGAAGGAAGAAATGGTTATTTAGTTTCTGATGTGAAACAGTCTCTTTTTTTACTGAAATTGCTTTCATTCCTGAAGCTAAATCACCATTTCCTTCAGCCCATTTTTATCCTAGGACATACAGACAATCTTAACTGTCAAATACATTGCAGTAGTTCCTTTTGAAGTAAGAAGTATAACATCAACTTTTTCATTCAATCCAAAGCCAAAGGTGTTTTTTTTTTTTTTTTTTTTTTGGTTTTGTTCTGTTATAATAGGTTATAGGGGCAAGTATGAAGTTCCATGTTCCTATATTAATGGGTATTTTTCTTGGTGCAGGAACTTTTGGAATACTCAGAAACGAAACATGTGTGAGGCCAGAACTCGTGTTCTCTTTTGCGGGCCTCACTTTCCTGCTTCACATAACTACACCAAAGAATATTTGCACAACTATCCGTTTATCCAGGTAGTCTGATCCATGAATGAATAATAATAGATGGCAATTGCTTATTAGTATATTGAAGTATTGAACCTCTATACTTTTAATTTTTAGGTTGATGATCTTCCATTCGATAGTATACCTGATCTTATCGGCAATTATGATATTTGTGTGGTAAAAAGCATGCGGCTTAATTCAGATGTTATTGCCCGTGCAACTCGAATGAAGCTCATAATGCAGTATGGTGTTGGGTTAGAAGGTCAGATCTGCTTGCTTAATTTATATATACTCAACTGTTGAACTGAGATTTTCGGCTTCCTTTGATCTAACAAGTCTAGCTACTTCTACAACTAACTACTTTTACAACTTCAGTTATTATTATAATATTTTTATCTTTCGATGAAGGTGTTGACATAGATGCTGCTACAAACCATGGAATAAAAGTTGCTAGAATTCCTAGTGCGAAAACAGGAAATGCTGCTTCATGTGCTGAAATGGCCATCTACTTCATGTTAGGTCTTCTGCGGAAGCAGGTAGGTTCTCATATTAATCTAGTAGTTAATACCACATCAGTTTTCATTCCTATCTTTGTTAATCCAGTAGGTTACTTGCTACAAGTTTACATTTTTACATCTTAGTTATCCTATACTTAATAAGTAAATTGTGAATTTTCTTTGGCACCTATAATTGCTTCGAGTAAATGATGATTTCACGTGTCTTTGAGCTTCTTTAGGCCCATGAATCAATAGCATTGTCACTCCATGCTTTTGGCATGTTGGTTCATTTCTGATACATATAATGAAATACGAATTGATTCAAATTTCCGAAGTATTTGATAGAATCTGGAAAATTGAAGAAGTAGTCGGCTATGATTTGGATTAAAGAGGTACGATTACAAAGGGTGGCCCTATTTGAGATGGGCAAATCTCCAGACAAAAGACCTGGTAATGGATAAAATATTGAACAAGAAGAACAATTGTAACCAGCAACTACTTCTAATATATTCCTCGTGACTGCTTCTTCTATACTTTTCCAAGATATTAGATTTCCACAAACAAGCGTGCAATAACAATAAGAATAGGTCAACAACAGAATATGAGCATACTTTCATAGTTTCATGAAAATCTGATTTTATTGAGAAGTGTAGAACTGCCAAGTGTGAATATGGAACAGTTTCATGTACAGTTTTTTAGTTCAATATAGACCATTTCATTTCTTAGTGTCATCCCTGGCATGTACAACCTGTTAAGAAAACGTTTGATACAGGAATTGTGGGATTTCTTAAATGGTTTTGAAACATTTGTTGTGACAATCAGTCCCCGCTATGCATATATCCGAGAACCATCTTTCATGAACAGACATAACTTTAGAGGTCGACAGTTTCCCTATAAGAGGATGTAATCACAAACCTGAATCTATGAAGCCAGTTTTAGTTTGCTCAAAATCAGATTTCTGACATACTAGGAAACCCACTTACAAGTTCTTACATTCATCATGTGTAAGAAGTTGTGATCTTCACTAAATATGGTCCAACACGAGGATAAGTGTTAGATATAGGGCTAAATTAGTCGAGTATTCTGCTGATGTTTTTGTCGCATTGCCTTATTTTCTCTTTCATCTCCTTCTCTTGTTTTTTTCCTATTTATTTATATACACTTAAAACTTGGCTCTGCAGAATGAGATGCAAATTGCTGTAAGGCTAAAGAAACTTGGAGATCCAATTGGCGATACACTGTTTGGAAAGACAGTAAGCTCAGTCAATGTTTAGGCCAGTCGTCTCTATTTTTTGAATAACATGACAGATTATTTTGTATTTTCTGATGGGATACTTTGTTGTAAAATAAAGATATATTTGTAGACGCCTAGTAAAGAATAGAGATGAAGATTTAGGCATGTTTTACATTTAGATAATTAGCATTAGCCTCTTATTTTGTAGCTAATGGTCAAATCTCATCTGCAGGTTTTCATTCTGGGATATGGAAATATTGGCATTGAACTGGCAAAGCGTCTTCGTTCATTTGGAGTCAAGATTCTTGCAACAAAACGAAATTGGGCCTCATCTGTTCCAAATAGGTTTAACTCTACAGGTGTCACATGACATATAATTTGCTGTTTTTATTTTTAATCATCTGCTTTTGATTACCTATCCACTGTTTCTGACCTTTGTTTCGTTTTTCCAGAACCGGCTTCTCAAAACGGTACATATGAGGATTTGGTTGATGAAAAAGGTTGTCATGAAGATATATATGAGTTTGCAAAGAAATCTGACATAGTTGTCTGCTGCTTGACAATGAATAGTGAAACAGTCAGACACTTTTACCCCCTTGGTTTTGCAGTTATTTTTTTCCTCAGTGGGGTTGCACTTCTTGTGACTTACTAGTTTTCATCAATATTCAGGCTGGTATTATAAACAAGAATTTCATATCTTCAATGAGAAAGGTTAGTTTCTAACTATAAACTTTTTACAATGTTTTTTCAATCATATTGTTACTTCTTTGTTTAGTTACTTATTTTTACAAAAATACAATAGCTATAGTATCTATTTTTATGTGAAAATGTGGCAAAGGAAATAAATTAAATCTTGTTTTTAAAAACTTTTTGGTTTTGCAGAAACTGTGACAACTTGAGCCCTAATTCTATTACACTGAAACTCATGATGGATGAATTTGTTTTTTTTTTTGTAGGGTGGGCTGCTGGTGAATATAGCTCGTGGGGGTCTATTGGATTATAAATCCGTTTATGAGGGCCTTGAATCGGGTCACTTGGGGGGCCTAGGAACTGATGTTGCATGGACGGAGCCTTTTGATCCAAATGATCCAATCTTAAAGTTCCCAAATGTCCTTCTTACACCTCATGTTGCAGGAGTTACAGAATCTTCATATAGATCCATGGCCAAGGTATGCTTCTAGTGGAACTCGTTTTTTACTAAATGTTATTTCAGACATTCAACAAAATTCAGCTATTTAAATGCCAAGGTCAAAATTTTCCTTTTTGAATAAAAGAGAATATTACTACCCAGTATTCACTACTCACCCCACCAAAACTTAACTTGAAGTTGTTTAAATGCTGAGAATGTTGATATCAAAAATAGCTTTTAGAAGTGTACACACAAATAAAAATAATATATCAGTCCTAGATTTGTTACATAATGAAGCATATACATACTTCCATTTCCCCATGGATGCCATAACCTTTTCTTTTCACACATTTTCATGTTCAAGTTACTTATTTCCATCTTACACAAAGTTGTAGGTTTTATCATTTAAGTAGTTTCCTAGTAAAGATTTGCAGTGTTGTATAAATACCTTGCTCTTGTTCAATAGAAGGTAAGAAATATATTTCTAGATATGGTTGTTTACATGGTATGAGAGCTAAGTGTCACATAGTTATTCTTTAATGCTTGAGTGCGGCTCTTAGTCCCTTACTAAGATCAACATTTGACCCAATGATAACTATAGCAATTAAAAGTGAAAAAGACGCTCAGGCGATGCGCAACCATATTGCCTTGCGTCCGTTAAGGCACTCAGGCGAGCTTCTTGTAGATTCCGTTTTAAGCGTTGTGCTTCCAATTGGCGGATGAGAAATAGAGTAGAAGAGAAGATTCAAGTCAACTTGCTACCAACTTCGCTAGATTCCGGCGAAAAACTTGCCTGGCCCGGACCCCGGTTATGAACATGTCTATAGGAGGAAATAGGAAGAGAAAAACCAATGAATCTTCAATTTTTAGTGATAGGAAGAGTAAATAGAGTATGAAGGTGGATGGGGGATGGTTAGAAGAGAGAGGGTGGGAGGAGAGTTGAATGATGTTGTGTGATTGTGTGTGTTGAGTCTCTAAAAGGTGATAGGAAGACAAAAAGGCGATAGATATAGGAAATGAAGTGCATAAAGTATAAAATTTATTTTTGAATTTTATATTTGTTTATTATATATTAAGTTAATAATTTATTTTCTTGGACTTTATATATTTTTATTTTTCTATGCATGTTATATATATTTTAACTGTTTTCTATTAGTGCGCCTTTTCTTGTCTTGAGCGTGCGCCTTTTTACGCCTTGCCGCCAAAGCAACATGTGGGTTCTTTGCGTTTTGAGTGATCCTTGTGCCTTCAACTACTATGGTGATAACAACTCATAGTGTCATCATTGCAGCAAAATGCAAAACACATAACCATATAAAACTTTGTTTCTTAGTTCTTACAAGAGAACTTTACAAGTGAGTTATACAAGGTAAACTTGGAAGACTTAAAAGGTGCCTTCACAAATGAGGCAACCATATCTACTTATACTACTCTAAGTCCCTATATCTAAAATGTAACTTGTCACGAGGTCATTTGTTGAGGTCATTTCGTAGTGCCCTTGGTCCCTTGAGGGTTAACTATCATGTCCCACTTATTGATATGAGTCACTTGTTTTTGTCTTGACTCTTGCCATGGCCTCATCGTGAGAGTGGCCTTAACTCCGGCCGATGGGAAGCAAGAAGCGCAAGCACTTTTGTTATGCACCTTTCCTTAATCATTAAGGCACTCCCAAAATATAAAAATGCACACGAGGTGCCAATAAACCAAGGGATTTAGTACAAATTGAGTAGATGCGATCTTCAAACATTTGTCCTGTCACATTTTCCCACTTTGAACCCTATTGGCTCGTCTTCTCCCTTGTATTTTGGAAACCGGCTTTAGTAGAGCGCATAATTTTTATGTCTTCATGTCACCTTGACGCTCTCATAATGATCTTTGCTCTCTAGATTCATCACCATCTTCGAGCAATTTCACCAAACATTTATCTTCTGTTGCGAGTTAGGGTAGTTCTTTGCCCACAAACCATCTAAATGGGCACCAAGTTTGATCTTCTCTCCCACCACCGTTGTTTAGCCATCATTTAGGAACTTTTGGGATAGTGACTTTCCAACTGCCCAAAGGTCAAAAAGGACCCCTTATGTCTCCCTCGGTCTCCTATGGGCCGTCCATTCCATTTAGTTTATTGATATGGGTCATTGGCTTCATAGTGTCATAGAAGAGTGGCGTAACCAGTGGGACGCTGGAAATGCTTAGCACACCTTTCTTTAATCGTTTAGGAACACAATGTTAGTAGATGCAACATTCAAATTTTTGGCCCGTCTCATCACGCTCTTAGTGCTAGTCTGAAAAGTGTCATTGGAACCCTAGTATGCTATTGCCAAAACTTCGTTGGAGCCTTAGACTTTGCAAGCGCCTCTTCATGGGTTGCTGCCACTGTTTTCGCCAAAATTCATGTTTGGAGCAACATTACTTTTTGGACCAGCTTCATCTGGTCCTACTATTGAGACATCATAATTAAACGTATCAACCACTTGCTTTACTTTTCCTTATCATCCATGATCATTGATCATATGACTAGAACAAAGTCAATCTTAATGAATATATAGCCATATACGTGTTTGGCTTCCTAATACAGAATCCAGTACTAATCAACCAACTTCGAACCTTTCAATACGCTCTAGATTCCATTCTTTCGAGAGTCTTTGGTGTCATCTAGCCAAAATACCCAAAAACATAATTGTTTTTTAACCACTTTCCATACACATTGCATTTTCAAGAATCATGGACGAATTAGGTGACTAGGATGAGTTCTCTATCACTTGTCTACTTGCCATCTCTGGCAGCAAGCCTATGCCTTTTTACCGTCATGGCGACTAATTGTTGACTAAGCCACCCTCTTGGCCCGTTCAAAGCAAATCAAACTTGAGATTTCGTCTTAACTTGTGAGTCATGTCATTCTTAATCCAGTCTTGGCTAAACCATTCTCCTGGCTCATTTTAAGCATCTTAAATGGAGTTCTCGTCTTTTCGTGAATTAGGTTGTGCCTTGTCAGTTAGCCAAGCCCGCTTGTGGTTCGGTTCCCAAATCTTCCTAAAGAGTAACATGTTTGGAATTATGTTTTAGTTGATTCATTTTGTTGCGTGTTACCTTGTTTTATTTCTTCTACTATTGGTTTAAGTATTTTGATAACGAAGAGGGCGGGCCTTGGAGAAACTGGTAAGGTTGTTGCTTTGTGACCTTGAATCTGTGAGTTGAAAGCATGGGAAACTACCTCTTGCACAAAAGTGTAGGGCAAGGTTGCACACATTATATGACAAAGTGATCCTTTCCCTCCCCGAACCTATGCAAAACAAGAGTTAAGTCAAGCACCGTGCAAGCCATCTTTGTGAGTCAGGGTCTCGCTGGGTTCGACCTCTCTCTCCCATGAGATAGGGGTACGTTTTGTCCTATCTCACCCTCCCTAGACCCTACTCTCTGAATATGATTTTTCACGTGAAACTTCAGTTTTCTACTTTTCTAGTTATTTGATTGATCGCATGTTCTTGGTGCAAAACTCCAATCTCTATGCTATATTCATAAGAGGTGTCTGCTTCCCTTTGTGTCTAAAACTTTTACATGTGTTTCCCATATCTATGATCATCTTTTCAGACATCATAAACTTGTTCATGATTTGGGGTAAAATACATCAAGCAAAAATGCTACATCAATGCGGATTGATCTGGGCGTCCATCAAGATCATCCAACAGCCAGGATCTATGGTGTTTTCCGCCTATGGTGTTTTTTTTACCCCCCGAAAACGCCATAGGCGAAAACACCATAGATCTTGGCTGTTGGATGATCTTGATGGACGCCCCAGATCAATCCGCATTGATGTAGCGTTTTTGCTTGATGTAGCGTAACTCGACTCCTTGTTCATTGGGCATTCTTGTCTTTAAAAAGGTTATTCAACAGGTGGTAAAAGCATATAAATAGTTTTAGGAGTTTAGAAATATATAATATTTTAACATTCAATGGTATTATATGTTTTTGGTTATAGTTATGTTGACATTGTTATATTTGACAGGTAGTTGGTGATGTCGCGCTTCAACTTCACTCGGGAAAACCTTTGACTGGGATAGAGTATGTCAACTGAGATATTTCAAAATGAAAATCTCAATTTCGCTTAATAATTAAATCAAACTCTTTTTTTTCTCATTTTAAGTAGGGATCTTATTTGATATATGCATGTTGGATTTTATTTATTTATTTGTGGTTCATTAGAATTGTTTTCATACTGTGAAATAACATTGTTTATTGAACGACTTTTTCTTAGTATAGCATGCGATCCATTCTTGTTTTCATTAAATCACGAATCAACGATGAAGAACTCGGAGAAATCACTATCACTATCATCCTCAAAACCCGTATTTGGCCTCGCCTAGTCTTATTAGAAACCTAAATGTCGTTGTTATTATTCGTTATCGTCTACTCCATTTCTTCAATTGGTTGACTCATCGAAGTGGCATCATCAAAACCGAATGTCCTGTTAATAAGCTTTCTTTAATCAAAACCAAAACCAAAACCAAAAATCGGTCAGTTAAACCATTGATAAAAAAGTAAAAGCTTGTACTTGTGAGAATTGAGATCCCACCAATGTCTTTTATATGCTCAATTTTTTTTAAACATAAATTTAGGTCACTGATGGATCACTGATATTTTTATGGGTATCGATGTGGATACACTCAATTTTTTTAACATAAATTTAGATAACCGACGGACCGGCCACTGACCTTTTTATGGGTATCAATGTGGATGAGAACTTTCCTTTGTTCTCATGTTGCCAACAAGGGCTGTAGGGTATGAAGACAATTGATCATTATCATTGGTGTTTGCTGAGAAGGAGGATTATGATCAATGGTTTAAGCTTATCTATTATATATTACATACGAGGAAAACAAGAATGTGATTTTATAAAATTTTAAAAGTTTAAGTAATTATAACTTTTAAGACGTATATTTATCGTTTGTTTTTCTTTTGCGACTTTTAAAATATGACCTCTTAATATTTTTAGTATATAGTCTTGCTAAAGTTTTATTTTTGTCGACGTTTTTATATAAATTTTTATTCAAATCCGAGGTGTGACTAGCGATGTACAAGTAATATAAGCACAAACGTGCAATCCGTCAAACTGAACTTAAATTTTATTACAAACGACCAGTACAAGGGCAAAATCACTAGTAGTATGGATATCCCTAGGTGTGAATATACGATGTTGAGAAATTAAACAATCGGAAATTGAATTGAACCAACAAGAATCAAATCAAACACCATAGTTCTTCGATTGAATGATACGCAAACGATTACAAAAGAAACTGAAAGAGAAATCGAAGTTACAGAAATGAAAAAGAAGATCCCTATTTAAGCTAATCAAACCTAACGGCTATTAACAGCAATTAACAGATCCTAACTAAACTAACTCGCTGTTAAGCACTAAACCCCTTTGACAATTAGAAGTTGTCAAAACCAGTCCCTGACTGCTTATCGACCCGGGTTCGAACCTCAGTTCCAACAAATGAACTAAACTCGATATATTTTTCTACATACGAGTTGTGTGAATCCGTTCCATTGTCTGCTTAGATCCGTGTTTTGAGACACACAACTGGTATAAGTGCATTCGGGCTTGAGATTGTTGCTAGATCTTGTGTGTTGATCAAGCATTTTGCTTGTTCAAGTTATTGATATATTTTCCAGTTTATGCAACAACATTTAGAGCACATTCGTGGTTGGATTTAAATGTTTTTGGTATCAACTGATTCAAGATCGATCATTAAATGTTTGTGCTCAATTTCATGCAAACTGGAACAAATTTGAGGCTGTTTTGGGATCAAACAGTGTTTCGGTTTTTCAGGTGTCGAAACTTTTTTATCATATGTTCTGATAGAGGTGGCTAAGTGGGCGGTTCGGCTTAGGTAACTGGTTAAGACACTAATTTTGTATGGTTTAAAATAGTCCGGGTCACATGACCTGAAAACTTACAATACCAAACTTTTGAATTTTCTTTTAATAATTATTGTCTTAAATATTAAAATATGATATCTGAGATATCTAATCAAGTTTTTGAATAAAATGAATTAAGATATTTCATGCATTAAATTTGACTTCCATGTATCATGTATGCACATGCAACTCAGGAGGGGAAGACTTCGTGTGTGGCGGTGACAGAGAATCATCAATTATACATTTAAAGCATAAAGTTTAAATATAAAGGGAATTTTACGTGTAAATGGAGGAGAGGCTGACACGTGTTGCTCTCAGTTTTACACGATGGGGCTTTTTATCACAATGTGCAAATGGATGAGAGGCAGACATGTGTTGCTGTCAGTTTTACATATAGGGGATTTTCGTCATTTTACATGTTTTAAATGGTAAGCTTTGCGTGATTTGAAGCGCGCTATTTTTCCAGAATCCGTTATCTTTTTCATTCAATTGACTAGATTAATGTATTTTTTATTATTGCCCCATGTGTAAATACTATAGCTCATTGAGCTCACGATATCGATATTACGAACTGACGATAGGTTTTGCCTTTACAATTTGTTGAAGCGTTATCATATATTACGATCTCGATAGATTTTTCGTATTGTATTGTTGAAGCGTTTTCATTCATCGAGATCATGGAAGATGCATATGGTATGATTTGTAACTTAATCAATTTTCTGTACCGTTACATTGCCTTGAGTTTTTTTAACTGTTGAATCATGATTTTACGAGTTCGTTAGTGTTTTTCAATATTTTGTTGCTGTGTTTGAGTTTTTTGAATTGTTGAAACATGATTACGAGTTTGTTACTGTATTTCAATTTTTTCTGTTGTGTTTATGTAGTTTGTTAGGTAATGCGTTCAGAATGATGTTCGAAGCTGGTTTGCATGCATGTTAGATCGAGATAATGGAAGATAGCTTTTCGTTATGTATAATAGTTTTTTTTTTGCGTGTTTTTAATCATTAATCTGCGTAATTATTACAAATGGTTCAGTCACAAACATATGTATGTATAGTTTGCGTAATTCAATATTTTGTTGTTGTGTTTAGAATGATGTTCGAGGCTGTCAAGACTATTAGCCAACCCAGATCTGAAATTAAAAAATATATAAAATATAGCAAACTCTAAACATAATTTAGAAGTACCCTTTTAAACACAGGGGTTAACTGATTATATTTTATCAGAACTTATTTAATAACTCACCATTACAGAAAAAATACTTGAAAAATCATATTATATAATTTTCACTTTCTTACAAGGTTGAGTGTACATGTACACCATAAGCCTATTAAGGGAGGGGGTATGGTGGCTTGGTGAAGCTATGCCCACCACCCAATAAAAAGATGACACCTCAAATTGCTTGTTTGGGAAACCATTTCAAGCCACACCACATGGTATGGTTGTGGTGTGGCTTGGTGAAGCCACATGACCGATTTTTTTTTCTTTTTAGAATTTAAACCACTATTAAAATTAAACAATATTAAAATTTAATAAACAATACTAGAATTAAACAACATTCATTAAAAATTAAAAAAAATTACAACTTAACAATAAATTTCAAAAACTTACAACATTTATATAAAAAAAAAACTAAGCATTCTCCTCCTTTCCGGTTAAAAACACTTCCGTTGTGTTTTGGATGTGCTCGGTGATATCAAATCTAAGTTTAAAATGAGCCTCACTATCGCACAATTCGAAAATGACATTCGGGTCGAGAACCCGGCTAACTGGCGGATCTCGAATGTGGACCGGTGATATAGCAAGGTCATCGTCTTTAAGAGTCATGTTGTGTAGAATAATGACAACGTACATAATGTTCTCCATTAACTTTTTTTTTATTGGACGACCCTTTCGATTAACTATTGCCCACTTTTCCTTTATCCGAGCACTCTTTCGACGTCTTTTCTAACCCCCTCTTGTATCTTCTTCATCTTCTTCATCTTCTTCTGTTTAATCTCAAAAGGATGTGGAAATGCCTTCAGAAAGACTGGCCAAAGGGGATATATGTCATCCGCAAGGTAATATCCACGTTTGTACTCTCGACCGTTGCAAACAAATGGCATTCTAGCCTTCTAGGTGCAACCCCATGCAACTCATTATTGAACAAAGGTGACTGGTTAAGCACTTTGATGTCGTTGTTGGAACCTGCAACACCAAATAACGCATGCCAAAACCACATCTTGGGAAGCAACTGCCTCGAGTGAAATTGTTGGTTTTTTATGATCGCCACGATGATATTGTGCCCTATACTTTTTAGGACAATTTCTCGACTCCCAATGAGTACAATCGATACTACCTATCATACCCGGAATACCATGTTTTTCTAAATGGGCATTATATAAAAGAGTAATATCGTGGCTAGTAGGTGCACACAAAAATTCATATTTGTAAAGCTTAATTATGGCAACACAAAAATAGTGTAGGGATTCACGTGCAGTTCTTTTAGAAAAGTCTAAGGATTCATCATATTCGTCAGGAACGTCACCGTATGCGAGTTGACGAATAGTCACCGTGCACTTTTGTAAAGGTGTGAAACTTTCCCTCTTCGCCGCATCCAAACGGGGTGTGAACCACGACTCGCTGTTCGTGATGTCGTCAACAATCTTCAAAAACAACCGTTTAGACATACGAAATCGCTCTTTAAAAATTCTGTCACGGTAACGGGGATTTTCGGCGAAATAAAGTTCCACCAATCGTTGGTTACCGTTTTCACGATCACGGAAAATACGTCTCATCCGTTTAGGAGCGGAAACCTCTTCTTGTTCTTCTTGTTCGATGACGTTAATACATAGTTAAGGTAATTCATCGCGTCCTCGTACGAACCATCAGAGCTGCTTGACGAAGTCCCAATCTCGGATGGTGGAAAAAAGTCTTCATCATCGTAAAGACTCATTTTGTAGAGAGAAAGAGGTGAAGAAAATGGTATATGAGGTGTGTTTTATAAAAAATGAATGGGTATATATAGTAGTTTGTTAAAAATGTTAAAGAAAAAAAAAGGTTGCTAGCCGTTGGCTCCCAACGGTAAAACAAACAGCCACAAGGGCCGACTTCTCCGTACTTCCGGAAACCGTCTGAAACCGCACAGCTCGAGCCAAGAGAGGGAACCAGGTGACATGGTATGGTGAACCGCAAAAAGCCATGTGGCTCCCTTAAAACCGTGAGCCGGCTCTTATACCATACCGCCTCCCCTTACAATTTCGCCCGTGCCCGGTAATGTGTTACAAAATGTGAACCTAAAATCCCTTTTCAACCGGTTCTTATAAACACACCCTTTCGCATATTCTTTATCACAAAGTCAAGAACAATGTTCCTTTACACCAATAGATTCCATGAATGTCAGCTACCCCCATTCGCATTCCCACCCCACCCTTTTGACAATTTCCCTCTTCCAAATCCACATGATCGAATCTCAATCCTCATCTCCATCTCCATCTGTATAAATACCCTAATCCACCCCAAAATCATTCACATCTCACTCACAAAATGATCAATCACAAATTCCTCCCCAAAAGAATAATCCTCGTTCGCCACGGAGAGAGCGCCGGCAACATCGACGGCTCCGCCTACGCCACCACGCCGGATTACAAGATCCCACTCACACCGGACGGAATACAACAGGCGAATCTCGCCGGAAAACAGATCCGGGATGTGGTTTCTGATTCCGGCAGGGTTGGTAACTGGAAGGCCTGTTTTTACGTATCGCCTTATGAGCGAACTAGGTCGACGTTACGGGAGATCGGGAGGTCGTTTCCGAGGAAGAGAGTGATTGGGGTTAAGGAGGAATGTAGGATTAGGGAACAGGATTTTGGGAATTTTCAGATTACGGAGAGGATGAAGGTGATTAAGGAGACTAGAGAGAAATTTGGTAGGTTTTTTTACCGGTTTCCGGAGGGTGAGTCTGCTGCAGATGTTTTCGATCGGGTTTCGAGTAAGTTTTTTCTTCTTTCTTCAGTTTCATGTGCTTTTGTTTTTGTAGTTTAATTGCATTTGATGTGCATTAATTAGAGAGAACACCTCAGTTAGTTATTGTTTGTTCAAATTGGTCCCAAAGTGTACATGGTTATATAGGTTTTTTTTCTTTCTAAAAATGTGATAGTTTGAGCATTAAAATCATGGAATTAGGATCATAGGGGTGTCGGGATTAGGGTTTTGATGCCGAACTGAATAATCGAAATGAGATAGGTTCATAAGCAGCTAAGAAATTGTAATAGAAGAGGTTGTAGAAGATAGTACTAATGCAACAGGGTGTAGAATCTAGTAATTGGGATATTCTTTAACTGTTTGCACTTTGCAGTTGTAGTATATAGGTCATTTGTTTGTTAAATGTTTGTCGAATTCTGATTATTAATGAAGCTAGTAGATAAAATGAGCAAATAGGGCATAAATGAATGTGGAGTGTGGACAAGTTTTCTAGCTCAATTTTATATTGGATTATGCAAGGTTTTTGTTATAGATCAGTTATAGAAAGGGAGATTGTAGAAAATCATCATGAACTAAACTCCAAATTCGAAAATGAAATAAATATTGAAAATTTATGGAGGACCTTAGCTTGTACGTGTATTTAATGTACTAGTGTAACAGGGAATAGAATCTCAGACACTTCTTGGACTAAAAATGATGACGAAAAGTTGTGTTTTTACTGTCGCAAGCTAAATGTTTTAGAGTTTGTGTATGCTTAAAAAATATTTGTATGTAATTTTCAACTGGTTGTGATTTTTGAGACAAGATTTGACCCATTCATAAGTAAAAGGGATGATGTTGTCTACTAACAATTACTAGGGAGCTGGTTGGTTGTGTGTGCCATAGAAGGAACAATAGGGGCAAGTTCCAAATGAGAGTACGAGGAAAATAAATTCCACATTATGGTTAATGTCAAGGAGATCAACAACATATTTCATTTCCTGTTGTAGTCGATTCACTACGAGATACATAGGCGACACAAAAATCATTCACTCATTTAGGAGTGGTGTTTGATGATCTAGATAAGGTATGTGGTTGCAAGAAAATGAGGGTGAAGAACTTTTAAGAAGATTGTATAGTGTATGCGAATGTTGTTAACAACATGCATGATTCCATATTAACAAGCATGAATATGTTGTTCTATGAGTGCTTTTTTAGCTTTGAATGAGCTCATCAAAAAGTGCTTGACCATGACATAAGTAGCATTTTAGTATTCATCGGGGTGGTACGGAGGGAGAATATGCTTACTCTCAAAAACAAAAATAATGACTTTACTTTTTGTATCTTTCCTGTTTTAGATAAGAACATTATGAATATAATTTTCATGATCTTTCGTATTGGTCTGCCATCTTCTTCCTGTCATGGATCAGATTGTGAATTTGTATCCACCTAAAAATTATGCTTCTAATTGCGCATGGGGATAATAATTGGACATGCTAACTTTCTAGAAAGTTGTGGATCAAAACAAGCATCTTGCCTTCAAAAAATTATCATGCTTTTAACTGTGGTTTCAATAAAATACAGTTAAACATGAATAGCGAGAATCATTTCTAAGGCTTATATTAGTTTGTAAATATATTATAAGAAAAGTTCAAGCGATGATATTACGTTGATGCAGTTACTTTATAGTTTATTCATTGATACGTATAATAAATTATTCAAAAGATTCTCTCCGATTTGAGAAATTTTGAAAATTTAATTCAATGAGTAGTTGCCAATTGAAGTTGTAGGTGGCTGATTAAGCTAGAGGTGGTAAAGTGAACAAGTTAGGTAACCTGCCTAAATGACTTGTCTTTTTTGTATGAGTCGGCTTGGTGGGGTCGGCTGACCTAAAACAATTTTTTTTGTCAAAAGATTTAATTCGTGTTACTAACAATTAGGTTATTAGGGTGTCAAGTAGGATTACTAAAGTGTTATTATCTTAATAATAATCTAGTCTTTTGAATAAACTGATTTTGGAAGCTTCATGCATTAAAAATAATAATTTGATCAACTTTCAACCTGTTTTTTACCTTTTTAACCTGTTTGACATGTTAGATAATCATAATCCAAATCCACCTACCCATAAGTCAACGGGTCAAAATTGCTAACTCTAGATTAAGTGGCTTGCCATGTATTATGTCTCCATGTTTACAACTTCAATATCAATTAGAGTTTCCTAACAATCACGGTTTCTGTTATCATCTCTGAATATTTGTTTAAATGATCAGGCTTTCTTGAATCTTTATGGAGGGATATCGACACAAGGCTTCAGTATGACCCTTCTGATGACTTAAATATCATTATAGTTTCACACGGGCTTGCTTCACGAGTCTTTCTAATGAAGTGGTTCAAGTGGACAGTTGAACAATTTGAGCACCTAAACAATTTGAACAACTGTGAGTTTCGAGTAATGCAGTTAGGAGATGGTGGCGAGTACAGCCTGGCAGTTCACCATTCTGATGAAGAAATGCAGGTGTGGGGACTCTCACAGGAGATGATAAATGACCAAAAATGCCGAGCTAATGGTGCACTGACCGAGAAATGTGAATGGTATTTGGATGGTTTTTTTGATCATTTAGCTACTGATTCTGACGATGGTGACGATGGTGAATTTGAAGATTGTTCCGCTGAGAAAATAGATTCATGAAGAGGTTTTGAGTTGTAAACATGTGATGATACTTAGTTGTAGTTGCTAATATGATTATGCAATAATTAGAAATTTAAATATATGTGGAGAAAATTGGTGAGGTTTATTTTAACATGGTTCTTGGAATTTACTGATGTAATTTATTTATTTATTGATGACTATGTTGATATTTGTTGGTATTGTATTTGTTCTAAGCAGAAGTGAATGCAAAGTACAAGACTAGATTATGATGGTCTTGATCATCTCATTTTTATGGTTTCGTTTATATCGTTGAGAACACGTACATGATACGAGTTTGTTGTGGTTATTTCGACCCATATCTTTACCCCCTTTGATGAATGCTAGTTTCGTATTCATTGATTTACATATACGACTAACGTAAGTCCTAACCGTCTTGTAAGAGTTACCTATAAACGAAGCACTTTAAGCCCCTCCTCTGCATTGTAACATCATAAGAAAGAAGGATCCAATCCGACTTGCCCTTTCAAATCCTATATAACCTCGGTATTTGAACCATTACCACGGATTTATAGACGCTAAAAGAAGAACCCACACCCATCTCCGTCATATGAGGAGCAATGGTTTAGCACACGTTACCAATGTTCCTCAGCAAATTAAAAGGCAATGTCCATACCAAACATGTCAAATAAACGACCGACAAAAACAAGATAACGAATATACATAGCAGCGGGCAAGCAATACAATGACCACTACATTTCATCATCACATTTTGAAAAGTTGCCATAAAATAAAAACGAGTTGCCCTTGTTATAGGTTTATAAAGGAGAACAAGAAAAGATTTGCTTACAAAGAAAACATCAGATTTATTAACCTAACAAATAAATAACAACTTTAAGTATATTAAATAGTAATATCATATTCTTCCGTAGTCTATTAATAGTAATATAATATTTTTATTATATTAATAAATACTATTATATTATAATGTTTTCTTATAAATTTATTATAATATTATATGTTATATATATTTGGTTTTATCTTAATTATTTTGTAAAACGGTTGGTGTAACAAATTTTTGTTTTGTTTGAGACATTTTGATCGTTAATTTTTTTAATTTCATATTCTCTACGTAGTATTATAACAATTCAACTATTTTTTAACCCTTGTTAATACCTGTTGCCATATCTAGTTTATCTTAAATAGTAGCTTTATCGATTCGTTTAATTTGATTTCAGGTGGTCCTTATTGTCAATTTTGTCACGTGGTCCACACCCTCCTTCTCGTACACATTTGTAGAAAAAATCGAATTGTGGTGCGTATAACTTCCCCATGTATTCAATCCAAACTTTCATTTCTTCTTCCCTGTGTTTCAATTTCAATTTCAATTTCAATTTCAATTTCAATGGCGTTTTCTTCGATGATCTCATGCCCTTCTCTTTGCCGTCTACCCAAGGTGTCGACCTCTTCGTTACAATTTAATCAGTCCGCCTCGTTTTCCTCTAGATCCTTACCTTCTCGCGCAAATCTAAATCTTCGCAGAAATAGTTTATCAATTCGAGCAGTTTCAACTCAAGGTATCGATCGATCCTTTGATGTTTTTGTTACGTATATTTATATTCGTTACTGCTTTGATTGTGATCGTATTGCTTGAGCTTGTAACAGGAGCTTGAAATTACGTGTATTATCATGTTAGGTTATATTTTGGGAAATTTCTAGTTTTCGGATTATTGATATCTTTTTGTTAGTTCTGAGATTCGAAGGATTCAATTGATTTGGTTAGATACAAGAAATTGTGGTGAGTTTGGTAGGTATAAAAACATACTCACTTTTATGGGTAATTGTGTTGATTAGGTTTTGGGTAGATGATTCAAGTATAAAAAGTACCCAAGCTTATTGACTAGTTGTGGTGCAGCATATCGTTGTTAATAAGGTAGTAAGATCAAGATTCTTCATATTTTTGTTAATAACCTAATTTTTCATCATTGAAGTAGGCAAGAATGGTGGACATAGCTGAAGTGAAATTCATGTAATTATATCCTACAATATGATTTAGAACAGAGTGGCCGGCTTTATAACATAAGCGTTGATGTGTTGTGAAAAATGTAAATTTGGATTGCTAAGATGGAATAGGCCTGCTATAATGTTTAAATTCCATTTTGCAATATGAGAGTGGCTAACCCTCCATGAACAGAAGGTTCAATACCCTCTACGTCCTGTGCTGAGTTTACAGATTGTATTTTATTTGTTAGCCCATGAGAATCGGACTTACATGTTCGAGCACCATATGGAATTATGTGGACTTTGTAGCTTGATATATGAACTTGCTTTTAGATAATATGGGAAGATCTACAATTATTGGTAGCATTTATATGGCGTGTGAGAAATCAATATATGATTACAGGTCCTATTTACTTGATATGAATAGGGAGTCCTGATACAAATCAACCTGGAATTAAATTTGATAAATTTAAAAACAAAAGCACCCAAATATTTCTGCGATTGAAGAAGTAGTGCGCTCCCAATAAATTTAAGACTCTACATCATAGTTACCAAATACACTCAATAGGTTGTGGTTTTCGTATTGGTATGTTTTGTACCAAATCAAATTCGCTAGCGTACCAAATTGAACCGCGTACCCGAAACCGCATACCCATAGCGGAGCGAACCGCGAATTAGGTAACTATGCTCTAAATTATCAATAATCCAAACCAAGACCTGTAATGGCATATGAACACCATTACTAACTTACCCAGGCACCCAACAAAATACTTGGCAAATAAGACATAATAGTAAAATTTAACTTATTAGCGAAAGGATACTAACTAATTAATATTATAGGGGTGCCCGTGCGATATGGTGGGGAACACAACACACTAATGAAGACACTCGTAAAGCGCTTGAACAATTAATTGGCGAAGTATCATATTGTTTAGAAGGTTTGATAAAAGTTTATAAAATAAAGTAAATATGAAATCATATAAAATAAAAACAATTTTGAGAATTTAGTTAAACAGGAAGTTGATTGTTTACATAATTAGATTTCTAAAGGAATTTTCGTTATTAATTGCTTATTAAGTTACTTTTTTAGAATTTAATCACATAATTGGCAAGGACAATTGTATCCCCTTAAACTCTTAAAACATGTGTAAAAAGACAATCCCGCCCTCCTCAAATGTATAATAGTATAAAGTAACAATAGCTAAACCCCCTTGTAAAATACACATGTTTCTGGACTCCCTAGACTATCGTGGCCGGTTCGCATCATCCACAAAATGAAAAGTTGAGAATGTCATGAACAAATGGAACCTAAGCAATCTCTTCATTTCAGTAATCAAGGGATCACTTTCTGAAGATGATTCTTTCTTAGTTGCTAGTCCACTCCTGAAACCGTTGCTGCCTACTTTGGTTAATATTCAAGCTCGTGTCTGCTATGAGATGTTCTTTGTGAATGAGTTTCATATTGTTCACATTACCATGTACTTATCTTGTCATTTGACTTGCAGTTTTAAAAATATCAAGTTCTGTTCTTGTTTATGCTATTTGTTGGGTGAAAATAGAAATTAATGTGACACTTGATACTGTAATTTATGGTATGAATGAAATTGTATAAGTGGGTTATTTGTGCATAACACTGCTTTCCCCATTTCCACCATATTTTCCCTCTTTATATTTCTTACTTCATGTATTTTAATTTTCTTTTAAACTGTGGGGGGAGCTGCAAGCAGAAACCAATTAAAGTATATGAAAAAGATGATGATCTTATCTCTCTCTTTTACACTTGTTGGCAGCAGATATTTTATGTTTAGGACTAGAGTTGAATAAAAGTCAGTTCCTTATACTTAAGTTTGCAACAGGACTCCAAAACATGTGGAGTGATATTGAAAATATACGTTTTATTCTTTCAAAGATAAGTTTTTAAATAAATGCCCTTGGCCCCTCGAAACTTTGTTACACCACTATTTATACCAATCTTATCTTTATGTCTACCTTTCTACACCTATTTAATTTATTTGATTACTAAATGAACTTTTAGCACCAAACTAGTTAGTGCTAAGAACATTTTATACAACATGGTAAAGGTGGTGATGTTTAATATGGACTGGATGGCATAGCAAGTTATCAACCAATAATGAATGTGAATTCTTCTAAAATCTGTGTTCTTTTTCTCCTTTGAGGTTGATGATGAGGTTACATGCGTTGATTCATGCCAAGTGACTTCTTGGAATGCGGTCCATGACTCCATGCCACATGCAATGATAGATAGTGTCACGTGTGTTTAAGAAAATTATGATTTAATTCTAAGAAATAATTTATTCCTTGTATAATAGTTAAATGATTTATGCCTTATGTATATCCAACAATAGCATATTAGGTAATACATTATTAGGTAAGCACTATTATAGGAAATTGATATAGAATAGCTGTAAGCTTGACCAGATAATTGGAGACTGGAGAAAATCCACCTCTCAAAAGTAGGTCATTTTGGATAAAATACGCATGATTACAGTAACTGTAATACTACAATAGTAATACAAATTTTCAATCAGACCGACCCTCAACATCTTATTTCATTATCATCAGTAAGTTATCCTTTGGCGCTCTATCAAATAATTATGATGGGTGTTGCATTTTCAGACCTCTTTGATCTTCTTTTCTTCTTAACTACTCCTGTATGCTTATCTTGATTGGTCTTAGGCTTTCTGAAATAGCTAACTTTGCATTTACAACAAAATCTGTATTTCTAACTATAAGTGATGCTGTATGTTGTAGCCGCACCTGCATCTGGAGGAATTGCACCTGCCATTGGATTGACTGATAATGCTTTGAAGCATTTAAACAAAATGAGGTCTGAAAAGAATCAAGATTTATGCTTGAGAATTGGTGTTAAACAAGGTGGGTGCTCAGGCATGTCTTACAGCATGGAATTCGAGAGCAAGGAAAATACGAGAGTGGATGACACAGTTATGGAATACGATGGTTTTGTCATAGGTATCCTTCTATTTTGTTTTACTTAGTACTATACCTGTAGAAAATAACCATTATTCATGCACTGAAAATGAATACAAATAGAGGTGGTAATTTTTAATCTGTTTACCATTGAATAGGTTGATTTGGGTTATGCACTTATGCGTTATATCTGATGGATCGAATGGGTAAAGTAAAAGTATAGCTAAAAGGGAAGTGGGTCAAACTGGCAAAAGCCACTTACAGTTTATGCTCAATTGCATAAAACCTCATACTTCTCTTTATTTGAAAATTTGTATTACTATTGTAGTATTACAGTTACTGTAATCATTTGTAACAACATGATTACATTGCCTGGTAAATAGTCAAACAATAAAGAGAAGTATGAGGTTTGCCACTGTAATGATATGTTTCCACTATTTTGTCTTTGTTGAAGGGAATCTGGTAAATAGTCAAACACATTTCCAACTATGTGAATGAATTAAGTGTTTTCGGAACAATGAACCATCTCAGAATCTTAAATAAGATGTTGAGGGTCGGTCTGATTGACCGTGAACATTTCTTCATGGTTGACAAAGTACAATGTTACTTTGAACAATGATCTGTTTGTTTAATTTATTACCTGTTTTTGGATTCTTGATGCTGGTTTTGTTACTTATGTGCAGTTTGTGATCCAAAGAGCCTTCTTTTCATCTTCGGGATGCAACTCGACTTTAGTGATGCCCTCATCGGTGGAGGTTTTTCCTTCAAAAACCCAAATGCTACACAAACATGTGGCTGTGGCAAATCATTTGCTGCGTAGATGTTGAAGATTGTATACTTTTAGACCGTTTATTATACTCGATATGTAACCAATATATTATAGCCTGCCTGTATGATCTGTCCATAAGTACTTCTAGTACAAAAATCATCTTTATGCATGAGTGGACATGATTAAATTAAGATCTTGGCATCATGATGTTGTATCTAGATATTGTTCCAGAATACAATTTGTCGATTTTAGCAATTGTTTATTTATACGCTTAGCGATTCCAGGGAACATCATTGAACCACCACCGAGCACAATGTTTCTATAAAGATCCTTCCTTGTATCAACATCACTTTTCATGATTGACTTGTAGGTCAACTCATGAATACCACCCCCTTCCATTCCAATCAAAGATGGGCGGAATGGAGCCTCTGCACAACGAAATCTCTCTGCTCCGATCGTAACAACTTCTCCATCCGGTAATTCATAATCCTTCTCAACAACAGATAAGCTACTTTTTACAGTTTCAAGCTCTTGCTCATAGTCAAGAACCACATATGGTAGCTTTTCTTTCAATGTCACGGATGATTTCCCGTTCAGCAATGGTGGTGAACAGCTAACTTCCACTCAAGATCTTCATGAGGGAATCCGTAAGATCACGCCCCCCATGATCAAGACGATTCCACAATCGAAATCAGGGGCCGAGTATCCTCTGAGTCAGCCATTTTTATAAACAGTTTTCCTCTTGATGATCTAAACACTATACGTTGGTCAAATCACAAGTAAGAAAGAAAACATGAAGCAAAAATAAGACAAGACACCGATTTATGGCTTACCAAAAATGGGGGTTGTGACTTTTTTGTTTTTAATTTTTTAGCGGCAAACGCACACCGATTAATCTAGTTTTAAATTACACCCTAAATATCGTTGTCACTCATCACATCCACTACCCTATCAAGTGGACTAGTCGTACATTGGCTAGCAGAGGTTATGATTGAAGTAATGAACGTGGGGCACATGCTTTTCTTTTTTCAATTTTATCTACCAATATTGAACGCTACATCTCATATCTCTTTCTTAATTAAACTTCATATTCATATAAACACTATTACACCTTTAGAGCATCACCAACGCGGATGTGCTGGATGCCATCGGTCCTTTTGAAAATCGAACAACGCGTTGGAGGAGTGAAATTGTGGGTTTGTGAACAAAATTAATAGGAATCGTCCACTATTTTTTTTTGGATTTCATCTTTATCCTTCATCCTAACATCTATAATTTATAGGTTTGTCAAATCGTTACAATTTCGCATTTCGTCCTGAGAAATCAAACAGTACTAGTGTACTACATCT
Organism: Deinandra increscens subsp. villosa; assembly: GCA_039602395.1. Classification (NCBI taxonomy): domain Eukaryota; kingdom Viridiplantae; phylum Streptophyta; class Magnoliopsida; order Asterales; family Asteraceae; genus Deinandra; species Deinandra increscens. The sequence continues at coordinate 8,917,630 of JBCNJP010000007.1, read as the reverse complement.
ATAATATAATCCTAACAATTACGTCAATGACATGTAGAGTTGCAAATTCCAAGCCGGTTTTTCGGTTTCTAACCAGTCCAAACCGAAAACCGAAACCGATCGTCACCAGTTTTCCCCCAACCGGTTCTTAAACCGCTTCAAACCAGCTGGTTAGAGACCGGTTCCTATATTTTGTGTACAAACCGGTTAGGAACCGGTTTCTATATTTTGTACACATGCATTAAAGAGCCATTGGTAACGATATTATAGCCGTTTTATGACCGTTTGAGCTTGTTTTTTATACCCATTTTGACCTTAATTCTTTGTATATATAGCTTCATGGTGTGTTAGTTTCATTACCCCACTTCTCTACCTCTCAAAAACACTCAAACACACTATTTTTTTTCTTCCATTCCAAATGGCAAGTTTTAGTGCTCAAAGTAATGTCAACATTGATGCTAGTGGGCTTGGCAATGACGGATACAACATTGTGAACATCATACCAACAAAGAGAGACCCGGACTTAATTTGCCATTTCGACATGTGTGAGTTGAAAAATGGTTTAACGAGGGCTTGGTGCAAGAGTTGTGGAACCTTTCTCAAAGGAGATTCCAACTCTAATTTGCGAGCACATTTGAATGTCCATTGCAAGACCAAGAAGAACAACCGGTGGCAGAGGCAACAAAATAAATGTGAAATATTTACTAGTTCTGTTGTTTAAGTTATTTTTGTGATGGTTTTAAGTTTTAATAAATGAAAAAAAATGTTTATTTGTTTATATAATGTGTTTAAAAAATAAAAGAAAATTAAGCATAGCAAACCGATCCAAACCGGTTTTAACCCATAAACTGGTTTGATCGGTTTGTAACCCCAACCGGTTGGACCAGTTCTCATTTTTCTCCTTCAACCGGTTAGTAACCTGAACCGGTTATTGGCCTAACCAATTTTGACCATAACCGATTTGGTCAACAACCGATTAGTAATTGGTATCGGTTTTGAAAATAACCGATAATTGTACCTCTAGACTCATCTGACTCCAAGAATCTGCCCTAAAACGTGAAGGATAGTGTAGGAAAGTTTGGTCCGAATATCTTACACCCCACCTATACGTCAAGTATAGTGGTACACGTGACCCTCAAATTTCTCACACCGCACAATACGTCACGTGTAGGTCAGGTAAATATCAAAAAACATGCGGTGTCTCTAAGAAATCCGTTTTCTAAAAGGTAGAACAACAATGGGGATTCTCATTTAACAATAATTTAAAAATAACACATACAGAATTCACAGTCTCAAATCCTTGAATAGTTTCAGTTATTAATCTTACATGTTCCATGCTTCACATTTAGTTTTGTTTGTTACTTGAAGCATTAATAAACATTAGATAATATATGGCCTAAACTCGATGCCTTCAACAATAATTCCTCCAAAACTCCCACCCCATAATCGTACCTTGAGTGTCGAATGATCTTCTAACTTTTCTAATGGTTTGGTCAACATTACCTCCATCCAACCATCCTTCCTTTCTTCCATCCAACTTTCTACATCATACTCAACCCATCATTTGTCATCTCAACTCCTTCGGTTTCCGGTTCTTGATCATCACTCTCCGGCTTCATTTCTAGCTTCTTATTCCGGTTCATATGTACACGAACATTACCTAGAAGACGGTGACCAAATCCATACTCTGCTGTAAACAAACGATCACCATCGGGATGTTCGTTATGTTCAAATTTGAACACAAGATAGCATGCATACATATTTTGTGGTGAAAACATTTGTAACTGAAGTGTACATGTGAAACTATAGGAGGAAGCATATCCTAGAATTATCGCCTCATGAAACCTGTTGATATTCAAATATTACTCACTTTTTCATTCAACAAAGATATACATTTTTAAATCTTTATTACAAAACTGTAAGGATGATTGAGAACCTGGATTCATATAGAGATTGAGTATCTAAATGTTCGTATTCGATTTCATCACGTAAGATTCGTGTAGCGGGTAGCATTGAAGATATCCAGTTGTTGTCTGAGTTGGACATCGATAACCACTGTTAACAATTTAAATTGTCAGATTATGATACAACAAGAACCAATGATCCCTAGCTTAATTGCTAAACATTAAAAGTGGAAAGTCTTGGGTTCAAGTCTCACCTGTGACAAAAAAGTTAATGGGGGTCCAGGTTGGGTCAGGGGGTTTATCTCACCTATGGTGAGTTTCCTCCTGATCAGGATTAGAGATGATCGAATGGGTGGGTAATACCCCGTAAGTGATCCAAATTTGTCGTTTAAAAACATGATACAACAAGCATTTGATGAAATCTTATTCAATCAAAATTTCCAATGTAAGTTCATGATTATCAAGAAGAACAAGAAGAAGAAAATGATGGTATTACCAGTTGGCCATTGTCACAAAGAAAACCCTTGCAAAGACAAAAATAGAGCTCCTTTTTATTGTTGTAATGCAAAGGCTTGTCCGACCTTTGAATGTAGCGTTGATAGCGATTTGGTAATTTTTTCATCCAATACTTATCGTCAACTGTTTCCTCTTCACATGTTATCTGCAGACTTTTTATTGATCTCCCTGCCTCTTCATGTTGAATCTAGAAATATATTGTGCATATTTATGATCTAGAAACATATCCTACATACATATATATTTGTGATCTAGAATGTGGTAAAAACGTACTTGGATTTTTAGAGTCTCTTCAAGCTCTTTCTTCACAACATCCATTAGAGGTCGTTGTTCTCGCTTTTGAAGGCATTTATATGCGATTGCAGAAAATTTTCTCAAGGAGTCAGTGCTCATTTGAGCCCTTAAAGCAGGATCAATAATCATGTCCAGTTTATCATTAACATAATATTCTCTAGCTACTTCTGCTAATAACAAGATGCCATCTTTGTCTCTAGCGTAGCACAACCTCCCACAAAGAACTTCAAATAGTACCATACCAAAAGAATAAACGTCTGTTTTCTTGTTCACAAACCCAGTCCGAATGTATTCAGGTTCCAGATAGTTTTGTGTGCCACATGCTTGGGAAATAACCGTACTTCTACCGAAACCAGAAACAGTTAACTTGGACAATCCAAGGTCAGAAATTTTGCCTACCCACTTGTGATCAAGCAAAATATTTGAGCTTTTTATATCCCTGTGGATTATCGCTTTGATGCTCTCCAAGATGATTGTGAAGGTGATCCAGCCCGCGAGCCGCATCAGAAACAATTTTGAGTCTTTCAAGCCATGTAAGAGCATGTTTGGTGTCGCTAGGCCTGATATACCGATCCAAACTTCCATGTTCTGCGTATTCATACACAATAATCTTCTCTTTTCCCTCATCACAATACCCAACAAGAGTGATGATGTTTTCATGCCGGTGACCGGAGAGCAGTTGGATCTCGGTCAAGAACTCTTTCAACCCTTGGCCAAACTGCTCATTTAACCTCTTCACAGCAACCTTGATGTATTTTCCGTTGGTGAAGAGTTGTCCTTCGTAAACGGGACCATATCCACCTCTTCCAATGATCTTTCCGAAGTCTTTTGTTGCATCTTTTATCTCTGCGAATGATATCTTGAGGTGCTCCCACTTTTTCATTCCTGACATGATGATATCTGGTTTTGATTTTGATTAAATGGGTTGTAGATTGAATGGGTTGTAGATTGCTAGAGAAGGACAAGCTGTGAGGATAAATGGGAAGAAGAGTTTTCACACTAATAATTAAATATGAAACTGTCTGTTCTTTTTTTTAATAAAAATTTATGTCAACCAAGTGCCATCTTTAAAGCTCACCACATGTAGGGACCCCAACATGGGTTCAATTGCACAAATGCACATGCAAGGTCTAATTAATTAAATGGGTTAAATTAGATTTGTGCCCCCAAAATCTTCATTCTCACCCCTCTATGACTTTAAAACTTTGTATTAATAATAAAGTTAATATCTTTCTAAGATAAAAGTTAAGATCTTTTGGATTAATCTTTCTAAATGACTACAAGTAATAACGTATCGTTTGGTGGGATGCTTACGAAGTTACGATATTATAAATATAAAAAGCTTGACAGTGTGTTTTGACATTGCAAAAGCTGTCATCTCTTCGTGTGGACAAAAACTCAAATAATTTGATATATTAATAAAGAAGAACGCAATTCATTCATTCAAAAGTCAACTTTCCAAAAACGTCAACTTTCAAGTTTTGGATCATGGGAAGGGAATCAATGTTTGTTAAAGGTATTTCATATTGCATTTTTAAAGCCTATATATATGTCATGGCCATATCACCATAAATTAATTATAATTTTTATTATTTGTTAATTTTTTTTAATGTTTTTGATTTGGCTAGTTTTCATTAAAGATTAGAACCTGTTTACAAGAGAGTGAAGGTAAACAGGCAACAAGCTGTGTCGCTAAACCTTTTTGTATAGCGAAACCAGGCCGTTTATAAATTACATTCATGGATCTTGAAATTACATTAATGTTTTTGATTTGGCTAGTTTTCATTTAAGACTAGAACCTGTTTATAAGAGAGTTAAGGTAAACAGGCAACAAGCTGTGTCGCTAAACCTTTTTGTATAGCGAAACCAAGCCGTTTAAAAATTACATTCATGGATCTTGGCATTATATAACATTACTGTGCATGACACGTTGAACTCTGTCAAGCAGCTCAACGGTCTTAGGTGCGAGAAAGTCAAATGTATTAAATGCAAATTGTATAAACACGTGTTGGTTGTCAAAACACGTCTTCTCATGTTTAGCCACTTTGCATGAAGAAGCTTTTAAAGCAGTCTGACATGTCGTGAAACTACTACACCTAAGCTCACGAAAAGGGAAACCCCTCTTAGATCCACACATGCATGTCCACCCCCCCCCCCCCCCAAATTCCATCCGAAGACCAAAATGTCAGCCGGCCTGAGTGTTGATCTTCTTTCCAACGGATCAACCAGTAAATTCAAGGGCGCCTCCTTTTTAGCAGAAATCCTGGCACATTTGAAAATGTCAAAGAGAACATCCCAAATAAATTGTGTCGGTATTTGAACCCTGAAAGCTCTCTACAATAGACCGCATGCTCCCCTGGTTAAATCTCGGCACGTTTAATATTTTTAGTCGTAATTCATTTATGATAAATATTATGATTTTGAACTAAATTTTTTTAGTTGTAGAATAAATTATAGGGAAAAATACCCCTAGATGTATTTTGAGCGGAAATGCTAAGTAAAGCTTGCTGTGGGAGAAACTCAACCTGAAGACAATTTTGGGAGAACATACTTACTCTAGAAGATTTAAGTTACTTCGGAGATTTCAAGTTAACTCGGAAAGCAGCAGTTGTGTCGGAAAATTCAAGTTATCCCGGAAGAATACATGTTCCGGATGAACTCGAGTTCTCTCGTAATTAGAATTCATCCGAAGTTGACTACTCACTAGCACTTCACCTGGAGCTGACATAAAGTACTTTTGCAGCCTGAATCGAATTACATTTTTATAATATGTTAAATTTTGTATTCATTTTTTTAAACCGCCCGTGCGTCGTACGGGTATCAAAAACTAGTATGTATGTATATATATATATATATATATATATATATATATATATATATAGGAAAAAGATAAATTGGAACCCACCTTGAGTTGGAGAATCGTTGGAACCCGGTCAAAAACGCGGTAAAAAAATGTTTTTTTTTCTGAATTTTTTTATGGTGGTTCTTTATGTTATAAACTACCCTTAAATGAAAAAAAATCGCAACTTCCATTGTGGTGTAGTGGTAGGAAGCCTGTGTTCTCTACTTGAGACACAGGTTCGATTCTTACGGACAACACTTTGGAAGGGGCATTGGCGATGAGGGGAGACTTGGGGCTGAAATGTCACAAGTTCGATCCCTGAGCTCCCAGGTTTACCACCCGGCCGCTCGCGGAGGTGGATTTTCCCTGGAATGAGCTCAACTGGTGTAAATAGTCCCCGGGTTTTCCGGGGCATTCGTTGGCCGTTCAAAAAAAAATGAAAAAAACAAAAAAAAACCGCCTAGTAGATTTTCAGTTACGAAAAAGTTAAATTTGTAACTTTTATGCATATATTTGTAGTTACGCAAAAAGTTACATGTGTAACCTAGACATTTTTGATATTATTTTTAAAAAAAATCTAGTAGGCGGTTTTTTGATTTTTTTTCATTTAAGAGTAGTTTATAACATAAAGAACCACCATAAAAAAATTAAGAAAAAAAACATTTTTTAACCGCGTTTTTGACCGGGTTCCAACGATTCTCCAACTCAAAGTGGGTTCCAAAATATACCCCAACCCATATATATATATATATATATATATATATATATATATATATATATATATAGGGTTTAGATCCACTAAAAACATATTTTGGCTAAAAAGAAAAGGAAGAGATCTCATCCATTAATTTTACAAATCAACGTTAAGATTGAAGTGAAATAGAATAAGAGGAAAATTAAGATGTGAGGGTATTTTTGGTATAGTCTCTTTTGTTGGTTTTTTTTAAATCCCTCAAGTTTTTAAATGTTCATAACTTTTTCATATGACATTATTTTTTTTATAAAAATTACACCATAAAAACGAATATTTTTTTCTCTTTAATTTGACTACAGTATTGATATATAAAAAACTTTAAAAAATGTTAAAAAAAAAGTGTACTAGTGTGTCATAATTGTACAAATTTCAAAAACAAATGTACTAGTTCGTAATAATTGTACTATTTTACATTTAAACAATATGATTTGTATTGTTTTCTATTGTACATTTTGTTTTGCATTAAAACAACTATTTAAATGTTGTTTTGTATTAACAGAACATATTTTATGTTTTTTTTAAATGTAAAACAACACATATAATTGTGCCGGTTTGCATTAAAAATGTAATGATTTTCTATATGTATTTTTCTTTACGTTAGACAACATTATTTGTCATGTTTTACGTTAAGACAATATTATTTGTACTTCTTACATTAAATTTTTTTATTTGTACCGTTTTAAAGTAAAACAATACCTATAATTGTGTTATTTTGCATTAAAAATGTACTAATTTTATATATGTATTGTTTTATGTCAAAACAACACTATTTGTACCTTATTCTTATTTTTTTTATTGTGCCACATGTCAAAGTTATATTGCTTCGTATTATTTTTAGACAAAATCAATTTTCTATTTGATCCAACCAATATATATATATATATATATATATATATATATATATATATATATAATGAGTTGGGTTATAATACAAAGTGGTTTATTTGTAAGAAGTGTAAGAAGCAATAGCATTATGCCATGTGGCAATCACTTGAATTAGGCATAGAGGGTAATTATGTCTTTTGATATTTTTTGTAAATAAATAAATCAAATAATCTTAGGAGCTTTATTTGCTTTCAGTTATCATCATTAACTGATTTGAGCTAATTTAGGGGAAGAAATTACGATGCCAATTCAATCTCACGTCCACAAAATCATTATTCCCAATTTCACAATCAGGTACGCAGTCGAGATAAAACAGTGGTTCGTCTTCCTTCCACGCCTGAAATTGGTATTCAATTGAACCAAATCGTGTTGCTGAGATCGAGTGATTGCTGAAATTCGATTTCATTTGAAGCAAATCGAGTTGCTGAGATCGAAAAAGAGAGCTTCTTGATCGATTTGAAGGCCATGAATTCCATGATCGATGAAGATAACGGTATGTAATGAGTCATTGAAGTGTTAGTTTATGCATAAACCCTATAATTCGAATTATCTGTATAATATAGCAGCGATAGTATAATTTGATTCATTTATGTCTTTAATCTACGTTTTCAATTATAGGATTCTACAATTGGGGGTTTGTTATCAGGCATGCATGTGATTAAGTTATGATCTTTATTCTTAAAATTGACAATTTTTGTAGTTAGCAGTAATAGTATACCAATGTGTTAGCTTTAATTTTTTCTTTTTTTTTTCATTATAATGCCAAAGTTTCATTTATATATCTTTGAATTGTGTAAGTTTACTAAGTTAATGCATGTTTATACCATCAGTCAGTATCATTATATATATATATATCCTTCAATGTAATGTGTAGTCATACGTTTTGACGTTAACGAGTGATGTTATGCATTCATTTAAGAGTAATTGTACACAAAGTATGCACGCGCAGCAGGTTTTTCAGTTATAATATAGAGTGTTATGATTACGGTGTAAAGTGTTTCTAAGTTGAACCCATGGTGTTATGCCAAAAGTGTTATGCCAAAAGTGTTATGGGTGTTCCTATCATACTCCATGGTGTTACTGATTTTTAAGCACTTTCAAGTGTTTTCCATATCTTTAAATATATCATACCACATTGTGTTACTGATCTTAAAGCACTGTCAAGAGTTTTTTGTATATCATACCACATATACTTAGTCAGAGAGGCATAGTTTAACAATGTGCTACCTTTGTTTTTCTGTCAGGTTTACTTTCTTATTGTCATAGTAATGCAAATTTTTTTTTTACCATTATTGTCATAACAATGTGCTACCTTTGTGATATATTTTTCCATATCTTTAAATATATCATACCACATATACTTAGTCAGAGAGGCATAGTTTAACAATGTGCTACCTTTGTTTTTCAGTCAGGTTTACTTTCTTATTGTCATAGTAATGCAAAATTTTTTTTACCATTATGTCAACTAAGTTATTTATATACTCTTATTAATGCCTCAAAGTGATTCATGTATAAAGTGTTACCAAGTATTGCTAATTTTAGTCGTGCGAACATGTGTGTTATGCTTCATTTTATTACATATTCAGTTATGTTTTTTTCTTTATGCAGAACTTCCAGTTTATACACCAGCGGGTGTCGAACGATTTTCACCCAATAGTGGCAAGAGATATTATACACCTGTTGTTGAACAATCTTTAAAACCTGTTGAGGGAACTATCTTTAAGCATACGGATGATGCGTATTCCCTATACACAAAGTATGCACGCGCAGCAGGTTTTTCAGTAAGAAAGTCCACCCAAATTGTCACTCATGGTGTCCTGACTATCAAATACTTTGTTTGTTCAAAAGAAGGATTTAGAAATGTTGTGTTAGGTCATGCATTGGATAATGATGGTAAAAGGAAGGTTGTTCGCAAGAAGCCATCTAAGAGGACTGGTTGCCTAGCTGGAATACGTTTGAGGTTACTAAAGGATAATACTTTCGAGTTATATGAGTTTGTAGAGGAGCATAACCACGGTCTTGTTCATCAGGATGACATTCATCTACTAACTGCGTATAGGGGTCTGAGCTATACGCAGAAGAAGTTTATTCGTGGCTTGTCTAATATCAACCTTGGACCTGTAAAGGCTTTTAATATTATGAAAGAATTGTACGGTGGATACGATAAGGTTGGGGCCACGAAATCTGATGTTAAGAACTATAAGAATGAGGTTAATTTAGCAATTGGTGATAATGATGCTGCGATGTTTGTTAGTCGGCTTTTGAGCAAGAAGGAGTTTCTACCTAATTTTTTTTGCGAATACGATACTAAAAGTGATGGTACGTTGAAGTGTGTGTTTTGGGCTGATGAGGATCACAAGAGGAATTTCTTTTCATTTGGCGATGTTGTAGGTTTCGATGCCACTTACCGTACAAACGGGTCAGAATTTGTGAATTATTTTTTACAAGGTTTTTTTTTTCAAAATCTTTTAACATTTGCTAATTATGATTTATTTGTGTAGAGTTGGTATGATTTTTGTACCATTTACTGCTATAGATAACCACAACAGAAATGTTACAATTGCTGGTGCTTTAATTGATTCTGAAACAACAGAGACATACAAGTGGTTGCTTACGCGCTTCAAATTGGCATTTTCTTACGAGCCTATGGTGGTTGTCACCGATCAAGACCCTGCTGTAATGAAGGTTGTGGACGAGGTGTTCACCAACAGCCGTCATAGGCTATGTATGTGGCATGTAATGCAGAAAGTAACTGCAAAGGTTAGCAATTTCAACTGGGTTTTAATATCTTCAAATTCTGTTCAGTTATCATATATCTGAGTTATTATTCATGGCATCACATATATTTTTTGTTTATACAACCAACATCTAGGTACTTATTGAATATGTTAATTAACATGTGTTTTATTTTGTGATATACAATTTTTAAATACTTGAACAGGGTGAAGTTTGGAGTGTTTACATACACTATGTCAACACATTACAACGTTTTAAGTACGGTAGAATAACTTATGCATTCTAATAGAACATCATACAATAAATCTACCATACACATCGTTGGGTTTTATGCCAAAAGTGTTATGGGTGTTCCTATCATACTCCATGGTGTTACTGATTTTTAAGCACTTTCAAGTGTTTTCCATATCTTTAAATATATCATACCACATTGTGTTACTGATCTTAAAGCACTGTCAAGTGTTTTTTGTGTATATTTAAATAAATGGAAAACCATTGACAGTTCACTTTCAAGTTTTTGCAAACACTTTCAAGTGTTTTCACTAACTTTTTTAAACTGATCTTTTTGTGTATCTTTAAATATATCATACTACATTTGTGTTAATGATCTTAAAGCACTGTCAAGTGTTATGTCAAGTGTTTGAACCTGATCTTTTTTTGCATATCTCTTACGAGTTTGTAAAGCACTATCAAGTGTTTTTGCATATCATTAATACACAATATGCAAAGCTCTCAATACGTTATTATTCATGTCAGTTTCAAAGTTGTTTGTTAATCGATATACTGTTAACATTTTTTTTTTTGTTTTATAGATGTTATTTATTATTCGACTCATATCCATTTTAATCAAATCTGTCGATGACTGTCTTCCTTGTTATAATATAGAGTCTTATGATTATATACTCCATATTAATCTACAAGTGTGTTTTGTATATATTACATTCTCCACAGTATCTTCTTCATTGTTATAATACAAAGTGTTATGATTATTTACTCCATATTAATCTACAAGTGGGTTTCGTAAATATTAGTTTTTGTTCAGTATATTTTTTTTTTACACACAGGTGGGATCAAATCTATGTAATCGGACTGATTTTAAGAAGAAATTAGGTGACATAGTTTGGGCCGATAACATCACCCCCGAGACCTTTGAAGCTGAATGGAAGAAAATAATGACAGAGTTTGAATTGACAGACCATGAATGGTTACTCAGAATATTTGAGCTCCGACACATCTGGATTCCCTCGTATTACATGGACGAGAACATGTCTGGTATTATGCGTACGACCTCTAGATCGGAGAGTGAGAATCATTATTTCGGCAAATTTTGTAACCCCAAATGCACTCTTGTTGAATTTCTGAGCCATTTTGACACGGCTATGGAGTGTCAAAGATACGAGCACCGGAAAAATGATCATGAGACCAGGTACACATCACATGAGATGTTGACTGATTATATTCTCGAGGAACAAGCTGCGCAGATATACACTCAGCTTATTTTTGTTAAGGATGTTCAAGTCGAGATAGATGCTTCTATTCGCAAGTGCATGTCTGATGGTTCCGAGATGGTCAACGATTTCAGGATATTTCGAATAAAAGATTATGAGCAGCCATGTTATTCATTTTTCCAGGTACATTTCTTTTAAACTTTTTGAATATGGCTGATCAAATTTTTATGTTTAAGGGTTGAGGTCTGTTTTTATGTAGCAACTTAGTGTTACATAGCCAATATCCCTCATAACACTTTAATTTGTAAGGATTATTTGGTCCCAGTGTAAATATATAAATATATTTTTTTTCCCGCAGGTTAAGTTCCGAAAGGACGACGTTACGGCCTCATGCAGTTGCCTTAGATTTGAACAATACGGGTTGTTATGTCGTCACATATTCAATGTTTTGAGGTTTTCTGACGTCCTAGAGTTTCCCAAACAGTACATACTTAGACGTTGGACAAGGGAAGCCGTCCCAAATGGAAATAACCTTCCTATGGTAGGTGTTAATGGTGTAGCAGAAAGTGACATCCAGGTCGACACTGTTGTTCGTGAGATAATGTTTTCCGCGGAGTATGTTGTTAACAAACTTGTAACAGACATGGAAAAACTATGTTCTTTTAGGGATCATATGAAGGAATACATGTCAACGGTTGATTCGACACAGAAAATTGTACCAGAACCCACCAGGAAAGACAGGTTTGCAATATATGCTGGTTATGATAAGACCACAACAGCTACTGTTCGTCGTCCTGTTGGTATTAGATTCAAAGGGTGTGGTTCTGGGAAACGGATGAAGTCGCAGCGTGAGAAAGCAATTATACAATCGGGCAAGAGAGACAGGAGGTGTACAGGGTGTCACTCTACTGGGCACGACATACGCAATTGTGATGTGGTAATATTGAAACGTAAGCATGCCGCAAATGCGGGTACAAACGCAGGTACATCTGAGGAAAATTACCAACACAGTATCGACGTTCAAGAAATATGATCATTTATATATATATTTTTTATGGGTGCTTTATTTACCAACCTTTTGTTTCCCCGGATATTACAACTAGTTTAAACTTTTTTTTTACTTTCATATATTATTGTTCTTGACTATTACATTGTTTTCCTTAATAGTGACAATTTTTTTTTTCATTTATTTATTCACTGTTGGGATCCTTAATTATTTGATGTGTTATGTTTGGAATTGCATACTATATACTCAAGTTTATGAACTAAAAGTAATTAAACATAAGTGTTATGTTTCAGTTTAGTATTGTATTTTCATTATTGCCTCTATATAAGTTTACTGACCATCGTTTAATTGTGTTATGATGGTCACCGTTCATGGTTCCCATAGTTTCTTTATCATCCTTCTTGTGTAATCCATTATGCTTGTATTCACATCATAATATGTAACACATACACACTCGGTCTTAGCACAGTAAACATTTGTATTAAATCTTATATTCGGCTCTAAGAGTTACATGGTCTTTATCATCCTTCTTGTGTAATGAACCTTCCCTGAAATCATCTTCTTATAAAAAACACTTTACAACAGGGAAGTATTTAATTTATTAACCAGACTCAATATAAAGCACTCCATTTGGGGTAATGATGCTTAAATGTGGAAAATAGAGTAATGCTTACCAAAGTTTCTTGCTACGGATTACTTCATTTTTCTATAATTGCATGTTTTATAACCCACCAGATTATTGTAGGTTGGGTATTTGAAATTAGCCCTTCTTAATTATTGTAGGTTGGTATTGGAATCTACATCAATAAAAAATCACAATCAACCTTCATATCAATAAAAAAACCCTTCTTAATAATTGTAGCTCTAAAAGTCTAAACATCCATCAAACATCTTAAACTTCAAAATACAAACACCAATTCATTGCATCATAGAAGAACAACGATACTAAACTAACACTTAAAGCATCCCAAATCATAAACACCCAAAAAAAAAAAACATCTTCCATTACGGCACCCGCTAACCAGCATCACCCATCATTGTGTTAGGAATACTCCAACACACATAAATCAGCTACTACTACCGACTTTGTTCAGCCGTTTCTCGATCCGCGCTATAGCACCTTCACGCATCAGATTCCTTTTGTTAGCATCCATATCTAGATAGTCCTGTAATCCTACAACCACATGCTTCTTTTGTGTGTTATCCTCGTGTAACAAGATCTTTGTTACATACTTGATTCTAAGATCAACAAGCTCTTTTGTCTGGTCCGGACCCTCCTTTGACATCACAAATTTCCATTGCCGCAGTTCCGCTCCTTCGAATGTCTCCATGTGCCTCATGAGAAACACACCACAATCTATTTGGTTGTTCTTAGTTCGCCATGACATCATCACCCTATTTATTGGCCAGCGCCTCATTTCTAACCCCCTAGGATGCTTAGTTCTTTTTAAATATCCAGCAAATGTATTTCTCTGCAAAAAAAAAAAAACAATACAAAACTATATCAGATGTATAGTGTTTTTTTTCTTCAAATTATTTAAAGGCCACTGCTTCATTTCCCTTACCATCATCTCTGGCCAACCTATATATCTTTTCCAATACCCTTCTCCATCAAAGTTGTTGTCAAGCAAGTCAATACATCCTTTTTTAAGGTTAAAGCTCAAGACACAACAATGTTCATCAACTAGTACAGGAATGAATACCATGTCAATGCCATAAATAGTCAGCAACTGATCCATTTTTAGAACTTTTTCCATGTTATCAGTGAATTCTTTAATCCTAACATCCTCCGTAACACCCTTCATATACGATTCCTTCCCCTGCACGTTTACTTACTGTGTTAGTTAAATCATACCCCTCGGCGTTGCGTATCCTTCGAATGACCTTAACACACACCATATAATTTAAGAGACTAAATATAAATAAAAAACACAACACTGTTAAGCATCAGATAGCTTACCAACATATTTGTCGAACAAAACATACGCAAAGGGCTGCCCCTTCGCCTGTACTTTCGATCGTGGTTCAATACTGTCGACCATGCACTTATTACGTTGGCGTGCACCTTCACTCCAGGACATAAACTTTCCATATGCACCCGCATAACATCCCCACCGCGCTCGGTGTTGTAGACTATATCCCTACGTTGACAAATAAATGTTCAGTAAGCAGTTGCAACTATTTAATAACTTTAATACTATTAACTCAGATATTATTCTAACCTTTTAGATCCATAACTACTAAAAATGTAGTTGCCTACATTATTTTCCAACCCTGTTCGTCTTTCATTCAACAACACCCTATTATTTGCAAATGGGGACCGAAGAGCATCCGGGAGGGTTGTTGATCTTTTTGGTCTACCCATCAGGTTCACTTCCTTCTCTGTTGGCATATAACAAGCAAGCGGCTTCACTCTCTGTTCTGGAGTCTTGAATGTGTCATCACCGTGTTCAATCGTCCTCATTTTCTTTTTTGATATTCCTATATCACATGGTGTTTCCACATCTCCAAGTGCTCCTTCTCCTAAATCTACAACCCCAAATTGAAGACCAGTACCACTTTTAGATTCAAAACGTTCATCCCCAACTTTCGATTCCATCTCTGTTGGTGTCATCCCCCCACTCTTATGCATAGCATCTAATCCACGCATACTCGTGCTACCAGACACAACACTCTTACCCTGTGTTTGGAATCTAGATGCCAACTGTTTTACCATCAGCCCCCATTCGCTTTTCTGTTGCCTAATAGCATCACTGTTTGGGAATTCTGTCTCTGCAAGTCTTAATGTGTTTTGCACTTGTATATAACAATCCTGGAAATCTGAAATGCACTTCTTAATAAAATATAGACGGTCCTGCATTAGCCAAAAAACACAAATTTATTAATCAATTACATACATATAACAGCAATCTGTTTCAAATTCTAAAAAATACTTATGTACCTGCTCTTTATATGAATCAGCAAGGTCATCGTACTCCTCAATCATGAAATCTTGTGTCGGACCATATTGCGACACCATAGGTATTATAACGTTCCCATCATCATCAACATTCATCGAGGGTTGGCTTTGAAACTGTGCTCTATAGTAATCAACCTCTTGCGTGTCCATCTTAAATTCATCAACTCAACACAGACAGGTGCTCTTCCTCGTTCACAAACTCTGAACCATTAAGCACTAACCAACAGTAAGTTGTTATATTACACTTGAGAATTCACACATTTCCAAACTAACAACCAAAAAAAAAAAAAATGACGTACCTTTCGCACTTTCTGTTTTGCCATCCTCAAGGTGTTTTGCTTCAACATTTACTAAACTCACAGCATCACATAAATTAATATCTCTGTCTCCTACAAAAGCAAATTACTTCGTATTTAATGAATCTATTACAGATACACAGACACAACAACATTTACGCGTTGTAATACAACGAATTACTGCTTACCTGAACCCATTTCTGTGTTGTCAGCCACATGGATACACTCATCAACACTACCCTCGTTTACCTTACCAGCAAGACCCATTGACGACTCCTTCGTAACGACAAGATTCTCAAGCCCTGTCATTCAGTTAAATTGCAAATATATATCAATTAAACCACATATGATTTTAATATTACAGTTGCATTGTGTAATACTATATTTACTTCTTATTCAACAAAAGAATACATGAACTAGCAGCATTAACCTTTATCTTCGTTTCCATTGAGCGAATCATTGATACACTTTCCACAAGTGTCCTCATTTCCGACATTTCCCATATATTCTCCTGTATTCATACAACCCAGAAAAGTAATCAAGCTATATTTTCACAAACAATGCTATCAAACCAAATAGCAACTCAACTTCATACCTTTCCCCCTGTCTACCACGTCCGTATTTCCCAAATTCAAATCTGATTCAACACCTGCTAATGTTTTATTAAAATACATACAGCATCAGTGTCACGTCAACATTGTGAAAATATATCAATATATAACCATTCCATACGACAAAAACCATTAATATATCAAGTATTGGTTGATGGTAAACACCATGTATACCTTCTTGTTCACATTCATCGTATCCTTTATCAACTACACCGCTTTTAACTTCATTAACATTACTTACTTCAATCATCTCAACAACCGCACCTATAAAAAAAAAATTATAAACACATCCACTGACATTATATATCAATACGGTGCTAAGAAATTAAGGTACCTTTCACTGGCTTCTTTTTTGATGCTTTCACTTTACGAATCTTCTTATTCTTTTCCACGTCCCTCGGGATATTTAACGGTTCCCCAATGGCCAAATTCCTTGCAAACAGTTCAGTTGCTAACACTGTCTCCAGGTTGGACAACATAGTGTCATCCACCCATCCTATAGCATGCTGATGCCCACTCTTCACATATTCACTTTTTAACATTATCCTAGCATACAATGCCTGTACGTTTGTTGTAAAACTATGAGTTACTATCCAAATAATATAAACTAATATACCAGCTAATTAAAAAAACTTACTGCGAGTAAGGTCATTGGTCCATTGTAGGAACGTTCTGGAATCCAACCATTCTTTGTTTTATTGAGACATTTGACAATATAATCACACCATCTCAACTTTTTCACTTCCTTGCCAGGTGTTATCGCGTTCAAAAAACATTGATTCACTGTTCCACTCTGCATAACACGTACAACGGATGTGCATAAAACCACAAGGAAATTTAATTGAAAGAGCCTCCCTGCATCTTTTCGGTTTCTCATCATCAGGTTTGTATCGGACATTGTTATCTTTGTTTTCCCCTCCCGAAATTGAGACCGCCACTCCTTTGCTACTGGATCTCTTTCGGTTGTTTTCTCTATGCTCGTTATTTCTTCTGTCCCTATCGGCACCCCTAGGACACTGTTAATTAATTTTTCATCAATCTTCACTACCCCATTCTGTGTAACTAAGCTCTGCGTATTTACATCATAGTTAATCAGCAACCAATAAGATAATGCAGTCGGTATCTGTGTTATCTTCAACTCCAAGAATGCCCCAAACCCCATTCCCCTAACAACCTCTTTCTGTTCATCAGTTAACCCTTTAATAACACTCCAAATGTGCCTTGGTGTATTTCTTGGGATAATCCGTATCCCATCATAAGCTTTCAGTGTCGGTGGCAATGGTGAACTCTTCACCGTCCTACTATCCATGAAGTCATCATCTGGATCTTCATTAACAGCTGCCATGTTAAAACAGAAACAGTTATATTAACAATTGTTGTCCATAGTTAGTTCAAATAATTGCATACCCACAACCATTTCAACAAACCTGGCACAAAAATTTTAGGATTCTTTTTAGACTTGGTCTGCTCCATTAATGCCTTCCGCTTACAAGGTGTTTCCCCTACAAAAAAATATTTGAAACTAACAAAAACATTGAATATTATACATTTCAATGATTTTACTTCATTTTACCGTTCTTTGCTCTTTTCTCTTCAATCTTATGATTCTGATTTGATTTTGTGTTCCCTGCATCGCTTTCCTTACACTTTCCAGTATCACTATCCCGCTTACTAGATGATTCTCCTACTCCCAAATATATTAACAAATAATTATATGTTATTTCACATCTATGTATTTACCTGATGTCAATTGAAAATATAAATTATACCTTTCTCTGCTTTGGAGGTCACTATAGCACTCTCATCATCCTTCCGTTTCTGATCTGATATTGTTACCCTAACATGTTGGTCATTTTTCTTTTCCAACTCAATTTTCAGCTTGCTTGATGATTCTAATACACAAATTCACAGATAACACTTAAAAATTAACCAAATATTAAACACACTTACCTCTTGACCTCCACATAATGTATTATCTAACACATACCTTTCTTAGCTCCTGATGCCAAAACATCACTCATATCAGGAGAATCCAGACATATTGGGTTATCCACTGTGTTGTTGAACCTGCTATAGTCCTTATTCTTAGCTATCCTCGGGCTCCTTCGAACTGCATTTTATGAAATCGATGTTAAATACTAATCTGTTACATTCCATCTACATAGTCAAAGCACAAAGAAACACTATGTTGACACAATACTAGTATAATGGTTCACATTTCTATATAGTTTTACAAAACCAGACAACCCTTATGAGGTCACGGCTCTATTATGGTAAAAACGATTTAGCCCTATACATTCTATACTATTACACAACCTAACCTACTAACCATAACAACGGAATCAATCAATTAAAGATAAACGATACATGCAATTGGCTAACTTTTACCTCCAAATACATTCTTTCGACAACCTGTCAGTAGATGCTTAAACACATCATGCTTTCTTTTAGTTCTCAAATTAGTTACAGACTCATACCCATCGCCATCACCCAACACTTCATCTTCCGTTTCAGATTCAGAAATGTCGACAACCGTCTTCATATTGAAGCTTTCAACAGTAGCGCACCCAGGATTAGCACTATCATTAAGCACACTAGACACATCAACCTGACATTCTTTCTCCATCGAATCAATTAATTTTGGGTGCAATATGAGCATGTAACACTACGAACCTGTTTAAATAAGAACCCTAGCTTCCTCATGCTTGATTTCCGCCGGATTCTTTGTGCGTGAAAATTGATTATCCAATATTTTCAGTTAATTTGAAGATGATCCGATACTTGAACCTCCTGATTTTGTGCCTTTCATTCGTAACCCTCCCTACATATCCGACGAGTTTAGTGTTTATTTCTATTAATCGTAAACAAAGGCATCCGGTAAAAAGACCCTTTAACCCTTTTCAACCTATTAATACTTTTTCTTTAAATTAAACACATATTAATTAACATATTCTTAATCTAAACCATCAATTATTAGATCTAATGGTTGAAAACACTTCTTACACTTCTCACAACTAGACCACTTTGTATTATAACCCTACCCTATACATAATATATATATATATATATATATATATATATATATATATATATATATAGGGAGAGGATCATATAAAAACTATGTTTTTTTGTAAAAACCTAAAAACTCTTTTAATAAAGGGCATTTTGGTCAGTTCACTAAAATTATAATATATAGCCGCCGCTGTCTGATTTATTAACGATTTCAATTAATCGTTAAAACCATCTCCTCCTGCGCACAGAGTCCACGAACATCTGCGCACATCTCACCAAGGCGATTTCATCGGAATCGCTGTTAAACAACCGGATTTTGTAATTTTCTGACCTAATTTGTATCACAAATCATCCTTTCTTCTTCAATTTCTAACCTAATTTTGTTTTAATTTTTCTATCAGCTTTCAAGCTTTCAATCGATCCCATGGATGATAATGCTGTTGCCGATTTGCCGTTCGATTCTGCTCCGGATCGGTCCGAGACCTTTGTTGATGCTAATTCCGATTTCGACATTGATCATATTGATTCTCATCAATTGATCGAACGTTCTGATGAAACCAGTTCTTCTGCTACTTTCACACCTTCATCGTCTTCATCTGGCAATCCTAATATTCCTGATAATGAGCCTGTTCTTAGTTTCCTTCGTGTAGAAGAACGTGGTATGTCGTATTAGCATATTTTATGTTTTTCTGCAATATTACACATGTGCACTAATCTTTCTGGTTATGTACCTTTTATCGTTTGAACTGTATACTAAACATATTATATACTGTTTTTAATATAATCTTGTTCAATTAGGCATTGGTGCTCTAAATATTTACTATGTACCTTTCTTAATGTTCTGCAATATTACACCTGTGCTATAATCTTTCTGGTTTTGAGTACCTTTTATCATTTGAACTGTATACTAAGCATTTTATAAACTATTTGTAATATAATTTTGTGCAATAAGCCATTGGTGCACTAAATGTTCACCATTTACCTTTGTTAAGTTTTCCATAGCAACCTTTCGTAACAAATTCATATACGTGTTATAATGTCATTGCTGTAATTATGTTTCACATATTTTGATATGCTTGACCTTTGTCCAAACATATACAATTATGAATTCCTTTATATATAATATGTATCTCTTATACATTGTGGTTTTATTACACGTGTGTAATTTCCAAAACCTTATGATAAATAATGCTTTCTCTTACAACTTACATGTCTTACAAACAATATAATAATGTAATATTTATGTTTCTGACTTCATTATCATTCTGATCTTTGTTTCTTTATGGTTTTTTTATTTTTTTTATTTTTTTTTTGTTAAAGGTGGTGCGACTAGTAGGGTTTATTCGTCACCCGATGGGACTATATTCTGGAAGCCAGATGTTGACCCTACGTTTGTTCCTGTCCTATACTCTGTATATGATTCATGGGAAGCTGTTAGTGATATGTATGAAACATATGCTGCGAAAGCTGGCTTTTCAACGAGATTAGGCACACATAAGCATTCTGGAGATGTTACAAAACACCGTTACATTTTGTGCAATCGTGCTGGAAAACCAAAACAGAAGACGATTGATTCTTCGGACAAGAGTTCACTGTCCACTACGAAGACTGTTCGTTCGTCCTTAACTGATTGTGATGCATGTATTCGGGTGAAGTTTGATGTTGAGACTCGACAGTTTGTGCTATATGTGTTTCGTGAGGCTCACAACCATGAGCTTATTGGTCCTGACTTCATGGATTTCACCAAGAGGCGTCGTAAACTTGACTTTAGCACCCAGCAGTTTATTCATCAGATGAGCCTAAATAAACTTGGTCCTAATATTGCTCACAGGGTGCAGTCATCTCTCAAGGGTGGCCACCACAATGTTCATGGTTCTACAACTGACTTCAAGAATTTTTCCCGATCCATACGTCTCTTTATTGGAAATCGAGATGCAAAACTTGTAATGGACACTCTACAAGCCCGAACTGAGAACCTCCACAACTTCTTTTATGAATGTCTAGTAGTTGGTACGGAACTTAAATCGTTTTTTTGGGCTGATGATGTATCGAGATGCAACTACGAAGTGTTTGGAGATGTTTTGTCATTTGATGCGACTTATAGAACAAATGTGTAAGTTTCTGTTAAATGCATTGTACTTCAAATAAACTTTATCATCTATTTGATACATCATACTTTGTTTATCATATTTTATGATTTTGTGTAATATTACACCTGTGCACTAATCCTGCTGTTTTTTTAAGTACCTGTGTACTATGTTACCCATGTGCACTATTCTTTGTGTATTTATTTTGTTATTATTTAATATTCATGATAATTAACACCTGTGATTTTATTGCCTCAGATATAGGATGATATTTGTGCCTTTCACCGGTGTTGACCACCATAACAAGTGTGTGTTGTTTGGTGCTGGAATGATATCTGATGAGACCATTGAGTCGTACACCTGGTTGCTTAGTACATTCCTTAAAGCACATTTAAAGCAGCCTGTATTAGTTTTGACCGATCAAGATTCGTCAATGAAAGCAGCGGTTACTTCTGTATTTAATGAATCTGTTCATCATTTGTGCGCGTGGCACATTATGAGGAAACTTCCGTCTAAGGTACATTGTTACATCCTTAATTACTTTCTGTTTTTTTATCTGCTGCACATGTGTAATAATAACTGCCTGTCTTTTCAAACAGATTCTTGGTGAGATTCTAGCCAACACTGACCTTCGTAAATCTATACACAAACTTGTGTGGAATCTGCATATTGACAAAGAAACTTTTGAAGAGAGATGGCATGAACTTCTTGCAAAATATGATTTGACTGATCATGAATGGCTATCTCAAATTTATGAAATTCGATCTGAATGGGTTCCTGCTTTCTTTCGAGATGTCCCCATGAGCCGTTTGATGAAAACCACATCAAGATCTGAGAGCTCAAATGCGCATTTCAAGGTCAACTCTAGCTTATCTAACACGTTATTACAGTTTCTTCTGTGTTTTGATACCGCCCTTGATTGGCAACGTAACAACCAACGAAAGATGGAGTTCGAAACCAACACCACTACTCCTGAATTACATACACCACTTCCAATAGAGAGACATGCTGCTGCTGTGTATACGTCATCTCTTTTTAAAAAGGTTCAGAAGGAAATTAAGTTTAGTCTTTTCTATTGTCCTGTTGGTGATACACGCACTGTTGGCGATACGAAGATATATACTGTTTCACATAACAACAAGAACTTTGTAACTGTCAACAGATACGAGGTACTTATGTCATACTACTGTTTTTTTTCTGTAATATTACACATGTGCACTAATCTTACTGTGTTGTAAGTACCTGTCATCATTCTAACTGTATTACGTTTTGTAATAGCGCACCTATGCTGCATTATTCCAAAGTTGTCTTTAATACACACTTATGAATAGTTTTCTGTAATATGAGGTACTTATGTCATACTACTGTTTTTTCTGTAATATTACACCTGTGCACTAATCTTACTGTTTTTGTAATTTCCTGTCATAATTTTAACTGTATTATGTTTTTTTAATAGTGCACACATGCTGCATTATTCCAAAGTTGTCTTTAATACACACTTCTGAATAGTTTTCTGATCTCAACCATTTTTTTTGCTTTGTAACAGGTTTCATTCAATGTTGCCGATCAGAGTGTAATGTGCTCATGTTTGCTGTTTCCGCGTATTGGGTATCTGTGTCGGCATGTTTATCATGTTTTTAGGTTCTATGACACCAACCGAATTCCTGATCGATACATTAACCGCCGCTGGACTCGTAATGCTTTGCCGGCAAGAGTATATGCTATTTCAAACCGTTATTCGGTTGATAACAGCGAGACTGGAATACTCAGAAACGAGATTATTGATACTGTGTCGCAATGCATAGACCATTTACGACGTCAGCCGGAACAGCTTGCCAATTTTTCGAATGAACTTAAAGAGATTAAAAGGCGTATTTTCCTTGAAGTGCCACGTAACCCTGAACAAGATAGGACGTCTGCAATTATTAGTGACATTTTGCGCCAACCTGAGTTTGGCAGTTCTTCTTTTGTTCCAACCCAGGGAATTAGAAACAAGGGTTGTGGTACCGATAAGCGGTTGGTCGGTCCTGGCGAGAAAGCAGTTGAGACGTATAAAAAGGGACCGAGATTTTGCAAAAAATGCAATAAACTCGTTTATGGTCATGATTCACGAAATCATGACAAAGTTATACGTGCTGCTGAGTTGGCTGCTGCTTCTTCCTCTTCTGCTGCTGTTACTAATGCTTGTAGCTCTTCTGGTGCTTTTCCTAATTCCGATCAAGTGTTAGACGTCCCATGTGTTGAGCCTCCAAATTCATCTGCTACACGACGCCAACCATTCCGTGCTGCTAGGCGTGCTCCGATAACAGATGATGGATCTCCATCTACCCCACCATCTTTCTGATTTTCTATATGTGTTCGATTCATTTTTTACATTTGACATCTGTTGAGTTTTAGTACATTACCACATTACCTATTTTTTTTTGTTTGAACTTTGTATGTCATATTTGGTACTTTTGAGATTGATGAATAATCATGGATACATTGATCATTATTACACTGATCATTATTATACTTGTGTAATAATCATTACTACACTTGTGTAATAATCATTATTACACTTGTGTAATAATCATTATTACACCTGTGTAATAATCGTACTTTCTATTATGTTCTTCATCTTTTACAACAAAACATTATACAACTGCACATGTTATTTTCATAAACTTAAACACAACAGTACACGTGTGTACTGTTGTTCCTTTTGGTTTTATGTCATACATTACACCTTCTTAAGTTGAATTTGACGTATAATGCAATTGTCTTGCGTGTTATTTTCATATATATATACATATATATGATTGTTTACATTAATGCTGTTATGATTTTTTTATTTTACTGTGTACATTCATGTTCTATTACACACATACATACCAGTGCACAAGTGCACTAAAACATGCTATATATCAGACAACTCATCTACCTGTATAAATATTCTTATCACATACATACCAGTGCACAGGTGCTCAAAAAGATACTATATATCAGATATTCATCTACCTGTATCATATTTTTCCAAAACTCAATATTTGATCAACAAACCATTACCACCGATCCATACATTCCAGTGCACAAGTGCACTTAAATGTCAAAATTTTACATTTGTTCAGCAAACATGGTTTATACTAACAACTACTTAATAAGTTTACTACCAGCATATACTAGAACATAATCCAATATTAGCAGACATTAATCTACGACACTGTGACGCTTGTTAATACCAAACCATACTTTATCATTTTCCATCATTCGGCAGGATAAACCGCACGTGCTTTCCAGGTCTGATTTCTCCCCCACCATGCTTTCCTGCAGCTTCATTTCTTAACACTTCCAAATCTTTCTCAACTTTTTCATACTCGCTTTGCAGCCTTTTCAAAAACTCCACATCCCTGTTTTTACCTCTCTTGCTTTTTCCTGCATGTTGTGTCAGCCTTTTGTTCATGATCTCTGCTTCCTTCATTACATATTCCCGGTATTTGTTTGCTTTCGTGGTCAACAGCTTTGTTGCGTACCTCATACGGAGGTTATTCACTTGCGATTCTTGTTTTTCATTTTCATCACTAAACCCGCAATCGAATTCCTTTTTTCTTCCTCTATACACTTCCATATGCCTCATTGCAAACAACCCACAATCTGTGTAGTTGTTCTTTGTTGCCCATCTAAGATTCATCCTCCTTGGCGTTGCCAATTCCATCACAGCAGCCTTAGGGTGCTTTACATGTCGCAAATAACTGCATACCATGTCCTTCTGCAAAATATAATTGGTCATTTATACATGAATTGCATATATTACATAAGTGTAATAATTAACATTTATTCTACAAACATTATATCCCATTCTGACCTCGTAATTGTTTTTTACCTAAGAAATTGTATATGCGTATGGTTAACTTACCACTTTGAATGGTGTTCCTTTCTTTTGGTATGCATTTGCATCTTTCATTATGATTGGCGTTGTAGCTTCATCCATGTTGTCGATCACTGCTATTCCAGGTGCGTCCAGATCAAAACACACCAAATAAAAATGTTGATTCTCCAATATTGGTATAACAATCGTGTCGAACGATTTTAGATCCAACAGCTTTTTATTCCATGACAGCACATGTTTCAGATTGCCTGCAAACTTCTCCAACCTTTGTTTCTTTGTGGTGTTGGTTTTATACATCCATTCGATCTGAAACAACAATTTGAATTCAAAAAAAAAAATATATTACACATGTGTAATATAAATATATATGTAACATAATATAAACTAAAACTGTGTAAAAAAGTTTATATATATATTACCACTGTTGTTGTGTAACAACATAGGTGCTTTGGTGCATTTTTTGTTGTCCACTTCTCTTCAATGTTTTGTACTGCAGCCCAACAGTCTACAACCTCTGCAAATACTTCTTTCCCTGGTTCTAAAGTTGCTAAAAGGAATGGTTTTGTTTGCACCCCTGATGCAGTCTCAAAAAAATCTTGACTACATATTTGAGAAAAAAATAGAAAAAACATCAACACAACAACATAATATTATAATTGACTGCAAAAAGAAAACATAATACAACTTAATTTGCGTTTTATTGAATTAGTGCACATGTGTAATATTCCACCTCTGTAATATAAACTGTCATATGTCGTGACACCTTTGCACAACTTTTTGCTGTTATGGTAGTGATGTGCATTTATCACAAATTTTTAAATAACAGGTTACTTACTTGAATACGGCTTCCACCTCAGCTTTTTCTTTCTCCTCCATTTTCTTTTTCTCTTCTTCCTCTCTTTCTTCATTTGTCATCTTCTTCGATTCTTCTTCTTCCTTCTGCTTTTCCTTTGGGGTTCCCTTATTCAAATCCTCTACAAATGACATCAGATACTGCCACATGATACGTTCTTCCTCATTCATAGGGGTGTTGATCTCAACTGGTTTCCTTTCATATATCACGTTTTCATCTGATTCTCCCCCGTTGCCATTCTTGTTGTCAACTGTCGATGTCACAACCGCTGCTTCTCCACTGTTATCATCTCTACTTGTGTCATCAACCTTTGTGCTTTCAGGACCTTCAACGATTTCTTTATTAGTATCTTCACTAGATTTGTGTTCTTCCTGCACGGTCTTTCCCACGTTCTCTGTATACATTACCATCATTATGTCTTTTTCAACATTATTTGAAACAGTCTCTGTCTTGTCTGAATCCTGTGTGCTCTGTGACAAATCTATTCCAAAATCGAATGATGGCATCGATTTGTCATGTTTCATCCAACTAACGCTTTTGATTCCCGCGGAATTGCTTATTACAGTTTCCATATCTTCATTGGTATCCCCGGCATCTTCATTTTCTTTCTCTTTTTGACTAAACTGCACCACTGTTTTATAAAACGACTTGTACCGTTCTATGTACACCATCAGCTCGTCGTTGTTTGGAAATAACGACCATGCATCCTGTAAAGCCTCTTCTGTTACCTTTTTATGTTGTTGCATCAAGGCAAACAACTCTTCCAAACCATCGATATGATCCTGGTGTACACAAGATGTGTGTTATTGTCACGATAATTATAGTATTTGTATTATTACACATGTGCACAGATTATTTATATGATATCTTTTAATATAACAATTGCATGTTTCAAATATACAATCATCATAGCATGCATAAATTATGTACACTTTCCAAAAAAAAATTACATAAACATTTGTGCATATGTATTTGTTACTAATTTTTATTAGTGCACATGTGCACTAATAATTTTTTTTTTGTTACACATGTGCACTAATCATGATTTCATAAACTTGATACATCCCTGCTAATATATAACTATCTATTATATTACCCGGAAGTATTTAAGGTTGAATTTTTAATGAATTTTTACCTTCAAATTGCTTTTTTCTCTGACCTCTTTTTGCTTTTTTTCAGTCACCTCCCTTCCTTTTGACATTTCTTCATCGCTTGCGTCTCCTTCATTGTCAACATATGTTTCTCTCAACTCTCCCAGACCAAACCCACCATTTTCAATTTCATAATCCTCCCTTATCTTCAATGATTCTGATGTCCAAAACTTGAGAGGGCTCATGCTTCGTTCAACGTTTATCCCCGGGCATGTTATGCTATCCACGTATACCAACTACATGTGTTTAAAACAAATATTGTTATAAAAATGTTTTTTAAGTGTTCCTGTAAACGAGCGAATTATCTAAAGGAAACATTGTATAAAAAACGTACCGTTAATAGTGCTAGAGGTCCCGTGAATCTTGGTCCTTTGTGACCACTCACCCATGAATCCTTGCATCTTCTAAGTGCATCCAAACAATATTTATTCCAGTTAATATTGTTCAGATCTGTTCCGTCTATAATGGATGGCACGAAATCGAGCTTCATGTACTCGTTGCTTCCAGACTCGGCCATAACACTCGAAAACAATGCTATGAAGTCTATTTTGAAGAATGCACCGGGAGTATCAGCATCCTCACTCATCTTGCTTACAACTTCAGCACGTGTTATGTATGATTTTCCATATCGTGATTTCCATGCTTTAGCAATTGTCCCCAATTTCTTTTTTGTTGTCACCTCGAGAATAGTACCTTCGTCTTTCAGGCCAAACAATGTTTCAATCTTCTCTTCATCTATCAGCAACTTAATATTTCCCAAATCAATTTCCATTCTTTCGGGGTTGAATTTGTCAACCACGAAGTGTGCAATCTTTGATGGTATTCCATCCATTCTGAACTTCAACATCCTCCCCAATCCCATCTCTCTAACAGACTCGCGTTGTTTCTTTGACAGTTTCACAACCGCCTTATATAATTGTGTTGGTGCTGATCTTGTCCTCAATCCCGGCAAATCATCACCCTTTTTAACAGCTTCCTTATGTCTTTTTTTCTCTGGATGAGAAGCTTTCTTTGTTTTGGCTCCTTTCTGCATTTTAGGAATCTTCCTTGTTTTTTTTGCCAACATCTTCTTTCTTTTGAGCCCAGCACCTCTCTCTGCTTTTATCCCTTTAAACCATCCAATATGTTATTATAACAAATATGACTGAATTTTAAATCAATATGGTATAACACTGAATATTATTACACTTGTGTAATAATCTTTATTACACTTGTGTAATGATACTGTTTTTATGTTTTTTTTACACATATTTTGTGTCTGTATTCACCAACCATCAAAATGATATAAATAATACCTTATGTTGTAATCATGATCAAAAAGATATTGAAATTGTATTACATTGATCATTATTACACCTGTGTAATAATTATTATTACACCTGTGCATTAATTATTATTACACATGTGTAATAATCATATTTTCTTTATTATGCATCTCCACTGTTTTTTATATAACTGTTTACATTATACAAACATCATTTTTGTGTAACAAAAAACATTGATTATGTTGATAAAGTTATGTGTAATCAATTTACCTTTAATAACATCCTTGATTATTGCATTTTCCAGATCAGACTCTTCATTTTTTTCAATCTTCCCTCTTAATTTCATTTTGTGCTCAGACTTTCCTTTTTTACCACCATTCAAACCATCTGCAACACCAACAATTCAAACAAGTACATAATATATAATGCACCTGTGCACTAATATTGTTTTCATATATATCTTTATGTTTTTAATTAAAGTGTACCTTCATCTTCAGTCACATCCTCCTGATTTTTTCCTCTGCGTTCAAACTTGTAATCTGAAACGATATTAAGGATGTCAGATTATATATCATACCTTATTTCACAAATTGTGCCTATTATTCTGTCTTTAGTAATATTAACATGACTGATACCATTTGTGTTCTCTTCAGATTCAGTTTCTTCAGAAGTGTCGTTTTCAATCTTGTCGCTATTTTC
>JBCNJP010000007.1:8871965-8887965 GCA_039602395.1 Deinandra increscens subsp. villosa | reverse complement strand
GATGGTTTTGTCATAGGTATCCTTCTATTTTATTTTTAATTAGTGCTATCTCTGGAGAAAATAACCATTATTCATGTACTGAAAATGGATACAAATAGAGGTGGTAATTTTAATCTGTTTACCAATGAATAGGTTGATTTGGGTTATGCACTCATAAAATAAAAGTATATCTAAAAGGGAAGGGGGTCAAACTGGCAAAAGGCACTTACAGTTTATGTTTAATTGCATAAAACCTCATACTTCTCTTTATTTGAAATTTTTTATCACTAATGTAATGTTACGGTTACTGTAATCATTTTTAACACATTGGTTATTTATAAAAAGAAGTTGAGAAATGAACAAAAAAAAAAGCTGTTTGCAGGCCAGCCGAACCCGGCCAGTACTAAAAAGTATCCTTTTTGACCCGGAACTCTTTTGACCCATTACCCAAACTGATTGACCCTTCCCGTCCGTCTGCCACCTCCAGAGAGAGAAATTGATCTTAGTGCTCCTTAGTCCATACCACTGAAAAGTATTGACAGTTTCTATCCTAGGTTGTCCTGTAAACATACTACATTCTGTTTTTTATGGAAAGGTTTGTAATTAAATATCTGTTTTCCCCTTTTACTGGAAAACTCGCACAACCTTAATCTTACACCACTGTAATGATATGTTTCCACTATTTGTCTTTGTTGAAGCGTCTCTGGTAAATAGTTGAACAATTTTCCTACTATGTGAATGAATTAAGTGTTTTTGCAACAATGAACCATCTCAGAATTTTAGATAAGATGTGGGTTGGTGAACATTTCTTCATGGTTAATGTTACTTTGTACAATGATCTGTTTGTTTAATTTATTACCTGTTTTTGGATTCTTGATGCTGGTTTTGTTACTTATTTGCAGTTTGTGATCCAAAGAGCCTTCTTTTCATCTTCGGGATGCAACTCGACTTTAGTGATGCGCTCATCGGTGGAGGTTTTTCCTTCAAAAACCCAAATGCTACACAAACATGTGGCTGTGGCAAATCATTTGCTGCATAGACGTTGAAGATTGTATACTTTTAGACCGTTTGATTATACTCGATATGTAACCAATATATTATAGCCTGCCTGTATGATCTGTCCATAAGTACTTTTAGTACAAAAATCATCTTTATCCATGAGTGGACATGATTAAATTAAGATCTTGGCATCATGATGTTGTA
Source organism: Deinandra increscens subsp. villosa (assembly GCA_039602395.1). Classification (NCBI taxonomy): domain Eukaryota; kingdom Viridiplantae; phylum Streptophyta; class Magnoliopsida; order Asterales; family Asteraceae; genus Deinandra; species Deinandra increscens. The sequence continues at coordinate 8,886,783 of JBCNJP010000007.1, read as the reverse complement.
TCTAGATATTGTTCCAGAATACAATTTGTCGATTTTAGCAATTGTTTATTTATACACTTAGCGATTCCAGGGAACATCATTGAACCACCACCGAGCACAATGTTTCGATAAAGATCCTTCCTTATATCAACATCACTTCTCATGGACTTGTAGGTCAACTCATGAATACCACCCCCTTCCATTCCAATCAAAGATGGGCGGAATGGAGCCTCTGCACAACGAAATCTCTCTGCTCCGATCGTAACAACTTCTCCATCCGGTAATTCATAATCCTTCTCAACAACAGATAAACTACTTTTTGCAGTTTCAAGCTCTTGCTCATAGTCAAGAGCCACATATGGTAGCTTTTCTTTCAATGCCACCGATGATTTCCCGTTCAGCAATGGTGGTGAACAGCTAACTTCCACTCAAGATCTTCATGAGGGAATCCGTAAGATCACGCCCCCCATGATCAAGACGATTCCACAATCGAAATCAGGGGCCGAGTATCCTCTGAGTCAGCCGTTTTTATCAACAGTTTTCCTCTTGATGATCTAAACACTATACGTTGGTCAAATCACAAGTAAGAAAGAAAACATGAAGCAAAAATAAGACAAGACACCGATTTATGGCTTACCAAAAATGGGGGTTGTGACTTTTTTGTTTTTAATTTTTTAACGGCATAAATTTCGTTGTCACTCATCACATCCACTACCCTATCAAGTGGACTAGTCGTACATTGGCTAGCAGAGGTTATGACTGAAGTAATAAACGTGGGGCACATGCTTTTCTTTTTTCAATTTTATCTACCAATATTGAACACTACATCTCATATCTCTTTCTTAATTAAACTTCATATTCATATAAACACTATTACACCTTTAGAGCATCACCAACGCGGATGTGCTGGATGCCATCGGTCCTTTTGAAAATCGAACAACGCGTTGGAGGAGTAAAATTGTGGGTTTGTGAACAAGATTAATAGGAATCGTCAACTATTTTTTTTGGATTTCATCTTTATCCTTCATCCTAACATCTATAATTTATAGGTTTGTCAAATCGTTACAATTTCGCATTTCGTCCTGAGAAATCAAACAGTACTAGTGTACTACATCTATAATATAATCCTAACAATTACGTCAATGACATGTAGAGTTGCAAATTCCAAGCCGGTTTTTCAGTTTTTAACCGGTCCAAAGCGATAACCGAAAATCAAAACCGATCATGACCGGTTTTGCCTCAACCGGTTCTTAAACCGCTTCAAACCGGCCGGTTAGAGACCGGTTCCTATATTTTGTGTACAAACCGGTTAGGAACCGGTTTCTATATTTTGTACACATGCATTAAAAAGTCGTTGGTAACGATATTCTAGCCGTTTTATGACCGTTTGAGTTTTTTTTTTTTTTTTTACCAATTTTGACCCTAATTCTTTATATATATAGCTCCATTAGTTTTATTACCCCACTTCTCTACCTTTTAAAAACACTCAAACACACTATTTTTTTTCTTCCATTCCAAATGACAAGTTTTAGTGCTCAAAGTAATGTCAACATTGATGCTAGTGGGCTTGGCGATGACGGATACAACATTGTGAACATCATACCAACAAAGAGAGATTCGAACTTAATTTGCCATTTCGACATGTGTGAGTTGAAAAATGGTTTAACGAGAGCTTGGTGCAAGAGTTGTGGAACCTTTCTCAAAGGAGATTCCAACTCTAATTTGCGAGCACATTTGAATGTTCATTGCAAGACCAAGAAGAACAACCGGTGGCAGAGACAGCAAAATAAATGTAGAATATTTACTAGTTCTGTTGTTTAAGTTATTTTTGTGATGGTTTTAAGTTTTAAATCAATAAAAAAAAATGTTTAGCTGCTTATATAATGTGTTTAAAAAATAAAAGAAAATTAAGCATAGCAAACCAATCCAAACCGGTTTTAACCCATAAACCGGTTCGATCGGTTTGTAACCCCAACCGGTTGGACCGGTTCTCATTTTTCTCCTTGAACCGGTTAGTAACCTGAACAGGTTATTGGCTTAACCAATTTTGACCATAACCGATTTGGTCAACAACCGATTAGTAATCGGTATCGGTATCGGTTTTGAAAATAACCGATAATTGCACCTCTAGACGCATCTGACTCCAAGAATCTACCCTAAAACGTGAAGGATAATGTAGGAAGGTTTGGTCCGAATATCTTACACCCCACCTATACGTCAAGTATAGTGGTACACGTGACCCTCAAATTTCTCACATCGCACAATACGTCACGTGTAGGTCAGGTAAATATAAAAAAAACATGAGGTGTCTCTAAGAAATCCGTTTTCTAAAAGGTAGAACAACAATGGGGATTCTCATTTAACAATAATTTTAAAAATAACACATACAGAATTCACAGTCTCAAATCCTTGAATAGTTTCAGTTATTAATCTTACTCATTCCATGCTTCTCATTTAGTTTTGTTTGTTACTTGAAGCATTAATAAACATTAGATAATATATGGCCTAAACTCGATGCCTTCAACAATAATTCCTCCAAAACTCCCACCCGATAATCGTACCTTGAATGTCGAATGATCTTCTAACTTTCCTAATGGTTTTGTCAACATTACCTCCATCCAACCATCCTTCCTTTCTTCCATCCAACTTTCTACATCATTTGTCATCTCAACTACTTCGGTTTCTGGTTCTTGATCATCACTCTCCGGCTTCATTTCTAGCTTATTATTCCTGTTCATATGTACACGAACATTACCTAGAAGACGGTGACCGAATCCATACTCTGCTGTAAACAAACGATCACCATCGGGCTGTTCGTTATGTTCAAATTTGAACACAAGATAGCATGCATACATATTCTGTGGTGAAAACATTTGTAACTGAAGTGTACATGTGAAACTGTAGGAAGAAGCATATCCTAGAATTATCGCCTCATGAAACCTGTTGATATTAAAATGTTACTCACTTTTTTCATACAACAAAGACATACATTTGTAAATCTTTATTACAAAACTGTAAGGATGATTGAGAACCTGGATTCATATAGAGATTGAGTATCTAAATGTTCGTATTCGATTTCATCACGTAAGATTCGTGTAGCAGGTAGCATTGAAGATATCCAGTTGTCTGAGTTGGACATTGAAAACCACTGTTAAGATATAGACAACAAAGTTAAGGTAGGGTTTGAGGAGAGTAAGATATAGACATCCATTTTATGAAAACTTATTCAATCAAAATTTCCAATGTAAGTGCATGATTATCAAGAAGAACAAGAAGAAGAAAATGATGGTATTACCAATTGACCATTGTCACAAAGAAAACCCTTGCAAAGACAAAAATAGAGCTCCTTTTTATTGTTGTAATGCAAAGGCTTGTCCGACCTTTGAATGTAGCGTTGATAGCGATTTGGTAATTTTTTCATCCAATACTCATCGTCAACTGTTTCCTCTTCACATGATATCTGCAGACTTTTTATTGATCTCCCTGCCTCTTCATGTTGAATCTAGAAATATATTGTGCATATTTATAATCTAGAAACATATCCTACTATACATATTTGTGATCTAGAATGTAGTAAAAACTTACTTGGATTTTTAGAGTCTCTTCAAGCTCTTTCTTCACAACATCCATTAGAGGTCGCTGTTCTCGCTTTTGAAGGCATTTATACGCGATTGTGGAAAATTTTCTTAATGAGTCGGGGCTCATTTGAACCCTTAAAGCAGGATCAATAATCATGTCCAGTTTATCGTTAACATAATATTCTTTGGCTATTTCTGCTAATAACAAGATGCCATCTTTGTCTCTAGCGTAGCACAACCTCCCACAAAGAACTTCAAATAGTACCATACCAAAAGAATAAACGTCTGTTTTCTTGTTCACAAGTCCAGTCCGAATGTATTCGGGTTCAAGATAGTTTTGTGTGCCACAAGCTTGAGAAATAACTGTACTTCTACCGAAACCAGAAACAGTTAACTTGGACAATCCAAGGTCAGAAATTTTGCCTACCCACTTGTGATCTAGCAAAATATTTGAGCTTTTTATATCCCTATGGATTATGCTTTGATGCTCTCCAAGATGATTGTGAAGGTGATCGAGCCCGCGAGCAGCATCAAAAACAATTGTGAGTCTTTCTAGCCATGTAAGAGCATATCTGGTGTCGCTAAGCCTAATATAGCGATCCAAACTTCCATGTTCTGCGTACTCATACACAATAATCTTCTCTTTTCCCTCATCACAATACCCAACAAGAGTGATGATGTTTTCATGCTGTTGACCGGAGAGCAGTTGGATCTCGGTCAAGAACTCCTTCAACCCTTGGCCAAACTGCTCATTTAACCTCTTCACAGCAACCTTGATGTGTTTCCCGTTGGTGAAGAGTTGTCCTTCGTAAACGGGACCATATCCACCTCTTCCAATAACCTTTCCGAAGTCTTTCGTTGCATCTTTTATCTCTGCGAATGATATCTTGAGGCGCTCCCACTTTTTCATTCCTGACATGATGATATTTGGTTTTGATTTTGATTGAATGGGTTGTAGATTGCTAGAGAAGGACAAGCTCTGAGGATAAATGGGAAGAAGAGTTTTCACACTAATAATTAATATGAAACTGTCTGTTCTTTTTTTTAATAAAAATTTATGTCAACCAAGTGCCATCTTTAAAGCTCACCACATGTAGGGACCCCAACATGGGTTCAATTGCACAAATGCACATGCAAGGTCTAATTAATTAAATGGGTTAAATTAGATTTGTGCCCCAAAATCTTCAGTCTCACCCCTCTATGACTTTAAAACTTTGTATTAATAATAAAGTTAATATCTTTCTAAGATAAAAGTTAAGATCTTTTGGATTAATCTTTCTAAATGACTACAAGTAATAACGTATCGTTTGGTGGGATGCTTACGAAGTTACGATATTATAAATATAAAAAGCTTGACAGTGTGTTTTGACATTGCAAAAGCTGTCATCTCTTCGTGTGGACAAAAACTCAAATAATTTGATAAATTAATACAAGAAGAACGCAATTCATTCATTCAAAAGTCAACTTTCCAAAAACGTCAACTTTCCAGTTTTGGATCATGGGAAGGGAATCAATGCTTGTTAAAGGTATTTCATATTGCATTTTTAAAGCCTATATATATGTCATGGCCATATCACCATAAATTAATTATAATTTTTATTATTTGTTAATTTTTTTTTAAGTTTTTGATTTGGCTAGTTTTCATTAAAGATTAGAACCTGTTTACAAGAGAGTGAAGGTAAACAGGCAACAAGCTGTGTCGCTAAACCTTTTTGTATTGCGAAACCAGGTCATTTAGTAATTACATTCATGGATCTTGAAATTACATTAATGTTTTTGATTTGGCTAGTTTTCATTTAAGACTAGAACCTGTTTATAAGAGAGTTAAGGTAAACAGGCAACAAGCTGTGTCGCTAAACCTTTTTGTATAGCGAAACCAAGCCGTTTAAAAATTACATTCATGGATCTTGGCATTATATAACATTACTGTGCATGACACGTTGAACTCTGTCAAGCAGCTCAACGGTCTTAGGTGCGAGAAAGTCAAATGTATTAAATGCAAATTGTATAAACACGTGTTGGTTGTCAAAACACGTCTTCTCATGTTTAGCCACTTTGCATGAAGAAGCTTTTAAAGCAGTCTGACCTGTCGTGAAACTACTACACCTAAGCTCACGAAAAGGGAAACCCCTCTTAGATCCACGCATGCATGTCCACCCCCCCCCCCCCCCAATTCCATCTGAAGACCAAAATGTCAGCCGGTCTGAGTGTTGATCTTCCTTCCAACGGGTCAGACAGTAAATTCAAGGGCGCCTCCTTTTTAGCAGAAATCCTGGCACATTTGAAAATGTCAAAGAGAACATCCCAAATAAATTGTGTCGGTATTTGAACCCTGAAAGCTCTCTACAATGGACCGCATGCTCCCCTGGTTAAATCTCGGCACGTTTAATATTTTTAGTCGTAATTCATTTATGATAAATATTATGATTTTGAACTTAATTTTTTTAGTTGTAGAATAAATTATAGGGAAAAATATCCCTAGATGTATTTTGAGCGGAAATGCTAAGTAAAGCTTGCTGCGGGAGAAACTCAACCTGAAGACAGTTTTGGGAGAACATACTTAGTCTAGAAGATTTAAGTTATCTCGGAGATTGCAAGTTGACTCGGAAAGCATCAATTGTGTCGGAACATTCAAGTTATCCCGGAAGAATACATGTTCCGGATGAACTCGAGTTCTCTCGTAATTAGAATTCACCCGGAGTTGACTACTCACTAGCACTTCACCTGGAACTGACATAAAGTACTTTTGCAGCCTGAATCAGGAACAACATGGTTCCCACTGCGCCAGAAGTTGTTCAACTGTCTTGTTGACATGTTTATTCAATGTATTACATTTGTAGTAATCGGTTTTTATGTTTTATGCACTTAGCGGTCAAGATGACCTTTAGGGAAATCAAGGGTTATCCTTGTTTTCCTCTTAACACTATATATATAGTATATCCGGTTCTTAGCAACTAACACTTGAACCTTTGTATCAGTTGTTAAGCTTATGTTATTACATGTTCATTAACAACTTCAAGCTAAATTTGTTTGCGAGTATAAGAGTGAAGATCAACTTGGATCCTCCTGGTTGATCATGTGAGTGATACTTTTGAGGTTATTATGAGTCTATAACCACGATCATACAAGTGGTATCAGAGACTTGGCTCGTGTCTTTGAAGATTTCTTTTCTTCGAAGTTTATATTACTCACTTACTATTCGTTTTCATGATGTGTTTCTTTGTTTGAATATCTAAAAAATGATTGACCTGAGTGTTACAAAGAATAACAATGATAGTTCTAACAAACCAACCATGTTCATGGCAGACGATTTTGATACATGGAAACTCCCAATGGAGGGGTTTGTTAGGTCATCTGTTTACCGTATGTGGAAGTCCATCACTGTTGGACCACATGTTCCAACCGTTCCATCTGCCGATAATGCTGAAATTCAAGTTGTCAAACCATATGACAAATACTCTGAAGCGGAGCACAAGGCTTGTGAAGCTGATGTTAAAGCATACTAGATGTTGTAGGCTACTCTTCCTAACTCAATCCTTACTGGCTTCATAGGGCACAAAACAACATTTGACATTTGGAAGGTTCTGAATGAAATGTATGAAGGAACTGATGAGGTTAAAGTTTGTTGATCCTATTTCAGAAAAAGAAGAAGAAGTCAAAGACTAAGAAGAAGGATGAAGAAGAGTTTTATCTTAGCAAAGCACCTAAGTTTGCTTCAAGTTCTACTTCATTTGTTAAAGAAAAAGTTTTTGATGGCAATGAGGGTCAAGTAAATGTTCAAAAGTTTAAAAAATTAGAAACTGATGAATCTTTGCTTTCAAAGAAGAATGATCTTACTGCAATCAAGTATGAGTTTTCTAGACTTGTCACACAAGTTCATGAGAAGCCTAATTATGTGAAAGATACATTTAAATAGAAAAGTGGTGGTTTAGGGTATGAATACAAAGAGGTTCAAGTTCAAACTTCAAAGAAGAAGCCAAAGGTTGTTGTTCCCAAGGTTCAGAATGTTCGGAAACTAAAGAGTAAACAGCAGCAACAAAAGAAGAAAATTTATTCGTGTTCATCAAGGAATGGTTGTTATTCTTCGGGGGGGGGGGGGGGGGTTCTTCATGTGGTTCCAATGATACTCCACGAAATTTTCCTAATTCAAGAGGATTTTCTTCTAAGAAGTCGAACATGTTTGATTTTTATGATAATTTCTTTTATCCAGGTGAATTTTTATATTCTTATGGTTTTTATGATTCTCCGGTTGAGAACCATAGACATAAACCAAAGAATTGTCAGAAACCGGTAATTGAAATAAGTTTTGATAGTAGTTTGATGAATATGTTTCGTCGACGGTGTTATGCATGTCGTAAACAGGGGCATATTGCTTTACACTGTCCTATGATTGCTAACACGAAGTCATGTGTTAAATTTGTTGATCCTAATGGTAAAAGTTTTGATGAGCCACAATCTACAACGTTTCAATCAACCAGTAAGACGTCTTGGACAAAGACGCAAGTTGATAAAGTTGTGGGCTCATTACAAGTTTTCAAGCGACACATGATGTGGAGACCAAAAGTTGTTTACAAGGCCAACAACAATTATGTTGAAGACACTGGGTGACCCAAGGCTGTTGGCTTGGGTCGAACCCTAAAGCACTAATGTTTTACCGGTGTATGCAGGTACTTCAAGAAGACATATTGGTAATTGCAAAATTGCTGATAGTGAAGTTTTTGTGATTAATTTAGCACTACAAAGAGTTCGTTTTTCTAAACATTTTTTGATGAAAATCTGTTTTTCACTAAACTAAAATCGGAATGTGTTTGTGTTGATCGATCATTTTCATTTTTTGTGTTTCGTTTTCGTTTTCTTTCTTTCATATTTTTTTTAGGGGGGGGGGGGGGGATTTTGAAAAATTCAAAAATAGAGTTTGTTGAATTTTAGGGGTAGAAAATGATAATGGAAAATATAAAAAAATATGGAAAAATAAAAAAAATTGAGAAATTGATCATTGGGAAATGATGGTACATTGGCTAGCATTTCTGACTCATAAATTGAGTAGATAAAAAAGCCATAAGACCATTATTTGATGTGCTGGGTAGGTTCGGCAAATCAGAGAGTATGCATATGTGATATACATTTAATGCTATGTTTGACCTAGTGGATAACATCTTGATGTGTATTTCATGACATATAAAAATTATGATAAAGAAACATGAGAAGTCACTGTCTATACATGTGTTCGTTTTGAAAGATTTAAACTTGTTTGATCTTCTTTATTTTCTCAAATGATCGGACTATCTCTGCATATACGTGAGTATCGACCTGATAGTTGTTTATTTGAGGTTATGCTTTATTTTTCTTGGTGTTTCATTCAATCATCGGATTCTCTTTGCGTATACGGGAGTATCCACCTGAGAATTGTTGATTTAAAATTTTCAACTTGTTTTATTTTTCTTACTTTGTTAAATCTGAGGCCTTATCTGCGTATCGAAAGGTCAACCTTAAGGTAGACGATTTTACGTTATATTTTCTTTTTGCATAGAACACAATTGACATTATCAGAATGCAAAGCACTACATGTTAAACACAGTGTGATCACATGAAAAAGGGACTGTCTGAATATGTCTGATAGCGTGGGGTCTACAGGTCTGAGCAAATTAATAATACCTTAACATATCCAGATGTTATGAGTATGATCCCGCATGAGCTTAAGTTGGACAAATTATACAAGCAATCAATTTGGCTTGTGTGCTTCAGTTAGTTGAAATTGAAATGTAGTTCAGTGCGTTATAACAAATATGATCCCATATAATGTTCTTTCTCAAAACAATAATAGAATTTACTTTAGTATTTCTTTATGTTTTTATTTTAGAAAATCCAAAAAGATTTTTGTTGTGTTTTGATATAAATTTTGTTAAAAGTCAAAAGGATTTTATTTCTTATTTTTTTCCGACCTGATCAACACGAGATATGTCAAAATTTTCAAAATCTGTTTTTCAAAATATCTTGGTTCTCAAAAGGACATTTTTTCCCAAGATTAAAGTTATTTTTGGAGATGGAAAAAGCTACAGTTCTATCTTCTGAAGATGTAGGTTAAAAGAAATGTTAAGACTCAAGCATGGTGATGAAACTGTCAAAGTGAAAATTTCTTAGCAAGTCCAAAGACTAGAGACTGAAGGATATTATACAAGTGGTTGAGTCGACACGAGTCCTGTTCCAGCCATGCAAGCTCTATCTCAACTAACATCATGATTGTAAAGTTGAAGATCAGATACATCACATGTTAAGGGAGAGTTTGTTAGAGCATAAGCTGAGTATCTCATGTGTTGTATCAAGCTAGGTCGTGTTAGTTGATAGATTTAATGAGTTGTGGTTTAGACTACCAACGAACTAGCAACAAACCATGGTTCGTTGTTGTGCTCAGTTCGTTGGATTAGTAGACACTATATAATGTTGGTGGCTTGGTCATTTGTAAACAATGATCATAGAGAACTACCAGAACTAAGTCTGAATGATTACTATGTGAGACCGTGTGTCAACTGAGTCTGGTGTTCTTGTAATTGTTTTCTTTGTGAATTAATACAAAACACTTATATTTACATATTATTTCAATATGATTTGATCACTATTCAGTAAACGATCATCCACTTACGCTCTTTCATATATATATATATATATATATATATATATATATATATATATATATATTAGTTTTTCTACCCGTGCATACGCACGGTTGAATTTCCATAAATTAAAAGAACTAAGAAAAATATATAGAATAAGTACTTTCATTCATTGATTAGGAAATAAAGAGAAAGTGAAAAAATAAATTACAAATTTGAAAACACAGATTTGTAGACTACATTTAACGTTTTGTTGGTCACGTTGCCTTCTTCATCCAATATCAGGAGTTTAAGTCCATCTTTGCTCTTCACTCGTGACAAAGCGACGTACAGTTGACCATGACTAAAACATGGATTCTTCAAATACAAACCAACTTTTGACAGTGACTGGCCTCGACTTTTATTAACCGTCATCCCGAAACAAACCGCAATCGGATACTGTCTTCTTTTGAATTTAAAAGGTATTTTTTATCCGAAAGAGACATGGAAATCCTTGGAATAAATGTGCGATGACCAGTATTGTTTCCGGATATTATCTCGGCTTCTATGACACGTTTTCCAAGATACACAATCTGAAGTCGAGTTCCGTTACAGAGACCATTTTTTTTATCTATATTCCGCAGAAGCATGACAGGAACACCGACTTTCAAAACCAGCCTATGACTTGGGAGACCAGATAATTAAGCCGTTAAGAAAATCTGGAGAGTATATACCTGCATCTACGCCTTCTTGAATATCCTCACTCTGACATATACAATCAGAACTTAAATACTCTCTTTCTTCCCCGAGAATGATTGATATGAAGAGGTTATTGATAACATAAACAATCTCATTAGTTGGTGCGAGTATCGCCCTATCTTTCCAATAAAATGGATCTTTGTAATTTTCAATCATCGAAGGATAGACGAAATCAATAAGGTCCTGGAACGGATTAGGCCAATCTTTGATAAGCAGATCGTCTGGAATATCAAGAGTGGAATGACCATCGTTCTCACCACCGAGTTTGCCCTTTCCCAATTCTAACAGCCATTCAGCAAATGTTCTAATACTGTCAACATCACCTGACTCTGCTCCAATGGTAAGTCGCATGTTTTTTGTTAATTTTAATACCTTGCATTTAGTCCAAAGGTACGAAGAACTTAAGGAAGAGTTCACAATATCTTCATCAGTTCCTCCAGGCACGACATGTAGAATCTGTCTAAAATCACCTAAAAAAAACGACTTTACCTCGAAAAAATTATCTTTTCTTGATGAACTATTAGACTTTATTATGTCGTTTAAACTTCTATCAAGTGCTTCAAAACAGTGTTTGTTGGTCATCGGTGCCTCGTCCCATATAATCAACGATGTTTCTTTTAACAATTATGCAACGTCGTTGTTTCGATTCAAAGTACATAGGGAATTTTCATTGATATTTATAGGTATCTGGAACCTTGAATGTTGTCCTACCACCGGGTAGCAAAAGAGAGGCAATGCCACTTGAAGCAACGTTCAACACTATTTGCTTTTTCGATCTGATAGAGGCGGATAGTGTGTTCCATATGAATGTTTTTCCTGTTCCACTGTATCCGTATACGAAGAACATGCCTAGATTTTTATTATTAACTGCACTCATAATCTCATTGTAGATACTTCTTTGTTCATCCGTGAGCTTCATAAAAAGACTTTGATACTCTTGATCCATCATCTCTTGGTCATACAAACCTTCTTCGCTTATCATTTGATTTTCTAACAAAAGGCTAAAAGCTTTGTCTGGATAGGGCATTGATTCAAACCTATGTAGACTTGAACCGTTACGACGCAACATCTTCTCAATCTCCAATAATGTGCGGTTTCTCAATGCATCATCGTTATTTGAGGATCCTATAAAGAAAGTTCTTATGTGATAATGTTCAATATTAGCAAACCATAAAAACTAATAACGACGTTAAAATTGAAGTCATACCGTTAGAGATAAATGAAAGTGGTGTGTGATTTTTATCCAATCGTTTAGATAAACCATTGCGATAATTGAGTATCATGGTTGTGTAGGGATATGATCATGTAATAGTAAGCGTATGTCCGGAAGTTATTTAAGCCTACGGAGTCACACGTCTCGACACCAAATGTATTAATATTAATTAATGGTTAATTGATATTTATCACGAATTATTTAACGAGGTTTCGTTAAAAACTGACAGTTAATTGTTAACATGGGTGTTAGTTGTAATTAGAGAGAGTTGTAATTGGATTACAATTGAGAGAAGGATTGGGATAGGCCTTAGGGCCAAAAATCGTAAAGCCCTATCCCAAATCCCTAACTTGTTTATCAAGTCTTTTAAACCTATAAATAGACCCTCTGGGTTTAAGGTTTAGTTACTGCATTTATCTGATAAAGGTGCAAACCCTAAAACCTCTCTCCTTTCTCTCTAATTTTCGGCAACAAGAAAAACCCTAGGGGTTTCGATTTCTTGTGTGGTTCGACCAAGCTACTTCATCAAGAGGAGTTCGTGATCAAGTGCTAGCACATAGCATTGGTGTGTCGTGTGTGCGATCGTAGAGGGATTTGCTTTAAATCCTCCAAGAGATCAAATCAATCCGAGCTCATAAGGTAAACATGTTCTATCCGGTTAGTTAGATTAATTCATAGGTTTCTTTCCGCTGCGTACTCGTGAGATAATTTGTTATATAACCCAACAGGTTGAGTGCTGATATTTGGAATGAGGATATGTGAAGAAACGTGACGACAATTTAGCATGTAAGTTGAATATTGAATATATATATTGAAAAAAGAGTTTAACTTACAATATTGATGAGTATGTCTTTGCTGATGTTCACCTTGGAGAGATGCGTTGTTATATGTAGATATGCTTCGTTTGCGTTTCTTCTCATCGATGTTTGCCTTTCTGATTCTCCTTTTTTGTTTATAAATGTTGTGTTTATCCGTTGTATTCCGTAAGCTTAATCTCTTTTGATGTAATGATTGAATAATTGTGAGAGAATGTGTATGTTTTTCATATATACATAGATGTGTATATATATTGTGAAACCCAATAAGTGGTCATGTTAAATTTCCGTAATATACCTTTCCTAAAAAAACGAATCCTAGTGAAATCTATATTTGGTGGTCTACAGTAATTTCGGAAGGTAGATATCTGATATATATTATAATATTTCCAAATTTATGAACATAAATTTCATAATTATTATTAATGTTGGCGGGAAAAATTGTTGAGGATGAATGTGGTGGTGTCACATGGCAAATTGTGGTGCCAAAAACTTTTCTTTTTATTATATATATATATAGATATATAGATATATAAGGGGAAGGATCATGTGTAAACACATTTATATTGCGAAAACGCGTAAACACATATTAAAACCTCTATAACTTCTTAATACGTTAACATTTTTTAAAAAAATTTGCACCAAAAGTCTTAGAATTATGTTATCTTTAGTTCTGGAAATTTAAAAAAAAAAATTAACGTTTCGGTTTTTTTTCCTGTGATGCACATGTGCAGCAAAAAAAAACTCATACTTTTAGCATAAGTTAATATATTTTTTTCTAAGTCGCACCATATATCTTATATTTCTGTTATTTTTTCGTATTTTTTGTATTTTTTTAATGATGCACATGTGCATCACACCAAAAAACCCCCATACGTGTGGTATACATTAATATTTTTAATAAAAAATTACATCCTAAATCTTATATTTGTGTTATTTTTAGATCTAAAGAAAAAAAATAACTTTTTATAATTTTTTTATTCTATGTTGCACATGTGCACTATGTACCATTATCATTAGTACAATAAATGTTTTATTGTTTTTTATAAGTTTTTAACATAAAGAGTGTTTTTTCGCATGATAATTCGTCTTTGTGCAGTACTAATGATAATGATGCACATGTGCAGCATACGAAAAAAACACGAAACGTTAATTCTTTTCTACTTTTTTCTAGAATTAAAGATAACAACTTTCTAAGACTTTTGGTACAAATTTTATGAAAATACATTAACGTATGAAGAAGTTATGTAGGTTTTAATATGTGTTTACGCGTTTTCGCAATAAAAAGTGTTTTCGCATGATCCTTACCCATATATATATATATGTATATATATATATATATATATATATATATATATATATATATATAGGTTAGGTTCAAATGATAACTTTTTTCTTTGAGAACTTTTGAGAAGCATTCTGAGCCACTAATTTTCAGGGGGGAAGCATTTAAATTTATGGGGGGGGGGGGGGGATTTCCTTATATATAACTTGTGGCTCAGAATGGTTCCCAAAAGTTCTCAAACCCAATTGGTTCTCAAATGATCCTCTCCCTATATATATATATATATATATATGGTAAGGATCCTGTGAAAACTCTTTTTTTTATGAAAACCTAAAAACTAACACTACAACCTTCATAACTTTTACATACGTTAATATTTTTCTATAAAACTTGCGCCAAAAATCTAAAAATTTTATTATCTTTGATTCCGGAAAAGAATATGATATTTCGAAAAAAAAATATTAGTGCACATGTACACCATTTTCATTAGTACTACACAAAGATAATTGTCATGCGAAAAAATATTGTTTAGGTTAAAAACATTTAAAAACACTAAAATATTTATAGAACTAATGATAATTCTACTACATATGCACTAT
>JBCNJP010000007.1:8812213-8871465 GCA_039602395.1 Deinandra increscens subsp. villosa | reverse complement strand
GTCGTCGACGACTGTGTCTACAGTCGTCCGACCGTTGTGTATTTTTATATATTTGTTAATTTTTTAAATAAAAATTTAATTTATTTATTTTTTACTCACTTTAATTCAACTCTATAAATAGGAGGAGTTATGGATTCAACTCTATCAAATTGGAAAAATGTCATCTAGACGAAAAAAAAGAAACACTTGTGAAACCGATTCTGCTTCTAACTCATTTGAAACCATTGACGAAATTCCACCACCTGTTGAGAAACAAGTTTGGAACTTTCAGAGTAAAGAAAATTGGGCTCCAAATGTTTTAAGCTTCTTTTATAGTGGTATGGATTCATCGTTTTGTACAATTTCTTACATGGGATCCTATACACTTACGAAAGAATTTTGGGGCTCACTTCTTGCGTTGCATGGAAATCCTCGTATAGGAGCAAGTGTATGTCATTCTTTATTTTATATTTAAAACGTATATTTAAATATAAATGTTGTTCCTAAATTTATTCTTTTATATTATAGCACGTATCTGCCTGGACATATCGACTAATGACTTGGCGTTTAGAACAAATAATAACAACGAATGAATTGCCGAAAGGTCCGAACCATTGGACGATTCTGCCCACCCATTTTGTTAAACTAATATCTGAAACATCAAATGATGCTAATAAATATTGTGATGGCACAGATGACCTATATCCTTCTTTATGGGAGGTTGATACGGTAATGTTTTATTTGTAAAGTTTGTTTGTTTAGATAAATACTAATATTAATGGTCCCACATTTTAATATCATATTTTGTTATTCAGGTTTATCTACCCGTATCTATTGATGATGAAAATTGGTTTTTGCTGAAGATCTGTATGAATACATTCAAAATCTTTGCATTTCACCCGTATGATTGCTCCCAGAGTACCTGCCATTTAAAGTGCATTCATAAGATTATTTTCGGAATTGTATGTGAATTTGAAAGTTTTTATCTAAATTTTCTTGATCGTATATCATACTGGCACCACTCAGGGCTTGCGAAGATCGAAGAAATACCATTTGCTGGGGACACTGTGTGGCCTTACAACGCAGGCCATATAGGATCCGATTCTGGAGTGTTAATCTGTATGTTATTACGAAGGATAGTTAAAAATAAGTCCATAGTGTGGGAAGAAGTTAATCTACAAGAAGCCTGTTTAAGATTCAGACATTTTATGGCTGATGAACTCTATGCAATGCGTACAATGTAATTTTATTTATAAAAAATTTAAATTTAATGTCTTTTGGATTTATAACACTCTAATATAATTTTATTTATAAAAAAAAACCAAGACGGTCGCCACGACCTCAACAACAGTCGCCACGACCGTCGTTCTGTCATAAAGTAAAAATTAATACATCGTTAATCGTGCAAGGTCGCCGCGACCGTGATTGTGGGCGCCACGACCGTCCACCGTACAAAGAACCTCAATCACGATGACATCCGTAAAAAAAACATTAAATCACGTTTTTTTTTTATTTCTACCGTATTAATCTTCCCTATATAAACAACTTTAGTCTCATTTATATTCCCCTTATACCGTTTACAAAAAATGTCGACTTCAGTCTTTTGGTTTTTAATATCAGTCTCATTTAAAGAAGTTTTATCTTATTATCCTTGGTGGTGGTCAATTCTAAGTGCAAAATTTCAAAGTCAAGCGAATTAATGCGTTTAAGTCGGGAGAAGTTGGGGTTCGCCACTCATATTTTGATCTCTTGTACATTAGGATTGATAATTTCATGTAATCCAGGTGATCAAACAGGAGCAGCAGCAGTTGTTAAGGATTCTGTTGATTCCGGTGGCGTTTCTTATCTCTGGCCCGACATAGGTTTCAAGCACTTTGCTTATCTTAAGCACTGTGTTTTATTTTAAAAAATAAATTATTTATGGTTTACATGTATGTATTTTTAAAATATTTAATTACAAAGTCAGCGAAATAAGGCATTTGAATATTTTTTTAAGAAAACAAGGTGACATTACGGCTCGATGGGTATTAAAATCAAGTTATGTGATCTCGCTATTTTCAAAAAAAACTTGGCGACATCGCACAATTTGTTTTGAATACGTATCGAGTCGTATTGTTAGCTTGTTTTTTTTAAAAAAAAATGTTTAAATGCATTTTTTCGCTTGACTTTGTAATTTTAATATTTTAAAAAATATAAATGTTAATTTATAAATGGACTTTAAATTTTGTTATTTTATCATTTGTATGATTAACTATTGTATTGTATTCAAAAAAATCTATATAATTGAATTTGTATTACGGTGTTTGAATGATATTTATTGTTACTTGTTAAGTTTTACCTATAATTTTGATAATACAATAAAATATTTAGGGAATTAAAACGTAAATTAAACATAACATTACACGGAAGGATTACATAGATAATAAAAACGAAAGCAAATACATAGTTAATTAAACATAACAATACACGTCTAAAGGGTACGGTTGTCTTTCAAAACACCCCAAACTTCAACGTAATTAAACGTACTGTTATGACGTTTGGAGTACTCTTTTAGTGCCCATTCCAACCGTTTATCACCATTTTCGCCTACCCATCTAGGCATGCATTCGTAAACCTCTCTAAAATCTATAACCTTATGCTTGATATCATGCCATTTTGACGTGATCGAGTCGGTCGTACGATAGTGTTCTTGACTCTCCACCAACAAATGAAAAAGTGTTGTAAAACGTTTCCAAAACTCACCGTCTTGACGTGGCATGGTTTCGACGCGAACGTTAACCCACGCCGTAGCTAACGCAATTTCTTCAGACTTTGTCCAAACATTCCCACGTTTCCTACCAGATGACGGTGAACCGGGTAAAGAACTTGAAGCCATTTTGAAAACAAAGTTGGTAGTGAGATTGGTGGTGGAATGTTTTCAACACCACTACCTAATATTTATAGTGGTGGTGTAATATTATAAAAGTAAATTTAGGGTCCCATTCCCTTTATTAATTATCATTTTAAATAGTTTATTTTTCAAATATTAAATAAAAAACATTTATAAATCTTATTTATATATACATATTAAGAATAGATTGAAATATATTAATTTTAATACTTACAGGCCATAAGGAACACCCGAAAAATTCATGACCTGGACGTGTAGTACCATCCCCGGCAACTCTTGAGACTGCAGGATTGTCATGAAAACAACATACATTCCCCTTTGAATCAAGAATTAAAGTCTTGTGTTTTTTGTTAATACTAGTTTTGGATGAGGAAGAACGACTCATGCTTGAACGACTCATTTACCTAAAAAAATATAGAGAGTTTGAGTTATGTGGTAATGTGTGAAGTTTGTATGGTATTTATAGGTGTAAAAATGAGAATATTATATATTATATATTATTGTTTATAAAAATAAAATTAAAAAACATTTTAATTCTTAAACGGTCGGACGACCGTGGATTCTCCGACCGCGACCGTGTTCCCAGACGGTCGGACGACCTTCAATAATTTGTTTTTTCGAATTAAAAAAAAATAAAAACCACGGACGTGGCGCACCCGACAGTGTGTCAGACGGTCGAGCCGACCGTCGCAGACAGAATGTATCGACGGTCGTGCCGACCAATCGCACGGTCGGGCGACTGTCAAAAACCTATACGTGTCAGACGGTGATTTGGTGGAAACTCACGGTCGTTCGACCGTGGTTGAACGGCTAGGACGACCGTCGAAGCGGCTATTCTCGTCCAACCGTGGTCAAACTGGCTAGTTTCGTCTTTTTCCCTTCCTAAAATTATAAATTATAAAAAAATAATAAAAAGATCGAAAGCAAAACTATCATATAAAAACGAGGTTAAAATCACTAAAAAACTTATTTTGTCTAAAAAAAACATGAAAATATCTCGTCCCTTGATTTTAGAAATCAACGAGGGAAATTGATGCAATCCTGGATCACAAACCAATGGATGACCAAAAGACAAATCAAGAATCAAGCTGCTTCAATCTTTATTAGATGAACGATAATAAAAAAAAACAAAAGACCCTTAACACAAGAGGTCTTTAAATACGCTCCTAGCTAAAAACTAGGCATGATACTTGGAAAACAAACCAAGGATAAACACAATCCCAATTATTCAAAATTAAAAAGAGGATAAGTCATAAAAATAAATGGATCAGCAGCAAGACTCGTGACTCGTGGGTTAAAACTGATCACGGGTCGCTCGGTTCCGGACCCGGGTCGATCTTCGCTCCGCCATCATCCTCCCCCACTTCAAACAGACTCGTCCTCGAGTCGAACGGATCATCATCTTCGGGGACAAACGGTGCAAGATCAGCAACGTTGAAAGTGGCCGAAACATTGTAGTGACCTGGTAAATCAATTTTATATGCGTTGTCGTTGATACACTCGACTACTTTGAAGGGACCATCTGCTCGCGGTTTGAGTTTACCACCACGACCCTTAGGGAAACGCTCTTTGCTGAGATGAACCCACACAAGGTCACCCGGGTTGAAAACCACTCGTTTCCTATGCACATTAGCTCGTCTTTGATACACGATGTTATTGTTGATAATCTGCTCACGCACCTGATTGTGAATCTGTTTAATCTGTTCGGACCTTTCCTCACCCTCCATGCTGTAGTGTTCCGTAGCCGGAAGAGGAGTGAGATCAAGTGGGGTGAACGGGTTGCGGCCATACACTATCATAAAGGGGCTCATATCCGTGGAACGATGAGAAGAGCGATTATACGCGAATTCGGCTTGGGGTAGCACCAAGTCCCACTGGCGGGGGTTCTTTCCGACGAGGCTTCTTAACAAATTGCCCAAACTTCTATTAGTTACCTCAGTCTGCCCGTCACTTTGTGGATGATGTGCACTGCTGAACTTAAGTCGAGAACCCAGACGCTTCCAGAGTGTGCGCCAAAAATGACCAACAAACTTAGCATCGCGATCGGATGTAAGTGTTTTCGGCACGCCATGTAAGCGTACAACCTCAGCGAAATATAGTCGCGCTACTTGACTAGCATCGTAAGTCTTGCAACAGGGGATAAAGTGAGACATTTTTGAGAACCTATCCACAACCATGACCGAATCCTTCTGCCTTTGTGTTCGGGGTAAGCCCACAACAAAATCCAAGCTCACATCTTCCCATGGGGCCTCGGGAACTGGTAACGGTGTGTACAATCCTGCATTAGAATGTTGTGCCTTCGCCATATGACATGCCCGACAACGATCGACAATCCGATTGACCATCCGCACCCATTTTTGGCCAAAAGAAACGTTCTTGAACGAGCTTTAGTGTCTTGTCTCGTCCAAAGTGGCCGGCTAACCCTCCCTGGTGATGTCCCAATATAATGGAGTCCCGTAAAGAACATTTTGGGACACACAATCGGTTGCCACGAAATAAGAACTCTTCATGCAAACTGTAGTCTTTGATAGGCACTGTTTGACAAGCTCGCCAAATGCTTGAAAATTCTGGATCGTCAGGATAAAGACTATGAAAAATGTCAAAACCCTCCACTTGAACTTGAAGTGATGTGAGTAGGGCTCGCCTCCGGCTGAGTGCGTCTGCAACTGTGTTGGTGATGCCTGCTTTATGGCGGATAACAAAGGAGAAACCCTGCAAATACTCGACCCATTTGGCATGTCGGGGATTGAGCTTGTTCTGACCATTAATGAATCGAAGGGCTTGATGATCGGAATACAAAATGAACTCGGACGGAAGCAAATAATGGCGCCAATACTCTAGACTTCGGATGATTGCATAAAATTCCTTGTCATAAGTACAGTATTTTTGTTTTGCCTCATTAAGTTTTTCACTAAAGAAAGCGATCGGTCGACCCTCCTGGCTTAAGACGCCGCCTATGCCAAATCCCGAAGCGTCGCACTCCACTTGAAACATCACTTGGAAATTTGGCAGAGCTAAAACCGGGGCTTGTGTAACCCGTCTTTTGAGTTCCTCGAATGCGGCTGCTGCAGCAATGGACCAAACGAACTGTTTACTTTTAAGACACTCGGTTATAGGCGCCACAACTGAGCTAAAGTTCTTGATGAAACGCCTATAAACGGATGCAAGACCATGAAAACTTCGAACCTCATGTAAGGATGTGGGTGTAGGCCACGACGTGATGGCCTCGACTTTGGACTCGTCCATGCGAATACCGGTGCCAGAGATTAAGTAACCCAAAAATAATACTTCTGTAGCTAAAAAGTGACACTTGGCCCTGTTAGCATATAACTTCTGTTCCTTTAAGATATTAAAGACTTTGCTCAAGTGGTGTAGATGTTGTTGAGTCGTCTTGCTAAACACTAATATATCATCAAAGTATACGACCACACACTTGCCAATCAGTTCTCTAAAAATATGATTCATCAACCTCATGAACGTACTTGGTGTATTTGAAAGCCCGAAAGGCATCACCATCCACTCGTATAACCCATCTCTTGTTTTGAAGGCGGTTTTCCACTCGTCCCCGGGCCGCATACGGATTTGATGATAACCACTTCGTAGGTCGATCTTAGAAAATATTGAGGAACCGTGTAACTGATCTAGCAAATCTTCGAATCTGGGTATAGGAAACCGATATTTGATAGTAATCTTGTTCACCGCACGACTATCGATACACATTCGATAAGCTCCGCCAGGCTTAGGAACTAATAACGCGGGAACAGCGCAAGGGCTCATGCTTTCTCGAATAAGTCCCTTTTCTAAAAGTTCGGTAACCTGTCGATGTAGTTCTTCAAATTCGGTTGGGTTCATTCGGTAAGCGGGTTTGTTTGGTATCACGGCGCCCGACACAAAATCGATACAATGTTGAATTTCCCGAACAAGAGGCAACCCAGCCGGTATTTCTTCGGGGAAGACGTCTGCGAACTCTCGTATGAGGTTTGCTACTTCAGGTGGTGTTGTAGTGGCTTGGTTATTCTCTTCTGCAATTATGAGGGCATACATAAAAGGTGGCGCCAACTGCCTTGTAACATCCAAGAAGGCTGATTTGGTTAGGATAAATGCTTCTGTCCCTATTTTTCGTGTGTCAAGAGGTGCCAACAGAATGTTTACGCCATCTTTGCGGAAGGTATAAGTGTTTTTGAACCCGTCATGTTTTACCCACCGGTCATATTGCCATGGTCGACCTAGTAATACATGACAAGCATCCATAGGAATGACTTCGCACCACACCTCGTCTCTGTATTTGTCCCCGATGGAAAATTATACGAGACACCGTTGAGTGACCTTGACGATATTGCCTTTCTTTAGCCACGTGAGTTGATATGGGTCGGGATGCGGTTCGGCTTTTAGTCCCAACTTCTCAACCATGCTTGTTGCTACCATGTTTTCACAACCTCCCCCATCTATAATAATAGTGCAAACCTTGCCCTTGGATGTACACTTAGTGCGAAATATATTGTTTCGGAGCCATAAAGTTTCATCACCTGGTGGAGTAGGTGTTGCACTAAGGACTCTTTGCACAATCAAGGATTCGCCTTTATCTGGGTAGAGGATCTCGTGTTCGGTATTCTCTTCATCTTCTGGTTCGGTGTCATATGTGGGAGATATGTCATCCGTCAAGGTGACGAGCTGTTTGTTTGGGCACTCTCGAGCATGGTGACCCATCCCATTACACTTGAAACATTTAACCACCCGTGATGAAGTCGTGGATGAACCAGCCGGAATGCTCCCACTATCGGCTTTGATTGAGCCGATTGTATTGCTCGAAGATACGGCAGCAGTGGTTCTTGTAGTCTCGGCTTTGATTGGGCCGAGTCTAGATGTCGTGGCTCTTCCTTTGCTCTTTAGTTGCTTCTCCACTTTCATAGCCAACCTGCAAACATCGTTGAATGTCCAATAGGGTTGAAGTTGGATGACATCTGAGATGTCGGACCGTAGTGCTCCCAAGAATCGAGCAATGATCTGCTCTTCCTCTTCCTCAGCCCCACACCTCATGCGAAGCCTGTCAAATTCTGCAATCAAATCCTCAACGGAAGAGTTCCATTGGGAGAGGTTATGATATTCTAAAAAAGCATCTTGTCGGTAATTTACCGGTAAAAAATTTTCTCGAAGTAACTTACGCATTTTATCCCATGTTTCTACCTTTGATCTCCCTTCCTGAGCCCTTTTCTTTTTCATGTGATCCCACCATAACGATGCATATTTCCGTAATTTAATGGCAACAAGTTTGACTTTATACCTGTCGGGGATATCTTTGAGATCAAAGATTCGTTCCACCGTGCTGAGCCAATCAATGAATTCGTCAGGTTGCGCCCTTCCGTCGAATTCTGGATTTTCCAACTTGACCCCCATATTACGCAGCGGGTCCACAACTGGTCGTTGCTGGCGTCGGTTTCGCCTGGAAAAAGGATTCCCGTTTTCGTCCCCATCATCCTAGATGTATGAGTCGGTTTCGATCTCCTCGTATCTCTCATCCTGTTGCAGTTCCAGGTCCGGACCCTTTGCTGCAACCTTTCAATTTCGGCGATGTCCCGTGGATCCCTTCCATCGTTATCGTTGCCTCGGTCGGCGTATCTACGCTGCTGATGTCGAGGAATATTATCGGGTCTCACCATTGATTCGATTGGCTCTGGTACCAACTGATGCAATCCTGGATCACAAACCAATGGATGACCAAAAGACAAATCAAGAATCAAGTTGCTTCAATCTTTATTAGATGAACGATAATAAAAACAAAACTAAAGACCCTTAACACAAGAGGTCTTTAAATACGCTCCTAGCTAAAAACTAGGCATGATACTTGGAAAACAAACAAACCAAGGATAAACACAATCCCAATTATTCAAAATTAAAAAGAGGGTAACTCATAAAAATAAATGGATCAGCAGCAAGACTCGTGGGTTAAAACTGATCACGGGTCGCTCGGTTCCGGACCCGGGTCGATCTTCGCTCCGCCATCAGAAATTAATGGGTTGAGGCCGGGTATTTTATGTATAGTATCTCTTGTTGATTTTTTATGATTCTCCTCACATTTTTTAAATGTCCATAAATTTTTCACACGACATTAACTTCTTTTTTTTAAGAAAAAGAAAAGGAAATCCTCATTATTAATCTGATTAACGTTGTTATGAATTCATTTTGTGCAAATGTGCATATGACCAGAGGAGCTGGTAATTTAAGGTTTATAAATCTACTAGATTCAGTATTGCAAACCCTAAGGGGGCGTTTGGTTCACGGAATGTAATGTAATTGGAATTGTAAAGTTTTCTTTTTAAAGTTGTGCTTAAGTTGGGTAAGGAAGGAGTTTGAAATACAATGAATTCCTTTAATCAATGGAATTTAGTACTATTTTAACATTCCTTAGAAATCCTTCACTTTAATGAAGGAAATTTACATTGCCTCAAATTCCATTGATTAAAGGAATTCATTGTATTTCAAACTCCTTCCTTACCCAACTTAAGCACAACTTTAAAAGGAAAATTTTACAATTCCAATTACATTATATTCCGTGAACCAAACGTCACCTAAGATTTCTGGTCTATCACGAGCAAACGCCAGGCACAAATTCACAGCAGCGACGAATTCCGCTGACAAGTTCTCATTCGTGATGAATTCATCCTCGGTGTTACTGTTGCCGTAAGAGTAACCTGTAATGGATAGGGTTTCAAGCAGGCGGTGCCACTCCGGCAATGGATGAGACTGCACGACCTGATAGCAATACACATACAAAAAACGAAAGCAGTACACATTACCATCCAAATCGATTCTGGAGATTTTGGGGGTTCTCCTGGAGTTAGACGAAGAGGACGAAGTCATCGGCAGGGATCGGCTAGTTTGAAAAGACTATGAGGGCTTCAAATCGATTTTGCAGGTATCAATTTTGAGGAATGAGGATTAGAGCCCAAATTAATATATACCTATTAATAAGTTACCGAGATCCAACTTAGCAAAAAAATAATAAAAAAATAAAAAAAAAGGAATTAAATCCAACTAGAATGGCACGTAATCAAAAGGTTAACGGAGTTAAGTTTTAGTAATTAGTTTTGGCTCACGGAAAGAAAATAGTGATAAAGTTTGGATCGTTAAAAACCAATTCTTCAATTGGGATTATTGTGAGCTAATAGTTAATAGTTTGGATTATTTAAAACCAATAAGCCTTAAAAATATATTGATCTTATAATGCAAAAATATATTGATCTTATAATGCAAATGTTACATCTAAAGATTTTGGCTTCAACATATATTGGTTGTACGGTTTTACATCTAAAGATTCTGGCTTCAACATATATTGGTCGATATTTATGATATCTATGAGTCTTCAAGTAAATCACATGTAGGGATAATCCAAGACAAACTAAATGGTTCTAACCCTCAAAGTTGAAAAGTAGTCGGTTTTTATTTTTGGACAATTTTCCTTTATTCGTATGTTTGTCTAATT
This sequence comes from Deinandra increscens subsp. villosa, assembly GCA_039602395.1. Lineage (NCBI taxonomy): Eukaryota > Viridiplantae > Streptophyta > Magnoliopsida > Asterales > Asteraceae > Deinandra > Deinandra increscens. Next base: position 8,861,116 of record JBCNJP010000007.1, on the reverse strand, counting down.
TCTTCTCGTTTAAGTATGGATAACAATATACTTTCCGGATACTACTATGTTAGCCTAATTTCAAGTTTGGATAACAACATACTTTCCGGAAACTATTATGTTAGCTTAATTCATTCGATAGGGTTTTCTTTACTTCACATTTTTCCTTGGATAGCATTTCATATTCATGGCATTTATGCACGCTTAATATCTTTATATTTCCCTCTATCAATCTTTGGCACCACATTTTCAGATTTGAATGGATAAGCGGCGGGTGCAAGGAACGAGTGAATTTTTGTTCTGTCACTTCATCTTCTATCAATCTTCTGTCGATTTGAATGGATAACCGCCGCACCCTACCCCTTTAACGCCACCACCAGTCCACTGTCGTCGTCACTATTCAGATACGATTCACAAACCAAATCCGAATCCGAACCACTTTCGCTCTTCCCATGGACATTCGCCGGGTGTAAATTTGACAGGTAAATTTTCAATTTCGCCTCCAGTTGTCACACCCCAACCAACGGCGGAATACGTCGGGGCGTGATGATTGTCCAGATGCACACAACAATAATTTAAATGTTACGATATTCTTATTCAGTCCATTTCATAACATTAAAATATGACATAGTCCGAACATAACAATCCAAAAACAAACATAATAAGTCTTTAATTTATTTAGGTCACATTAAAGCACAAGCATCCTAATGGTGATAAGCAAACTTCACGTCAAATTGTGTTACCTGCAACATGTACAACATACGGGTTAACTACGAATAGTTGGTGAGTAAACATAGATTTGTGAATAGCGTATGTGCAAAATAATGCGATCCATGGGTTAGTGTAAGTTCACATTTGAGAAACGAGTAATGAAATAAAGCACAATAAGTTAGCGTAATCCAACCCTTGACAATTAGGCTTTCAATCACCCGACGCCAAATACCAGGCAAGCTAGGTGGGCTTGTCAAGCCAATAGAACCTAGAATTGTAACCACGGCCTTTTTAGTGTTAATAATTACGCGTAGAGTATGAGTATGAGTATGAGCACAACCACAGCAATAGATCACACAAGTCTAACATATTGAAACATACATAACCAGCATAGAGTCGCATGTGGTTTGATATAGAGTAAAGTGTAAAGAGCTTGAGTTTGATATAGCGTACTTGTTGCACCCCAAAACGATAAAAGGAAAAAGGGACTATGAATACTCACAATGTATAGCCGAAATGAACCTCACAACTAGAATGATTTGAGATCACGGGTTTGGTCCTATTGTATGAAAGATAGGATGTTATGGCTTGTTGTTTGGTCGAGAGTTAAAGTTTTGTCAAAAGATATAAAGATTGGTTCATTTGGTTTAGTGCACTATTTTGATAATTTGGACAGCTTGTAGGTTGTAACTTTAAGTTTGTTTTTAAGGTATCACATCTCTTCTAAAAATTACCAATTTTTACAGGTTGTTAGTTTAAAGTATTCCGAACAACTTTTGTTTAGAAGGCGTCTTGAGATACGTTAAGAACTAGCTCAAAACAGCTTCACAAAACAGAAGGTACTGAAACACGCATCTATCTTGCGTGGGCTGTTGTGAAGCCCTTTGTTTGAATTAGAAGATGAGCAAATTACCGTTAGAAAGCTAACTCGACGAATTTAATCGTGGAGTCCGATTTTGTCCAGTTTCATCTTGTTATGACCAAGATATGACCGCTTAAAGTCGGATAAACATTCTGTCTAAAATTTTAAGAGTGCACGATTAAATGTTTTTAGTTGTTGTTTTATTATATAAAAATTGTTTTATTAAATAGAGATTAGTGGCCAAGCTTAATTAACCAGACACCCTTGGAATTGATTTAGGACATATCGTCCCCTGACATACACTTGTTGTAGAACATAAGTCTCCAAGTTAAAATGAAAGAGATGTGACAAAATATTTAAATAACATTTGTTTTTAGGAAGAACACTTAAACAAGGTTCATGATCTTTGGATGGATCTTGGAACTTCACCATTTTAGATCCCCATGGGGCTCTTGGATCATTTTCTACCATCTCATGAACTTGTGTAAGTATTAGTTTTAAGATAAAAACACAAGAGATTAAACAAGTAAAAGAATGTTGTTGAATCTTAACTTATAGTTTTGAGTGTGCCTTAGTTAGTGATGTTAGAGAAGATTTAAAGATGAAAAAAATGAATATTAAGTTTCATTAAGTAGGTATAAAGAGGTTACTTACAATGGATGAAGATTTAGAGTGAGTTTAGAGAGAAAATCTTTAGAGGAGGAAGAGGAGCATGAATATGGGTTGGAAGGGGGTGAAATAGGGTGAAAGTAAGGTAGAGGGAGTGGGGGAAGTAAGGGGTGAAGTTGGTTGAGTGATTGGGGGAGGGGGTTTATAGCCAAAACCGATACTTTAGCACGGGTCGTGTTGTTTGGAGCACGGGTCGTGCTGGTCAGAAGGCTGTTAGACGCAAAAGACAAAATCTCGTTAGGGCAACACGGGGCGTGCTAAGTTTGGCACGGGCCATGTTGAACTTAAATCATGCCAATTTAACCTCATAATCTTCTTTCTCTCGTCGATATACTCGAAATTCACTATCCATGGACCCCGTAACTCATTTTCTAGCCCTAGATATGCCCCTGTTAAGTTTTTAGGCGGTCACTAAGCACACATTTAACTTTTAGCAGTTGCGCTTTGGGAAATGGTCGAGTATTAGAGTTATCACTTTGTTTAACTAGTAATATGGGTTTAAGGATAAAAAACATGATTCGGGTTGCAAAATAGGCGGATGTTACACCAGTTATGTTAGTTTCTCTTCGATTTCCGACAAATGGTGAGGCTTCATTCTGCTAGATTTGATTTCTGCATTCAACGACCTTCTAATAAACATAAACTTTTGTCAATATGTTGGGCGTGAAAATCGAGAGAAGCAGAAGGCGTATCGATGCGCAAATGGGTAAATTTGGTGATGCTTCTTCTAATTCTAATTCTTCCATGGTGGTCAGACTAAAGCAGAGGGGCTGAATGTATGCGGGTGGTTAGAGTATCTGGTATACGTCACACGGAGGCCATGAGTCCATGACGGCAGCGCCAACACGCGCGGACATTCCCCCCCCCCCCCCCACGGCACCAAGGGCCGGCGCGGATGTCACATGTGAAACCTTCCGTGTGCGTGGTTAGCCCAAAAAATCTGATCGTTTGATGTTTTTGACCGTTAAATGCATTAAAGAAAAAAATTACTTTAAACCCACTATTTAAACTCTTTTTCACCAACATATCTCCACATCTCTTTTAACATTTCTACTCCTCTCTACCAAAACTCATAAAAAATTATGGATTTACTTTCATCAACGGGTTCAACGTCCGATTCTTCCGACGATGCCGCGTGCAAGCTTATGGAAATCATGATCAATCGTTATCAACAGAGGTTAACGCTCGAGCAAATCGAGTAGCGGCTCGGAGAGCGTGACTAAACCGTGACCGTGAACAAACCCACCAAAATCTACTAGGAGATTATTTCAATTACAATTGTGTTTATCCCGCTGAGGCATTCCATCAACGTTTTCGAATGAATCGTTCATTATTTCTCCGCATTGTCGACGACTTGGTTAGGGAGTTTCCGTGGTTCACGTAAAGATCTGACGCGAGAGGTAGAGTTGGATTTACTCCTCTTCAAAAATGCATCGCGGCCTTCCGTATGATGGCGTATGGTGTTACGAGGATTGTTTCGATGAATATTTGAAGATGTCCGCACGATGAGGACGTGTTTGCAAAAATTTTGTAAAGGTAATATTTAAATTATAATTTTAACATTTTATTTAATTTTAGATGTTAAATTTTAGATGTAAAAAATTAGATTTTATTTAATATTTAGATGTTATTCAACTTTTAGATGTTAGAATTCTTTTATAATTTTATCATTTTATTTAATTTTAGATGTTAAATTTTAGATGTTAAATTTTAGATGTAAAAAATTAAATTTTATTTAATATTTAGATGTTATTTACCTTTTATTTAGGTATCTACAAATTATATCGAAGAAAATATTTGAGACGACCAACCCCAAGCGACATTAGGCAGCTTTACGAGTTTCACGAAAACAGATGGGGTTTTCATGGAATGCTCGGTAGAATCGACTGCACCCATTTGGAGTGGAAGAAATGTCCCAACGCTTGGCGGGCACAGTATATGCGAGGCGATCACTCTCATCCGACCATCATGCTCGAAGCCGTCGCCTCGTTCGACATGTGGATTTTGGCATCAATATTTTGGAGTCTCTGGGTCCAACAACGACATTAACGTTTTGGATTGTTCGCCTTTATTTGATCACATCATTGAGGGACAGGAGCACGATTCCTCGTTTGAACTACGAGGTGTCACGTACAAGCGAGGATATTATTTAGGGGACGGTATATATCCCGAACACTTTACCATTATGAAAGGGTTTACAGCTCCTGTCGGTGAAAGACGGAAAATCTACTCCGAAGCTCACAACGCTGCTCGGAAAGATATCGAGCGCACTTTCGCCCGCTTGAAAAATAAGTGGCACATTATCGAGGAGTCGGCGATTGAACAATTACGTGTGGTTTGTGCAGGTTACCAGCGATTCAACCTAACAGGTGGAATAAAACGATTATACAGCGGAGACGGGGATGTACATCGGCGAGATTCTAATAAGGCGTTTTTTAGTTCCAAAATTTGACGGTGATGGTCATAATGAAATGCGTTTTAGGGGTGGTGGTAGCGGTGATGGTAGACGATGGTGGCGCCGCCGTCTCTGGATGTTGTTGATGTCACGATTGAAAAACAGAGAGGAAAGCAGAGGTGGAAGAGGGAGATGGTCGAACCAGGTCGCCGGAGTCGCAAGGTTTGCAAGGTCACAGATGGTGACCAATTGGTCGCCGATAGGATCGATCGGAGGAGCGGAGGGTCGGTTAATCGCCAGCTCCTTTCTCTTCTCTTTTCTTTTTCTTCCTATTATTTCTTTTTTTTTCTGTCTCTATAAATGTATATTGGTAGGTAAGATGGATGAATCTATATAAATTACAAAACAGCCCCCTACTATTACTTAACCTTATCAATTTACAGAACTAGTCCCTTATCTGTAAAATTACGGAAATACCCTTATACTTAACAGAAAAATTTAACGTTGTTAGTCTGAGGGACTCGGATGACAACAAAATGCAAACCCATGTAAGATTTGTTAATAATTTGAAAATCGGATGCAGGTGGCAAAAGTGGCCAAATCTCAGGGATGCAAATAGTAATTTTGGCGAAAAAAACTTCAATTCAATGGTGGAAAATATCTATCCGGACACCAAGCCTGCCACCGCTCCCGCCCCCGCTGTGGCCACCGGAAACCCTTCCTTTTCGGCTACCAAAGCCCAACTCTACAATAAATCTCGTCATGTGTACATGCCACAGCCGTTTCGCAGCCGCCGCAACTGCTGCTCTTGCTGCCTCTGGATCACCTTCACTATAATGCTTTTAATTATGGTCGTCACCATCGCCGGCGACGTGGTGTACGTTCTCTACCATCCTCACCGACCTACCTTCTCAGTTGCTGCCCTATATGTCCCTCAATTAAATCTGGCTTTATTGAATAAACTGTCTATGAACTTCAATTTCACCGAAACGGCTTGAAACCCTAACAAAAAATCATGTTCTACTACGATCTAGTTTCCGGCTCGTTCAAATCCAACGGCGTCGACGTCGGCGAAGGATCGAGGACAATGGAGAAAAGAATACAACGATGTGAAATCAGATATGAAGAATAAGAAGAGTTTGTCGTTGAAGTTCTAACTCGATACGAAAGTGAAGACGAAAAACGGAAGCTTCAACTATAAGAAGGTACAGATCAGAGTCACCTGTGAGGGAATCAAGCCGGCGGCTCCCATCGGTAAAAAAAATTGGGGTTTTATCCACAATCCGATTTGGGGTTTCTTTGTTTAGTGAGGACACGTCATTAAAAAAATGGGGTTATTGGCTTGAATTAATCCCAACTATCATTTATTGGCCGAGATCACTCCCAACTAAAGAAATCACCACCGTCACCCCCAACTATGAACCTAATTTCTAACAACACTCCCTCCGTTAAAAAAGCGTGTCATAAAATGTGCATGAGGGAGTGTTGTCAGAAATTAGGTTCATAGTTGGGGGTGGCGGTGGTGATTTCTTTAGTTGGGAGTGATCCCGGCCAATAAGTGATAGTTGGGATTAATTCAAGCCAATAACCCAAAAAAATGCCAACTAAACAGTACATGTAGGATGCCACATAAGCTGAAACTAACGGAGTTAAAATATTTAACGGAAAGATTATTATAAAAAATAAGGTTCATAGTTGGGATTGCCAGAAAGAATATTTCCGGTTGGGATTATTCCCGTCCAACAGTGGATAGTTCGGATTATTTAAATCCAATTTTCCTTGAATTTTTCCGATTTGATTTTCTCTTGATTCTACGGTAGGTTACTTGATAAAGATGAAGTCCAGGAAAGGAAATGGGATTACGTTAGAGGGTAGTTTTGTCTTTTTATCTTTAAAACGTTCCAATTCCATTAAAATTTACAAACCAGACACAATCATAAACTTAATGGAATCAATTCATTTTTCCTCAAATTCCACTTCCTTTAAAACACTCAAATTCAATTAAAAATGAATCAAACAACCACTAAGTTCATCCACTAAATGACTCAAAATATCACTAGACACACTATTGTTTTAGAGTTAGAGATTTTACAAAATACATAGCATATTACATGATCCGAAATAAAGCAAGTAGTCTATAGTAAATCAGAGCCCATATGTTACTGTAAGGCTAGAACTTAGAGGCTTATACATTAGAGGTTTTGGGCTAAGTATATTGTATTTAGTGGGCTTGGGGTTATGTCTTACATGGATTATAGGGGCCGGCATATATGTCCTTGTATACGACATCCTTGTCACCTTGTGTAGGATATAAACACAAGGATGTTTTATTAGTAGGAGTTGGCGATTTAGAGAAGTGGAGGAGAGCTAAAGAGAACCGAGTTTTATTCAAGTTGTAAGCATCATCCATTCGATAATAAATAAGTAATCTTCCTTTGGTGTTTATTGTGTTCTTCCATATTTTGGTGTCTCCTGTATTTGTGAATCAAGTTCTAGACACGGTTTCCACACGTGTTTAAAGCTCAAATATCGTGTTCGGATTGACTTTGATCCAACAATTGGTATCAGAGCCAAGAGACACACGTTTCAAAGCTCACACGATATTTAGATTCGAAGCTCTCACCGGTTTTGTGAAGGTTTTTGTGGTTCAGGCAGTTTTTGACTATTTTCTGATAGTTCACGGTTGAAGTTTGGTAGATCACGGCTCATGTATTGGTAATTCTTGGCCGTGTCTGATCTATTCACGGCTGGGTGTACCAGATTTTTGGGGTTCGATTCTGGTAAAGAATTGGTGAATCATGTTTTATTTGGAAAGAAATCAATTAGTCTTGATCTCTAAGTTTGCGTCTTAGAGTACCCGGGACCAAACCTTGTAAAGTTATTGAGTTGTAGAACCTTCTACCTTTTATAGTGTATTTAAGTGGTATGTTGTTTGTATTGGGTTGTTTGTTGTGTGTGATATTGCATACTCTGACTTTTAATCTGATGTTTTCGTGTGACCTGATACGAATAGCCGACCCCATACCTGGACTTCCCGCTTTTGACAAGGTGCAGAAAGTGGGGGTGTGAGAGTATAGTCTTGATAGTTGTTTTTTAATGCCAATTATTACATACGGGTCAAATCAGTGACCTTCCAAAACTTCGAGAGTGGCTGTGCTTTACAAATTTCTGTAAACACCACTAGACCATTTGGTAATTTTGAAAATTATTGGGGTCGAAGACTTAGGGTCTGTTTGGTATGAGGTAATGGAATGAACGGTGAAATGGAATGAGCGACGGAATGGAATGGTCGAGGGAATGAAATGGATCATTACCATTCCGTCGTCATGTTTGGTACCATGTGGGAATGAAATAAATCATTGATTCGCATTGTTTGATGGTAGTACAAATGAAGAAATCGAATACAATTTTCCTAATATTTCCATTTAAAATGAGTATATTTTTTTATATTTATATTTTTTAATGTTTTAATTTTTTATTAATTTCATTAAAATATTTAAGTTATATTTATATTGTTTATTTTATTTGTTGTTATTTTTTATTTTCTAATTTACGTTTATGTTTATTACTTTTTGTTTTTGTTTTCATTTGTTAATTTATTAATATATTAATTTATTTTTATTTTATATTTATTTATTTTGCATTTTCGGTTTATATTTTTATTTATTTATTTATTTTACTTTTATTCTTTATTTTTTTCATAAAATTTTAAGAAGAAATTTAATCGGAATTTTCTTTTTAATTCCATTCCTTGAAGGAATCGAAAAAAAACACCCCTCCCCCATGGAATGAAAATCTTCAGAAATTGAAGGAATCTCATTCCTTGTGTAATGTTCTATCTCATTCCAATGTGCTACCAAACATGTCATTTTTCATTTCAACGTAATGATTTATTCCATTCCATCTTCCATTCCTGCATACCAAACGCTACCTTATACCCATTGGAATCAATCGAAATTCTATTTATACACGCTTATAAAATCTATGTTGATACCAAAGTTAGGTGTGTGTATGTAGTAGGGCCTTTTATTTTATATGATAATTGTATATAAAATAAACTAATTTAATATAGATATATCATCAAGTATTTTGTTGGGTTGACTTTTAGACATCAAGAACGTACTAACGGATTTCAAAGAAAGTTAGATTAAGATCTGGAATACGAATTTAATTGGGTTTTTAATTCGGGTTGACTTTTCACAACCCAATCAGACTACATCGAAACCCAACTGGATAAAAATCCCCTTAGCCCCTTCAATGATTTCGGTGTACTGGCTTTTCTGTTATTTAGTATATATATATATATGCTATATGCTATGATGATCTGGTATGGGGTGATTGGCATTATCAATTTTATCTGTCTTATTTTAGTTCTTAATGTGATTTCTGCCTTATTTTTGCTTGATATGTTTTGATGAATGTAGATCTGTTACTATTATTATTATTGAGCATCAATCAATAGGAAAAGTTATCGAAAATGGCCGACTCCGAGGATATTGAGCCCCTAGTTCTTGACTGTGGAACTGGAACTATGAAGGTTAGTACTTACTATACATCCCACAATAATAATAATAGTAATAATAGTAATAATAATAATATGTGGTGGTGGTGACCGATGATATGTTGTTAATTTGATAAATCTACGTACGTACAGGCTGGGTTTGCGGGTGAAGATAATCCTCGTAACGTCTTTCCTACTATGGTAGGTAGGCTCTGTCACTCTCCTGCTCTGGTAGGCCTGCGAAACAAGGAAGCCTATGTAGGAGATGAAGTGCGGTCCAAAAGAGGTATCTTGACGTTGAAACGTCCTCCTGTTGAGCGTGGAATTGTGAGTAGTAGTAACTGGGATGACATGGAGAAGATCTGGGATCACACTTTCTATAACGAGCTTCGTGTTGCTCCGGATGAGCACCCTGTGCTTCTTAGCGAGGCACTGTTAAATCCGAAAGCAAATAGAGAGAAGACTGCTGAGATCATGTTCGAGACCTTCAATGTCCTTGCCATGTATATTGCCATGCAAGGGCTTCTTTCGATGTACGCAAGTGGTCGTACTACAGGGATTATGTTGGAATCCGGAGATGGTGTGTCACAGGTTGTCTCGGTTTATGAAGGTTATGTACTTCCTCGTGCGAGCCAATGCCTTGATTTAGGGGGGCGTGATCTTACGGATACCCTGATGAAGATCTTGAGCGGAAGAGGTTACCTGTTCACCACCAGTGCTGAACGGGAAATCATCCGTGACATGAAAGAAAAGCTTGCGTATGTGGCTCTTGACTACGAGAAAGAGCTTGAAGATGCAAGAAAAAACTCATCATCTGTTGAGAAGGATTATGAATTACCCGACGGAGAAGTTATTACAATCGGAGCAGAGAGATTCCGTTGCGCAGAGGTTCTGTTTCAACCATCTTTGATTGGAATGGAAGCGGCTGGTATTCATGAGCTGGCCTACAAGTCAATCATGAGAACTGATGTTGATATAAGGAAGGAACTTTATGGCAACATTATCCTCAGTGGTGGTTCAACCATGCTCCCAGGAATAGCTGACCGTATGAAAAAAGAAATCACGGCTCTTGCCCCTCGTGGCATGAAGATCAAAGTGGTTGCGCCCCCGGAACGAAAATACAGTGCCTGGATTGGGGGATCAGTCCTTGCATCTCTGAGTTCCTTCCAAGATGTAAATTATTATATATTTTCTACATTTTGACTATCTTTTATTTTACTTACTTGTGTAAGACTGACTGACTGACTTTTGCTTTTATTTTTTTGTGAATCAGAAATGGATTATCAAGGGTGAGTACCAAGAGTCTGGTGTATCCATCCTCCACAGGAAATTAGTATAAGTAATTAATTTCTTTGTATACCTTGGTCGTCACATAGACAAAGTTGTTATCTTTCTTTATCTTGATAAACTATTACATTTTCATATCATTTTAAATCGGCGGGATATCTATTGTTTGTTTCATCATTTATCTATAAACAAGTTCTGTTGATACCCAACCGAGATAAGGATAAAGCCGTTTCACAGATTGATTTCCACAAACTGAATGTATATGAAATTTAATCTGTGCAATTGAAACTGCATCATCTATTATAACTATTCTGTGGGTTTTAAGCATGGTTTTGAAAGATTTTGTACAAGTTCAATTGAGTATGATACATGTCCCTTTTTTTTTTTTTTAGCATACGGTACAACAATTAGATGCTTAATATTTAGTACACATTTTTTAAAATTAGAACGTATATGACAAACTAGTATATATATATCTATCTATATCTATATCTATATCTATCTATCTATCTATATCTATATCTATATAATATATATATGAAAAGATTGGATGCCACGTGGCATCACCACAACAATCTATTTTCTCATTTTCCCGCTCAAATGGTTTCCTTCTAAGTAAATCGCGGATATGGGCCTAAAATTCAGGGATCCAGTTAACAAAATTAATCATTTGAAAATATATTTTGTATTGATAACTAACTAACAAACTTTAATTAATTGAAAATCACGGAAACTAAAACTTTAATTAACATATTAGAGGATCATAATTACAGAGTGACTAAATTAATAGAATATTATTTAAACATTTTATTTTGAGAATTATAATTTTTGGAAAATTATTATTTTGAATATTAAATTCAAATTTGTATATTTTTGTAAACAATTCATTTTACATACAACTACTCTTTCTTATTTTAGGAACTTGAATATTTACCAATCAAATATTCATTTTTAACAAATTTATACAATCTAATCTCCGAACTTTTTGAAAATGTCAAAATAATCCAACTAACTTTCCTAAATATATAACACCATTTAATGTAAAATCTTTTCTTTATATAAATTTCGTAAATCAATATCCTTATTTCCGTTTTCGTTTTTTTAAATTCTATATATATATGTACAAGTCCAATTTCTCAAATCATTTATACCAACAAAATCCAAAGTATACTATAAAAAAGGAAAAAAAAGATATTTTATTTCATACTTTGATTTATTATATTTTAAATGTTAGAATTAATATTATAAACGTTCGTATTTTTCTTTATTACATTTATTATAATATTTTAAATGTTAGATTTATTTTTTTAAACCACTCGTGCGTCGCACGGGTATCAAAAGCTAGTTTTTTATATATATCAATATACTATACTCATATTAAAGGAAAAAAAATACTTGTTTTTTTTATGGTGTAATTTTTATAAAAAAAGTTAATGTTGTATGAAGAATTTATGAACATTTAAAAAACGTGATGGGAATCTTAAAAAAATCAACAAGAGATACTATACCAAAAATACCCGGCCTCAACCCATTAATTTCCCTCGTTGATTTCTAAAATCAAGGGACGAGATATTTTCATGTTTTTCTTTAGACAAAATAAGTTTTTTAGTGGATCTAACCTCGTTTTTATATGATAGTTTTGCTTTGGATCTTTTTATTATTTATTCATAATTTATAATTTTAGGAAACTCTCGAACACTTCATGATGCGAAGGGACAAGGAACGGTGAATATCTTAACCTCAACATAAAGCCATGAAGGGATGTAGCCAACTTCCTAATCAAGTTCTTAACGACCTTGAAATTAGGATCCGTTTTAATTTCCTTTGGGGTGGCGATGATAATACAAGGAAAATTCATTGGCCGGGTTTCTCGGGAGAAAATCTTTCAACCCAAACGTTGTGGTGGCTTGGGGCTTGAGCCGTTAGAAAAAACTAATTTGTGGTTTTTAGCCAAATGGGTGTGGAGATACAAATCTGAGCCGTACAAGTTGTGGCGGCGAGTCATATATGGTCTGCATTTTCATAGCGGACAAAATCTTTTCATTCCTAAAATGCCTTCGGCAACCGCCGGGTTCAGAGGCCGTTTTTCAATGGTGCAAGACAGTTCCGTCCAAAGTTAACCTCCTGGCCGGCTTGGCATGCGGTGCAAGGTCGCCTCCCCACTGTCGATGCTCTTGCTCGTCGGAATGTCCCGATTACTTCTTCTTTATGTCGTCTTTGTGGTGAAATGGATGAATCCGTTGAGCACATTATTACAGGTTGTTGCTTCTCGAATTTCCCCGTTTTCGTGTTCACAGTTAAAGAGGTGGTAAATTTACACAAAGACTCTCCAAGGGAGGAACGGATCGCTCAAGTCTTGAACACCATCTTTCTCACGGGCATATGGTGCATTTGGATGGAGAGAAACAATGCTATTTTTCGTCAGAGGCCCCCGTCAATTAATAGAGTATTGTTGGAGTTTTTTATGGTTTGTTTCTCGCTGTAAGTCTTATTCCATCGATTGGAAAAACTGGTTCTCGTTTGACTTGTAAGGTTTCGTTTTGTTGGCGGCCTCTAGCTCCTTGCTAGAAGCTTTGCTGTAGAAAAGTGAATACACATACGATAATCTAGAAATGAAATTGAAAGCCACAATCAATGAATCAAGATACGCAACTCTTATTGAACACGAACGATTACAAATACATGAGAGAGTTCTACTGATTACAAGACTAATCGTCCCAATTTATAGAAACTAGCTATCGGTGATAACAAGCCCTAACGGCTATTAACAACCATTAAACTAATTAACTAAACTATCAGCCGATTAGACAACTAACACCCTCAGACAATCAAATATTGTCAGCTTTAGTCCCTCCGGTTGAAATTCTTTATCCGCTTGAGTTACCGGCTGAGCTGACTAACGAACCGCTTAACAACCCGAGTTCGACTCTCCCTTAATACATAATTAACTCATTAACTCTAAACTCATGTTTTTTCAACATTCTCCACCTTGAGTTAAGAGTTCAACTTGATTCAAAAGGACATAGGGTATAAATCCATCACTCAATTAAGAATCATTAGCATCGAATAATAGAGGTTCAATGAACTTGCTTATTCTAATGTGATTCATAACCAAGATCAAGATAACCCATCTGACCCATTATTTAAACCAACTGAATTTAAGTTAACCAATACCCAAAGTCTTTAAACAAGACAGAAATTTGGATAAAGGTAAAGACTTAGTAAACACATCTGCCCCATTATCATTTGTAGGTACATACTTAACCTCAATTTCCTTGGAGTTAATAATTTCCCTGATGAAATGTAGCTTCACCCGGATATGTTTGGTTTTATCATGGAATACTGAATTCTTGGACAGATGTATGGCTCCCATATTATCACAATTTACCACTGTTTCTTCAGTATCCAATCCCAACTCCAAAGTGAACCTTTTCAGCCATAGAGCTTCTTTTATAGCTTCCACAAGAGCTACATACTCAGCTTCAGTGCTGCTAAGTGCAACAACACTCTGTAAACTTGCTCTCCAGCTAACACAGTTTCCTAACACTAAGAAACCATATCCTGTTATTGATCTACCCTTGTCAGCATCTTTAGCATAATCAGAATCCACAAATCCAGTGACACCCTCAACCCTTTCATGTCTCTTAAACACTAACCCCTTTCCTGGAGTTCCTGCCAAATACCTAAGTAGCCACTTTACTGCTTCCCAATGTTGTTTACCTGGGTTAGCCAAGTACCTACTCACAATGCTTACACCATAACTGATGTCAGGTCTAGTGCAGACCATCAAATACATCAATGAGCCTACAGCATTAGAATATGGTACTTTAGCCATATAATCTGACTCCTCCTTGGAATTTGGGCAATCCTGTAATGACAACTTAAAGTGAGGAGCAAAAGGAGTTGACACTGGTTTGCATCCTTCCATGTTATACTGCTTTAGGACCTTCTTTACATAACCTTCCTGTGTGAGATGCAACTCCCTGGTTTCCCTGTTCCTGTTGATTTCCATGCCTAAAATCCTCTTTGCAGGTCCTAATTCTTTCATCTCAAACTTCTGCATCAGCATAGCCTTGGTTTCCTGTATAACCTTCACAGACTCACAAGCCACAAGCATATCATCCACATACAATAACAAGTAAATGAATTTATGCTTCTCATATTCCCTCATATACACACAAGGATCATATTCACTCCTAATGAACCCATTAGATACCATATGATTATCAAACTTCATATACCACTGCCTAGGGAACTGCTTAAGCCCATATAATGACTTCTGTAAAAGACACACTTCCCTCTCCTTACCTTTTACTTCAAATCCCTTAGGCTGCTCTATATAAATCTCTTCTTCTAAGTCACCATACAGAAAAGCAGTTTTCACATCTAATTGTTCCAGTTCTAAATCCTTAGAAGCTACTATAGATAGCATTATCCTGATAGAAGAATGCTTAACAACTGGTGAGAAAATTTCATGAAAATCTACTCCTTCCTTCTGCCTAAAACCTTTGGCAACCAACCTAGCTTTAAACCTAGGCTTATCTTGATCACTAACAGGTTCCTTGAGCTTGTATAGCCACTTACAGGGAATAACTTTCCTATCTTCAGGTTTCTTTGTAATCACCCAAGTCTTATTCTTATGAAGAGAACTAATTTCCTCCTCCATAGCCTTCACCCACTGATCCCTATGTTCAGAAACTATAGCTTCTTCATAAGTACTAGGCTCAATTACATTCTCATATCCTGACATAGACAAGAACACAAAGGCTGATATGTCCTCATCATCTCTAAACCTTCTAGGTTTAACCACCTGTCTCCTAGTTCTATCTTTAGCTATGCTATAAGTAGGACTCTTATCCTCCACCCTAGGACTGACATGCTCCTGATCCTGAGGCTCCACCTGGTCCTGTATACCATGATCACTTACACTATCCTGATCATTAACCAAATCATCACTCTTCTTTCTGAGTGACTCCACCTCAATTTCAGACCTCACATTAACCTTGTCATTTCCTATATCCCTATATAAGATATCTTCCCTAAAGGTTACATTCCTACTTATTACCACCCTGGACCCTGTTCCTTCTAACCTCCAAAGTTTATATCCTTTAACCCCTTCAGGATATCCCAGAAACACACACTTTTCAGCTCTTGCTCCTAACTTGTCCTTACTAACATGGGAATAAACTAGAGATCCAAACACCCTTAAAGTCATATAATCAGCAGGCCTTCCTGACCATTTCTCCATTGGAGTTTTCATATCCAATGCAGCAGAAGGAGACCTGTTGATTAAATAAGCTGCAGTAGTAACAGCTTCACCCCAAAACTTCTTAGGCAGTCCTGAACTAATGAGCATACATCTTACTTTATTCAGCAATGTCCTGTTCATTCTTTCCACTAAACCATTCTGTTGTGGGGTCCCTGGGATAGTTAAATGTCTAACTATACCTTTCCTTTTGCACAATGACTCAAACTGATAGTTACAGAACTCTAATCCATTATCAGTTCTAATTGTCCTAACACCTTTGCCTGTTTGGTTTTCCACTAAAGCCAACCAACTTTGGAAACTGTCAAATGCATCACTCTTATTTCTTAGCACCTGAACCCACACTCTCCTAGAATAGTCATCCACTATTGAGAGAAAATAGCTAGCACCTCCTATAGTCTGAGTTCTTGCTGGACCCCAAAGATCAGCATGGACATATTCCAACACTCTTTTAGAAGAATGTCTACCCTTTGAAAACTTAACTTTGTGGGATTTGCCTAATACACAATGCTCACAGAACTCAAGTTTAGTGTCCTTCAAATTGCCCAATACATGCTGTTTATTTAGTTCAATTAACCCCTGATTACTTATATGACCTAGTCTATTGTGCCATAGCATAGCATCATTTTCATCAGTCTTAGTGACAGCATGTATTTCACCTGGTTCTATCTTTACATCAAGTTCATAAATGTTGTTCTTACACCTGGTTCCAGTGAAAATAACTCTTGATCCCTTGATCACCTTGGCTCTACCATTCCTTAGACTAACAGCATATCCTGACTTCTCAAAAGTTCCTAGGGATATCAAGTTCCTAGTTAACTCAGGGATGAATCTCACTTGATCTAAGATCATTTGAGTGCCATTTGCCAAATCTACCCTCACAGATCCTATCCCTTCAATCCTGCAGGGTCTACTGTCACCTAACTTGACAGATCCAAGGTTTTCCAACTTAAGGTTTGTGAAGCATGATTTCACAGGAGTCATGTGATATGAACATCCTGAATCAAGAATCCAACCTAGCTTATTACTTCCACTATCCACCATCAGAACTTCACTACTCTCATACCCATCACATGAACTGTCCTCAATATGTGAGTAATTTGCTTGAGACTTATTGTAACTAAAAGAACTTTCAGGCCTATTTTGCTTCCTATCAGGGCAATCTTTCTTGAGGTGTTTTTCTGAACCACACACAAAACACTTCAAGATCCTATTAGACTTATACTTATTTTTATTGAATTTCTTCTTATGTTTACCATCAGGTTTACCTCTTACATTCAATCCATCACCTCCACCTTCCTCCTTGACATCTAACCTATTCTTTAATTCCCTAGAGTTTATAGCAGCAGTCACTTCTTCCATAGAGAGAGACTCTCTACCAAACATCATAGTTTCTACAAAATGCTCATAAGAAGGGGGTAAAGAGGTCAAGAACAAGATAGCCTGATCTTCATCCTCTATTTGATTTTCAATATTTTCTAAGTCTAAAATTATCTTATTGAATTCATCTATGTGTGAGTCAATAGACTGACCTGCCTGCATCTGAAATGTGTATAACTTCTTCTTGAGATACAACCTGTTGGCCAATGAATTTGTCATATATAGCGACTCCAATTTGGTCCAAACACCAGCAGCAGTGTCTTCTTTTGCCACTTCCCTTAACACCTTGTCCCCTAGACACAAAATGATCGAACTGTGGGCTTGATCCATTACTTCTTGCCAATCATGGTCTGCCCAGTCGTCAGGGCGCCCAGCATCTCCTCTCAAAGCTTCCGCAAGACCTTGATAAACCAGAAATGCTCTCATCTTCACCCTCCATAGACTGAAGTCGTTCTTCCCATCAAATTTATCAACTGAAAACTTTGTTGATACCATTGCGCCTTGAATCTCCCTTTCTAATCTTCAAATTGATCACCGATTTTGAGCAACGAGGCTCTGATACCAATTGTAGAAAAGTGAATACACATACAGTAATCTAGAAATGAAATTGAAAGCCACAATCAATGAATCAAGATACGCAACTCTTATTAAACACGAACGATTACAAATACATGAGAGAGTTCTACTGATTACAAGACTAATCGTCCCAATTTATAGAAACTAGCTATCGGTGATAACAAGCCCTAACGGCTATTAACAACCATTAAACTAATTAACTAAACTATCAGCCGATTAGACAACTAACACCCTCAGACAATCAAATATTGTCAGCTTTAGTCCCTCCGGTTGAAATTCTTTATCCGCTTGAGTTACCGGCTGAGCTGACTAACGAACCGCTTAACAACCCGAGTTCGACTCTCCCTTAATACATAATTAACTCATTAACTCTAAACTCATGTTTTTTCAACATTTGCCTTTTTAATGAATAGCCGTTCAAAAAAAAAATTAATGAGATTTATAAGCAACTTGTCATTTTGTCAACAATTGTAGAAGTTGTTATAAGGACATTACGAAACCAATGAAAATGGCGGGGCCCGCGTATGTGGATGACGACGCCACGTTTACACACAACTTACGTTACCGGCCAGCATGTGAAAACCCCCTGTTATATTATATATTTATTTATAATTTATATCAATAATAAATAATAAATAGAGGAGTAATTGATTATGTGAAAACAGTCACTGAAGCGAGGACTTGTTTTGTTTACCGAGATCCACAATCAGCTTTATTTATTGTTTTCTTCAGCCATCTCATTCATTCTGAACCGTTGACTTCTTAATTTACCCCGGATCAACACCAAGGTTTAGTTTCCATTATTATTATCTGGCACTTTGTATGTATTGCATGTTTGTGTAGCAGACTAGCAGTTTACAAAAAAAATAATAAAAAAAATGAGCGATCAGGATGAGGAAGATATTCAGCCCCTTGTTTTGGACAACGGAAGCTCGATGATGAGGGTTAGTATAATTCTGCTGTTTCTTAGCAAGATCTGTTGGTAAATTATGTTATGTGATTTAATTTCGATCAATTTCAATCTATACTACAGGCTGGGTTTGCTGGTGATGATGCTCCGAGGGCAGTATTTCCAAGTATTGTAGGTGAGCCACGTCACACTGGCGGTATGGTAGGCATGGGCTGGAAAGATCATTATATAGGAGATGAAGCCCAGTCAAAAAGAGGTATGTTGAATTTGACATATCCAATGGAGCATGGTATTGTCAAAAACTGGGACGACATGGAGAGGATCTGGCACCACACTTTTTATAACGAGCTTCGTGTGTCTCCAGAAGAGCACCATGTGCTTCTTACTGAGGCTTCGTTAAATCCGAAATCCAACAGAGAGAAGATGACTGAAATCATGTTTGAGACCTTCTTTGTTCCAGCCATGTATGTTGAGATCTCCGCTTTGCTTTCTATGTATGCAAGCGGCCGTACAACGGGTGGGTTAGCACACTCATTGTATTCATTTGTTAGATTTGGAGGTCATACTAATTAAGATACTACTACTATTATATTGTTTGGGATGATCGACTTGTTACCACACTAATTAATTACCTTGTAATCTCACACCATTTTCGCTTCACATGGTCGTTTGAGATTGTACCAAACATAGACTGACTTTTTCAAACTTTTTAAAAGTCCGGTTCATTTTATAAAGTGTTATAATTTTTTGAATGGTTGAAAATTAAAGGTCAAAAGTCAAAGCTTGAAAAATTCAAGCAAACATATATGATAAAAGTCAAACGGCCATCCGAGTTTCGCTCATGGTAGGTAGTATTCATGACCCTATTGTTACAGGTATCGTGTTGGATTCTGGAGGAGGCGTTTCACAGGTTGTCCCGGTTTATGAAGGTTACGGGCTTCGTCAGTCGATCCTCCGTCTTGATCTTGCTGGTGCTAAAATTACAGATTTCCTGATGAAGATCCTAAGCGAAAGAGGTTACGAGCTAACCACCAGTGCGGACAGAGAAATCGTGCGTGACATAAAGGAAAAGGTAGCATATGTGGCTCTTGATTATGAGCAAGAGCTTAAAAGTGTAAAAAATAGGTCCTCTGTTGTCGATAAAGATTATGAATTGCCTGATGGAAATGTTGTGAGAATTGGAGCAGAGAGATTTAGTTGTGCAGAGGCTCTCTTCAAGCCGGACCTCCTGATTGAAATGGAAGATGCTGCAGGTATTCATGAGACTTTATACAATTCCATCATGAAATGTGATGTTGAATTATGGAAGGAACTTTATGGCAACATTATCCTCAATGGTGGTTCAACCATGTTCCCTGGATTCGCTGACCGTATGAGAAAGGAGATCACGGCTCTCGCCCCTTTTGGCATGGATATCAAGGTGACTGCACCACCAGAGAGAAAATATAGTACCTGGATCGGAGGATCAATCCTTGCATCTCAGAGTAGCTTTCAAGAGGTAATCATGCATATATTAGACCCGAAAACATGTTATGTGAATTAAGTGTTTGATCGTAATTAGTTATGTGACATGTTTTGACCTAACTTTGCCCATGCTTTGGATGACCACCGGGTAGATTTGGGTTCGAAACAAGATGGTCTTATTTGTCTAACTTTTACGTACGGGTAGTTAATTATCAGAATTATATGATCATTTAAGATTTAAATAAATAGTATAGGACTTGCATAACTTTGACTCGTTTGTGATTATAAAAAAAAAACTTAAATTGACATTGATAAGTAAGGGGACGAAACACTCATGTCCATCACCTAAGGCGTTATTCGAAACTAACTTTTTTTCTTTTAAATGAATCAGCGCTGGATTACCAAAGATGAATATAAGGAATCTGGTGCAGCTATAGTTCACAAGAAATGCTTCTAAGAAGGTATTTTGTTGGTTTGTTTCTCTTTTTGTTTTCTCTGTGTCCACTGAAAATAAGACATAATTTTGATGTTTTATCCATTTCTCTTGGGGAAGTTTGTAGATGAAGAGGATTAACACTTGCTCGTTTTGGTTTGTCTAGTTCTTTTGGGATTTGAATTTCTGATACCAAGGGTGAGTATCGGTTCCGAACCGAACCGAACCGAACCGAACCAGACCGGACCGGACTCGAAACCGCAAAAAATGAAAAACAAGAATCGGATCGGAACCGAACCGAGTTAAACATTTACGGGTCCGAACCGAACCATGAATGTCAGTTCGCTTTTCACGGGTATTCCGGACGGAACCGCTAATAATATTTGGCTTCTTTAAACAAACGAATGCATTTTCAAAGAAGATACAAATCCATTAATAAAATAAGAAATAAACTTCAACAAAAAAAATCAATTTTATTGGCTTCTGTTCTTGAATGTTTAAACGAGCATGTATTATTAGATCAAAGTATTTCATGATGAAATCATAACTATAAAAAGATTAAATAATTCATAGCCAAGACCCCTCTGTGTATCTTTCGGTCCATACTACCGAAGCGGAATAACCTCCAACAATGAAAACTTTATTATGAACGGAAACAACAGAGAACAAAAACCAATCCTTTAGGGTGCGTTTGGTTATGGAAAACACACATTGTTTTCCATTTCTGTTTTCTAAGAAAATATGGAAAACAGAAAACGCGTTCAAGTTGTAGTTTTCCAGAATTTTTTTTCAGAAAAACAGAAAATGGTGTTTTCTAACTTTTAAACTAAAATTGGAAAACACTTTTTTTTGTTTTCCATTTTCCGTTTTCGTTTTCCAAATTTCATAAGCGTTCAAAAGTAGGGTTTCTCCCCCAAAAAACACTATGCCGCTTCTCCATCTTCTCCATCGTAAACCCTAGCTCCTACGTCGTGAACCTAGCTCCTCCACTTCGAAGTTTTATGAAGTTTTTATTGGAATCAAGAAATGGAAAACCCACCTTTTGGTTTAGAACGCGTTTTCAAAAATTTGCATGTGTTTTCTAGAGATGGAAAACCCATTTCATTTTCTAGAAAACTGAAAATGGAAAACTGGAAAACATTTTCCACAACCAAACGCACCCTTAGGGTGCGTTTGGTTATGGAAAACATATCTTATTTTCCATTTCTGTTTTCTAAGAAAATATGGAAAACAGAAAACGCGTTCAAGTTGTAGTTTTCCAGAATTTTTTTTCAGAAAAACAGAAAATGGTGTTTTCTAACTTTTAAACTAAAATTGGAAAACACTTTTTTTTGTTTTCCATTTTCCGTTTTCGTTTTCCAAATTTCATAAGCGTTCAAAAGTAGGGTTTCTCCCCCAAAAAACACTCTGCCGCTTCTCCATCTTCTCCATCGTAAACCCTAGCTCCTACGTCGTGAACCTAGCTCCTCCACTTCGAAGTTTTATGAAGTTTTTATTGGAATCAAGAAATGGAAAACCCACCTTTTGGTTTAGAACGCGTTTTCAAAAATTTGCATGTGTTTTCTAGAGATGGAAAACCCATTTCATTTTCTAGAAAACTGAAAATGGAAAACTGGAAAACATTTTCCACAACCAAACGCACCCTTAGGGTGCGTTTGGTTATGGAAAACATATCTTATTTTCCATTTCTGTTTTCTAAGAAAATATGGAAACCAGAAAACGCGTTCAAATTGTAGTTTTCCAGAAATTTTTTTCAGGAAAACAGAAAATGGTGTTTTTTAACTTTTAAACTAAAATTGGAAAACACTTTTTTTTGTTTTCCATTTTCCGTTTTCGTTTTCCAAATTTCATAAGCGTTCAAAAGTAGGGTTTCTCCCCCAAAAAACACTATGCCGCTTCTCCATCTTCTCCATCGTAAACCCTAGCTCCTACGTCGTGAACCTAGCTCCTCCACTTCGAAGTTTTATGAAGTTTTTATTGGAATCAAGAAATGGAAAACCCATATTTTGGTTTAGAACGCGTTTTCAAAAATTTGCATGTGTTTTCTAGAGATGGAAAACCCATTTCATTTTCTAGAAAACTGAAAATGAAAAACTGGAAAACATTTTCCACAACCAAACGCACCCTTAGTACTTTGGATTAAATTTTATGCCTATTGTTGAAAGAAGATCAAAGAGCATATATCTCAAGGGAGCAACTTCAACTCAAAACTTTTTAGATTAAATAAAATCCGATTATTGAAAACCAAGAAAACACTGAAGAGGGTTTCATGAAATCAAATGGATTATTTCTTGAAATTAGTTACATGAACATGTACGTGTATACATGTATGGCTCTATGTCCCTAATGTTGGAATTTTGGGAGAAAAACTAGTGTAAAATGGGTTTCACTAAGTGTGAAAATGAGTTTTTCATCAACTTTGGACTAAAATAAAATACAGATAACATAGGTTGTTGCCTCTGTATTTAATGGGTTTGTGTAGTACATTGTGAGGGTTTTCCAACGCACCAAACCACGTCCAAAACGGAGCTCGTATGAATGAGATATCGAAGCTCAAAGTTGAGGTCTCGCAACATGTGAAGTTGCGAAAATTTGAGAGGAAAAAGCTAAGTATAGCATGCTAACTCATCCCACATTGGTTGGGGAATGAAACCAAAAGTGGTTTATAAGGTGGGAACCTTACCAATTATTGTTTCCTTTAGTAGGACACATCCCTTGGACCCTGAGAGGTGCAGAGCACCCACTAACCCACACTTGCACCCGCGTGCGTGGGCGCAATGTGGCGCTTTGATTGCGCACTTTGCACGCTCGCATCGTCGCGAGCCGCTTGAGAGCCGCCTTATTATTTTTGAGTTCAACCGGAAGTTGGTCCGGTTGGAGACCAGGCGGAGAAGTTCAAGCGGACATGTGTTGTCCGGATGGAACTGAGTTCAACCGGAAATGGTTCCGGTTGAAGTTCAAGCGGAACGAGTTCGAGCGGATGGGACCAAGCGGAATTTAATTTATTCTGTTACAAATTAATTCAAATATTAATATTTAACTTCCATTTTAGCAACTTTTAATATCAACTGAGTTTCAAATTTATTAATTTTCATAGTAAAAATTTAATTTTTCAACTTAGTTTATTAGTTTTAGCAAGTTTTAAAAATATATATTTTTGTTTTATATTTAATTGGCATTTATTATTTTAATTTTTAAATTAACATGTTACTAAAATTCGAATGTCAATACTTAATTTTCATAATTTTAGTAACTTTTAATTACAATTGAATTTCTAATTTATTAATTTCCATATATGATTTTCAAATTTACTTTACTAATTTTTGAACCACATTTGATTGCAAATCGAGATTCAATCCTTCAAGGTTCAAGGGATTCAGCTTTTGTTTCTAACCCATGTTTTCTATTTTGAACGATTCTGAAAGTTCAGATATAGGAGATAGACGATTCAAGGTTTTTTTTTTTTGCTTTAGATTGATATTAGTCTTTTGAAATAGTAAATAAGAGATTTGTAAGTTTGAAACCCATGACTATATATGGAAGTCAAGAAGTTATACAAAGGATATAAAAGCTTAAAACTCAATTATATTGTGTTTAAAAAAAAATAAACATAAAGAACAGAAGTATGTAGTGTTTTCTTTCAACTCCAACTTTTCGATATAGGAAACTCACAAAACTGAGCACTACATGCTATCAAATTACATTACGGTTTCTTTAATCTTCAAGCAATTCACAAAAGAGAATTAGGTTTCCAAATATTTTGGGTGTTTTTCAATGGCGGTTCATCATTTCTGTTTTAATGGGTGCAACCCATTCTTTCTATAGGAGATGACTAAATAAACAAAGAGGACAATGAAGAATTCCGTTAATGTCTCAAGCCAAAATTGCAGGTAACCATCTTTGATTTTGGATAACTGATTTTGGTTTTCTCATAAATGTTGTCTTTTCTTTTCTTTCAATTTGTATCACTAAATAGTTTTAATTGAATGTTTCTTCCCTATGTAAGATTCAGAAACATCAACTTTGTTGATTTGACTGTCTTCTTATGCAACAACCATTTACAGGAGTTTGACTGTTTGTTGTGTGATTAATTGAATATTTAAGGACAGAATATACGCATAAGAGATTATTGAGAAGTAGTGAATATTAAAAAGCTGAAGACAACCAACAGTTGTGTGCCACGTGTTGTTGAGAACAAAAAGCGTAATGTCTTCTCAAATTTGTACTTGTTATTGAATTTTTGTTATTATTATTGAATATTGTTTTACCGATAATAATTTTTGTATAGTATATACATCTCTATATATTTTTTTATGTTTTAGACCCGGATATTTACCCGGGTAAATGGCTAGTATAAAAACTATATATGTTGATACCAAAGTTAGGTGTGTGTATTAGTGATGCAAACAGGTGCGGGTAATAGCGGGGATTTCATTACCCGTATCTGTACCCGAACTAAATCCCTATATCCATCCCCGCCCCCGCCCCGCCTAATACCCAACGGGTGCGGGTAAAAACAAACCCGTCGGGTATGGGGAACACAATGGGTTACCCATTTAAGAAAAAAAAAGTCAATTTTTTTAAAAGTCGGAAAAATATAACCATAATAATACAAACATTCAAGTTTCATAATCAATCCCACAATAATAACAACAACAAAAAAAGACAATCACCACGTTATCAAGTTCGTTAATAAAATAAAAATAAAAACTATATAAATTATATATATTCGGGTTTTATATAAATGACATATATAAATTACATATATTCGGGTTTTAAACGGGGCGGGTAGTGTCATACCCGTACCCGACCCATCCCCGCTTCGGGTTTTAAAAATAATACCCGTCCCCGCCCCATTACCCGTTAAGACGGGTAATACCCGCTCCGTTCGGGTCGGGTACCCGCGGGTACCTGCTTTCACGGGTAAAATTTGCATCCCTAGTGTGTATGTAGCAGGGCCTTTTTATTTTATATGATAATTGTATATAAAATAAACTAATTTAATATTGATATATCATCAATATCACAACTGGAACATAATTGAATTTTGTTGGGTTGACTTTTAGACATGAAGAACTAACGGATTTCAAAGAAAGTTAGATTAAGATCTGGAATACGAATTTAATTGGGTTTTTAATTCGGGTTGACTTTTCACAACCCAATCAGACTACATCGAAACCCAACTGGATAAAAATCCCCTTAGCTTCAATGACTTGGGTCAACTGGCATTTCTGTTAGTATATGATCTGGTATGTTTTTTTTTTTTGAACAGCCAATAAATTCACCAAAAGAAGAGCCTCCCCTCCAGCAAGGAGCTAGAGGAAAAGACCCACCCGAAAAACGGGATTACATCCAGTTACAATTCACCCAATCTATACATTTTTTACTTCTATTGTCTATCCAAACATGACTCCACGATTTTATCTCCTTCACAACTCTACTAACCGAAGGAGTAACGGCGTTGAAGACCGCCGCATTCCTCTCCCTCCACACACACCAACAGAAAACAAGGACAATACCATGAATCAGCTCTTTCCTGTTGATCTGGTATGTTGATTGGTATTATCATTTTCTTTTTAGTTCTTTGATGTGATTTGACGAACTTAGATCTGTTTAGGTATAGATCTGCAGACAAAAAGATCGGTCCCTTTAAAGTGTAATTTTGAGCATCAATATTAAAAATGGCGTGATCTTACGGACACACTAATGAAGATCTTGAGCGGAAGAGGTTACTTGTTCACCACCGGCGCTGAACGAGAAATTATCCGTGACATGAAAGAAAAGCTTACGTATGTGGCTCTTGACTACGAGCAAGAGCTTGAAACTGTAAAAAGTAGCTCCTCATCTGTTGAGAACGATTACGAGTTACCCGATGGAGAAGTTATTACAATCGGAGCAGAGAGATTCCGTTGCGCAGAGGTTCTGTTTCGACCATCTTTAATTGGAATGGAAGGGGGTGGTATTCATGAGATGGCCTACAAGTCAATCATGAGAAGTGATGTTGACGCAAGGAAGGGTCTTTACAGGGCCGGCCCCGAAAACCTTTAAAAATGTCTGGGCCCTAGGCGAGAAAAAAAATGGGCCTTTGTAATAAAAGACAAAAACACATATATAAAAAGACAATATTGTAACGAGAGATTGTAATAACATTAGACAAAGTCAAGTTTTAAATACCTAAACAAATCGCGAGGCTCTCTTAGCGTTTTTAGTAGCAAACTTTTCAACCAACACTTCATAATCAACATTCTCTAGAATATCGTCTTCAATAAATAGAATTGCCAGTCCATTTAGTCTTTCTTGAGTCATTGTAGATCGTAAATAGGACTTCAACAATTTCAATTTGGAAAAACTTCTTTCTGCTGATGCCACTGTAACCGGAACAATCAACATGACTCTATATGCAATTAAGGCATTAGGAAATAAATTGTCATGTTGCAGATGTGCTAAAGCATCAAAAGGACTCGTAATATGCCTTGGTAAAAATGTCTCAAACAACTTCAATGTGACAATTTGTCTTTTCGGATCTTTTTCTGATTTAACCTAAACCTAAACTGTTATAAACATTGTGTGAACATTAATGTGGTTGACTTTCTTAACCTTAGCAACTAGGGTTTGTGTAATTACTACTAGACGAACATGCACTCGAGTTTAAACGTCAGTGAATTAACCTAGCAAACATGATCAATATGCATGATCTATGATTTCATGTGAATTAGGTGCTCTATGATTTTATATGCACCTTACATTGCGATTTCATGTGACATCATACGTTACATAATTTTAATTAACATGTTAGGTGAATTAAATGTATGTTACCATATTTTATACAGTACAAGTAGTACTCTAGAAAAAAAATTTATTTTATAAATTATGGAAAACCTTAATGGTATCTTATAGAACTAATACTTTATGAATACATATTGTCATATGTCTATAAAAATGGTATTTTATGAGAAGTAGTATGGACTAAATGTTGTATAACAAGGTTGCTTACTAAATATTAGTGTTGGGGTTAAAATAAATAAAATTATAAACCCTTAGGGGGTAATATGTACTTTTTGCCAAACTCGAGGGTTCATTTAGTAATTGGTTCAAATTTCATTTTAAAGAGATAACAACAGACAGTCGCCTCTTCATTCTTCTCGCCGGTTACGTCTCCAACCTTAATCTCAATCGATCGAATTCTAGAATCATTAAGTGCTAATCAAGGGAAATGATCTTTCATTTGGAACCGAAATTCATATTCTATTACCCCCTATCCAGTGGCGGATCTTGAAAAAAATTTCGTGGGTGACCGAAAGTTACGTGATCAAAATATATATATATATAACTAACGAATTCGGGTCGGATCAAACCAATATATATATATATAAGTAACGAATTCGGGTCGGGTCAATCCATTAGAACAAAAAATATTGAATCCGGGTCGAGTCGGTTCAAACAAAAAAACTATAAATGAGTACCCTTATACTTTGTTTTAGTTACCAAAACAACCCTAAACTTTATTTTAGTTAAAATAAGTCATTTAAGATCTAATTTTTGATATTTTTTTAGTAGATACATAACGTTTATAAATAAATTTACGTTGGAGACTGACTTAATACATTCAATATTAACAAAAAAAATTAGTGGTGACCAACTCAATATATAAAAGAAAAATTTAGTGGTGACCGAAACGATATATATAAAAAATTTCTTTGTAAAACGCCTATACTCGGTACCTCGGGACAAAAAATCAGCAGTGACCGAGGTCACTGCTGGTACCCATTAAGAACCGCCACTGCCCCTATCTGTTCACAAACCCCAGTCACAAACAAACACCACCCAAAGCTCTCGAGAACCCGTAAGAAAACCGATACGAACACACCTCCGATCACTGATTTCTCTCATTCACTATCGTTTACCTCACCGATCACCACTGTCTCGCCATCCTCAACCGACATCCAACTATCCACGAACCTTCGTCAGCCACCGAAGAACCGCTCGATGGAAACGAGTGTGGATCGAGTCACGCGTATGCACCATCATCATCTTTGCGTTTTGATCCGTTTTGTGATGTGAGGTACGACCAAAACTCGATATCTTATGCGTTTTCGTATGTCTCTGTTCGTGTTTATAAGCTTTCCATGGTTGTTAATGGAGGTTGCACGTTTAGGGTTTCATGAGGGAAGAAGATACCCGGCCCAAACTGCTTATGTATTTTCGTTGTCACGTTAAAACTAAGTTGTTGGGTTGCCCGGATGGCTGGGATAGTGGGCCTGGAGTGGATCGTCGCGGGTTCCAAACCCGGTAACTAGTGTTTTTACTTTCATTTTTCTGTAAATCGATTTTTATACTAGTATGTTAAGATAAAATAATTTCTGTACGAGTTTAAACAAAAACATAGTTTTAGCCCAGCGGTCAGGGCGTTGTTCTTGGAACAAGAGGTCCCAGGTTCAAACCCGGTCCACCCCCTTGTTTTACTGTTTTTGGTTTTCTATGGTTTTCTATAATTTTGGACATTTGATTTATTAATAACTTATATAAAATGGTGTCCCAGGAATATTAAAACATGTAAACTACGTGAAAGGTTTGTTAATTGGATCTTCTAATAGATTTAATAATAATATAGTTTTGAATAACTATGAAAATGTATTTAGTTATTCAGTATGGACTCTCGTATGTAAATATCATATATTTTACAAAAATAAATCTGTAGATATACGTACTTAAATATTTAAAACTCATGAATATTTTGTATAAACGATATGAAGAAACGTTATTTATTTTGTAAATTATTTATTGACGCAATTGTGCATTTCGGTATATATATATGTGTGTGTGTGTGTGTGTGTGTGTGTGTGTATTGATATCTTGATTTTGTGAACATATAATATTAGTAAATATTATACTTTCGCGTTCTTTGATAATCTCTCGGATTTGGCAACGTGCCATCCTCGACTCACTCCGGATTTCACAACCTTCGTCATATCCTAGTCAACGTCATTCATTTTCATCATTGGTTTAGACTTAGTCGTTTTCAATTGAACACACACTTATATACGTATATGTTCGTTAGGTGTTTGGTAGTGTACAAGACCTGCTAGTTGCTATTTGCTGCGCACCCGAAGGTGAGTTTCACGGCCCCATTTTACTGTTTTAATCTTTTTGGGGGAGATTAACATGCATGATTTACACAACTGAGATAATTAGACTTTTATATATCACTTGAAGTACTTGTAGCACACTATACAACAAAGTCCTTCTTATGGTACCGTTAGTATTAATGACGATAGCGGGAAATATATTGTAGTACTACTGGGTCTGACAAACCCCACCCGGGTCAGTCGCTCTGGCACGATTGGATATCGAACGGGTGTTATATTCGTCCTAAACACAACATGACAACAAGGCAAACTGCATAAACTGTAAACAACTGTTAGCTTCGGTGACCATCAACGTGCGAAGTTTCATGTATATAGCCTAGCTAGCTATTTGATATATATTAGTGATTATGCTCTTACAACTTAACTGTTGTTGAACAGTCAATCTTAAACTCAACTTGACTATTGTTGAATAGTCAATCTTAAACTCAACTTGATTGTTGTTGAACAATCAATTTTAAACTGAACTTGAACTGTCGATGAACTGTTGATTTACACTGAACTGGGACTGTTGTTGAACAGTCGATTTACATTCAACTGATGAACTGATTAA
Organism: Deinandra increscens subsp. villosa; assembly: GCA_039602395.1. Classification (NCBI taxonomy): domain Eukaryota; kingdom Viridiplantae; phylum Streptophyta; class Magnoliopsida; order Asterales; family Asteraceae; genus Deinandra; species Deinandra increscens. The sequence continues at coordinate 8,830,987 of JBCNJP010000007.1, read as the reverse complement.
ACCTGTGAACTCACCAACCTTTGTGTTGACACTTTTTAGCATGTTATTTCTCAGGTTGCGGATGTTCGAGTATCACGAGTACGCATGCATGAGTATTTAAAAATCCTTTTATTGTCTTTGAACAAGCCACGTCACCTTGGGTGATGGTGTTTTTACATTAATACTTTCATTGCATTTACGCTTCCGCCTTTGTAAAACTCTGTATTTATATTTTAATGAAATATACAACTTTTTTATTAATTACTGGTCGTTTGGTGTAACTAATGGACGGCGATCCTGGTTTGTCACGCTCCCTGCGACGCGTTATCGCGCGTGGGATTTTTGGGGGTGTGACATTCAACTCCAAGAAAAGTTCGTCAGCATCAATATCTGAGTTTTCACCATACTTCAATGCATCTTGAAGAAAATAACAACGTGACTTCAGTTTTGTTTCTTCAAGTTCCCTCAACTTTTTAGGAAACAGAAAACCAAATATTTTTTTCGTATTCTTTGTATTGTTCGAACCGTGCTTCAAGAGAAACAATCGCTTGATCAACAAGAACTAAAAAGTAATTGACTTTAAAGTTCTCCTCGGCTGAAAGTATAACTTCTGGTTCACTTGAAGACTCATCAAACTGTTTTTTCCTACGAATCTGTCGTTTTTGAGGGAATAACGGATCAACACCAATTTTAAAGGCAATTTCCTTAGCTTCCTTAATCGAATTAGCAAGTCCCGTTTCCCTAAACTCCTTAAAAAATATAATCAACTTGTTCACTTCTTTAATAGCAACATCAAGAATCATATCTTTAGATTGCAACTTTTTGCTCACAATATTCACATTTGCTAGTATTTCATACCAAATGACAATTGATACTAAAAATGAGAAATCACCAAGTTCGGTGTTTGCAAGCGAATCTGCAGCACTTTGAATTAAAGGATCATCATCATTTTCCCCAACTTGAAGCAAAGCTTCTCTTATATCTGCAACAATGAGATTCTGGAGCAGTTATGTAAGATTCAAACTATGACATCCACATGGAGTATAAAAAGCTCTAGGATTTATCTTTGAGAATCTACTTTGAACACCTTGATGTTTTCCTTTCATGTTTGAACCATTGTCATATCCTTGACCACGCATATCATCAACATCAAGACCAAGACGCTCTAACTCCTCAAGTGTAACATCAAATATTCATCAACTTTAATAGGATCAGAGTTAACATTAACATACCTCACAATTAAAGTCATTTGTTCTTGGTGACTTACATCGGGGGCGCAATCAAGGATGATGGAGTAATACTTCGCTTGCTTAATGTTCTTGATAATTTCCAATCTAACTTCATCGGCAAGTAAAAGTATCAACTCGTTTTGGATGTTGTGCCCAAGATAATGTACGCGAAGATCATCATGTTTCACACGTCGTATATGCTCTTTTATAATCGGGTCATACTCTCCAAACGTCTCAACCAATCCCATAAAATTTCCATTACTTTTTTCATTCAACTTTTCTTTCGTTCCGTGAAAGGCTATACCGTGTTTAGCAAGATACTTAATGAGTGAAATAATTCTGAAAATGACTTGCTTCCAATACTCTTTTTCTTTCTTATACTGGGCGTAGGCTACTTGGTCAATTGTTGCGTCGACGTTCAACCTTTTTCGCATTTCATACCATTGCTTCATATTCTTCATATGTTCAAGGCTAACTTCGTGCTCTTTAAGTCTAGCACTAGCATTTTTCCAATCCGCATAACCTTCATGATCCAAACAACCTTTTGAATTCCCATCTTTAAATAACTTACAACAAAAACAAAATATTTTGTCAAGCTCTTTCGAATAAACTAGCCAATCTCTATCACAACTAGCCTTATTTTCAAGAGTTCTCGTATACATGGTTGAAGAAAGCCGTCTTCCAAATTTATCCCGGGGACCCTTCTTAATCGTCAAATCCCGTTTTGGTCCTTTCTCTACCAAAACATTGATCATGTTAGGATTAAGTCCATCCCACATTCTAGGATCAAAAATATCAATATTTGGACCCGTGTTAGCTTCGACATTATCTCCATCCAAATTAACATCATCATCCTCATCCATATTAGCACAATCATCTTCATCTATATTAACATCCACATTAGCTTCGACATTATCTCCATCCAAATTAACATCAACATCCACATCTCCATCCAAATTAACATCAACATCCACATCTCCATCCAAATTAACACCATCTCCATCCACATTAGCATCAACATTAGAAGTTGTAGATTGTTTTGAGAAATAACTAAATATGGCCCCCGCTTGAGATTTTTATCAACTCATTTTCCGATTTTTTCTTTTTAAGCTTCATAGCCCCGCTTTTGTATTTGTAAAAGGATATGGGAGGCATGATCTAATACATAAAAAATCAAAATTACATCAAAATTAAACCTTAATTCACTAAAACACAAAATTATACCAAGAACATAAACCATAAACACAAACTTCAACCCTAATTCACTTTTCACTAATGCATAAAGCATAAATCATTAATAGAACCAATGAATCATAGAAACTAAACTATATATTCATCTAATTACACTAGAAAATTCGAATTTGTAAAAAAACAAACAATTAAACACTAAATCAAAATACCTCAATGGCTCAATTAAACCCTAGGTTGGAGAGTAGAGAGGTCGCCGGCCGTCGTCTGGGTCAGACAGAGGTCGCCGGCCAGAGGTCGCCGGCCGGAGGTAGCCTTGGTCGGAACTCGGATTTTGATGAGTGAGTAGAGGCGGCGAGAGCAGATGGAGAGGTTTTAGAGCGTAGATTAAGATTGGGGTTTTCTTTGACCTGTAGAACTCGTCTGATTGTTTGGGAATAAACAAAAAAAAAATTGAAAGTTTACAAAACTGGTCCTTCTTCTTTCAAAACAGCGAAATTTTATTAAAAAAAAAATTGAAAGTTTACAAAACTGGTCCTTCTTCTTTCAAAACAGCGAAATTTTATTAAAAAAAAAAACGAAACAGAGACCAGAAGATTAGAACGTGCGACCTCTGTTTCTTGATTCCAAGGAGTAACCGGCTGCGCTGCATTTCAGTTGTTTTATTATATCAAACGTTTAATATGTATATTAACATTGATATATATATATATATATATATATATATATATATATATATATATATATATATAGGGAGAGGATCATTTGAGAACCAGTTTAATTTGAGAACTAAAAAGAACTAATTTGAGCCATAAGTTTATTTACATGTATCTACCCTCCCATGAATTGTAGTGGTACCCCCTGAAATTTGTGGTTGAGATTTAGTTCTCAAAACAAAAAGTTATCATTTGAACATAACCCTATATATATATATATATATATATATATATAGGGTGAGGTTCATTGTAGACACCTCTATAAGTGTAGACAGGTAGACACCCTATTTCACATGTGAAATTACTTTATTTCACATGTGTTTTCACATGTGAAATTTTCTGAACAATGAGAATAAGGAAAAAAAGAAAAAAAAATTAATCATAACCATTAGATCAAGAGATCTAATGGTGAAAATAGGTGTCTACCTGTCTACACTTATGGAGGTGTCTACAATGAACTTTTCACTATATATATATATATATATATATATATATATATATATATATATATATATATATATATATATATATAGGGTGAGGTTCATTGTAGACACTTTCGCATGTGAAATAGCTCTTTTTCAGATGTGAAAGTTTCTAATTAATGAGAAAAAAGAAAAAAAGAAAAAAGAAAATTAATCACAACCATTAGATCAAGAGATCTAATGGTGAAAAAGGGTGTCTACCTGTCTACACTTATGGGGGTGTCTACAATGAACTTTTCACTATATATATATATATATATCTATATATATATATAGGGTGAGGTTCATTGTAGACATTTTCGCATGTGAAATGGTTCCTTTTCACATGTGAAATTTTCTGAATAATGAGAAAAAAGAAAAAAAGAAAAAAACAAATTAATCACAACCATTAGATCAAGAGATCTAATGGTGAAAAAAGGTGTCTACATGTCTACAGTTATGAGGGTGTCTACAATGAACTTTTCACTATATATATATATATATATATATATATATATATATATATATAACAAAAAATTTTAAAAATTTCGGGCCCTCCAAAACCTCGGGCCCTAGGCGGTCGCCTACCCGGCCTATGCCTAGGGCCGGCCCTGGCCGTCTTTATGCAAACATTCTGCTCAGCGGTGGTTCAACCATGCTCCCAGGAATAGCTGACCGTATGAAAAAGGAAATCACGGCTCTTGCCCCTCGTGGCATGAAGATCAAAGTGGTTGCGCCCCCGGAACGAAAATACAATGCCTGGATTGGGGGATCAGTCCTTGCATCTCTGAGTTCCTTCCAACAGGTATGTAATTTCTCAGATTGGACGATTTGGGTTATGAGTTCAGGAACGCATTACGGGTCAAAGTGATTTTCGCCAAAGAATTAACGTTTTAATGATAACATGAAGTATTTCAAATAGCATCAAATCTAGGAGGTTTATAACTTTCAACATACATTTTGATCACCTGCATGCTTCCCCATATTAATTGACTCTTTGGAATAAAGAGTTCTGCAAGGCTAATTTTTTTCTTTTTATTTATAAATCAGGAATGGACTTCCAAGCGCCAATATGATGAGTCTGGTGTATCCATCGTCCAAAGGAATTTATTTTAAGTAAGACTTTTTGTTGTATGAGTGTGGTGATGTTAATTTATCCTAAATTTTTCATTTCACTACTATAAAAAAGGCATTTCTTGACGTGCAATGCGTGTCAAGAAAGGGTCTTCTTGACACGTAAATACGCGTCAAGGAAGCCGGGGTCAAGAAGCTTCTTGACGCGCAATATGCGTGTCAAGAAGTTCTTGACTTGCGAACAATGACGCCCATTTTATGACGCGCATTGCGCGTCATAAAATGCACGTCAAGGAAGCCCCCGTCATAAAGAGAGATGAAACGCACTTTTACGCGTCAAGAATGTAAAAAAAATTTAAAAAATATTTTTAATAGAATCACTAATTTCCACATTAAATAGCAATTAACCTCATAATAAAAAATAAAACACATTTATACAAAAGAATGCATTTCATATATATATGACACTATATATACAAAAGACAACCTATTGTACAAACTATAAAACCTAATGTACAATCCTTCATTGCATACACGGTACAGGTTTTGCAGCACTATGTACAATCCACTCTTGCAAGCCATTTTCTCTCCATTTAGTACCCTTCCTAATGCCGCGGGTACAACCTCATCTGCATGGCAAGTAGGAGGCGGTTGGTTGTGGGCCCACTCCCGCTCACTTTTCTTTTTCGCACGGTTGATTGTGTCCCACCTCCCACTTACCCTCTTCTCTAACAGCTGGATTTCAGGCGACCTTCTTCTCTATCGCCGGGATTTTAGGATTTGCTACGGCAAGGCACAATTAATGCGGCAAGGCGATTTCGTGGGGAAGCGAAGACCTGAACAGAGATTTATACACTGTAGAGCGTGGTTGAACTGTCCTTCATCCTTACGTCCCTCTCTCCATGATATATACATACCTGGTTGGACTCAAATTCTTCATATCCGTCCATCAATTAGACTATCCGGTGAGTTTTAGCTCACTTTCCCTCCCTTGATTTTAATTTCAGTTCGTCAATTTCCTTATCGTTGCTGCTTTGGTTGATCATCCCTGATTGAGAAAAATTGGATATTGGGTGTTCTTCGTGATATGATTTTCCATTTGGGGTTTTAACATGGTCTATGGTTTCATTAGATCGTTATTATGTCTACATTTTTTAAGGCATGTGGTGTTCTCTTTTTTTGTGTTTTTTAACTGGGTGTGCCTTCTCTGCTAGGTGTTCTCGATGATATGATTTTTCATTTTGTTTGGTTGTTCATCTCTAATTGAGAAAAATTGGATATTGGGTGTTCTTCGTCATATGATTTTCCATTTGGGGGTTTAACATGGTCTATGGTTTCATTAGATTGTTATTATGTCTACATTTTTTAAGGCATGTGGTGTTCTTTTTTTTTTTTTAACTGGGTGTGCCTTCTCTGCTAGGTGTTCTTGATGGTATGATTTTTCATTTTAGGGGTTTATTATGTTCATTATTTTTTTTACTGGATTTGTTTTTTGTGCTAGCATAAATGGTTATTAACTGTCTTCAGAGATAGCACTAACATGTTGGATGGTTTTTTGGTAAGTGATGATGTAACCTCTTTCAAGAGGCCTGCTTCCTTTCCATAGTATATTTTAGGTTTATCTTCTGCACTACTATCATACCTCTTTCAGGATCCTTGCTTTCTTTCCATGGTGTATCACTAAATTTTAGGTTTACCCATCTGTTAACTCATGTTGGATGGTGTTTTGGTAAGTAATAATGTCACATTTTTTAAGATAACTGGCTGCTTTCCATGCTATACTTTTAACTTGGCCATTTGTTGATTTATCAGAAACTTTAACTTAGCTTCTGCACCACTGTGTTTTTATTGCAAGATGCTCTATGAAATTGACCAGCATGTACATTTTTTTGGTTTCCTGAATGAGCATGTTAGGGTCTGTTTTTTGAAAGGCTTGGCATTATCCTTTGCACCTCTGTGTTTTTATTTGATTGTCCTCTATTAAAGTGACCAGCATACACATCTTTTTTGGCTCATCAGGCTATTATTATTTTTACACTATTTTAAGGTATGTAGTTTAGGTTTTGGGGGTAGCAATATTGTGTCCTCTGTGTTGGGCCTCTGCTATATGTGTCTGCTGTCATACCTGCCATTGTAGTTTGTCACTGCAGCTGTTATGAAAAAGGGTTAGCTAATTTAGATGCTCATGCTTTTTTTGCAGGTGTTACATTGTTGTGGTTGGTTTGGTGCACCTTTACACTCTCAAGTCTCAAGGTCTTTGTTTGTTTACCTCATTGTTTTCCTTATGTTTACTGTTTTTGTCACACCTTATAGTTTATGTTCTTATATATGCAGGCTTTCTCCGGTCTTATCGCTCTTTGTAAGTTTCTATACCCTCATTAGAAATAATTGTTTTCATACAATCTTAGTTGGTTATTTTCCTGATGTGGTCTTTGCTTTCATAGCCATCATTTTGAGTGACTCTTTGGGTACTTTCATTAGTTTTTAGGGGGTGTATGTTATTTCTGTTTTTGTTTGTGGGCTTATCGTTATTATCGTCATGGATATGTGCTTACTCATGTTGTTATCTATATGGTTATTATTAGTTTAGCCTATGTTCTATGAAGGCCAATCATTTTGTGACCATGCTTGTTACTATGTCTATATTGTTATTTTTGGTTGAGTAGATCATATTGAATTTGTAGGGCAACCTGTTACTATGTATATATATAGTTATTATTTTCACTTTAGCCTGCGTCCTGTAAAGACAAACTACTTTATACCCATGCCTGTTAATCCTGTAAGGCAAAAGCGTCTGCGTCCTTCCATCGCCACTGGCGTTGGTTCATCATCTGTGCCAGCCTCTTCGCGTGCTAATGCTGATAGCTCTGTCCCAATTGATGTTGGTCGCGTGTCCCATAGGCGTGTGGACAGTGGTGCTGCTTCCTCATCTGTGCGAACGTCTTTGCGTGCTGAATATGATAGATCTGTTCCTGTTGTGGTTGGTCGTGTGTCACGTAGGCCCCCAGGCAGTGCATATGCAACCTCATGTGTCGCTTCCTCTTCGTCTGGTCAATCTGACTATTACGTGGACCTGGGCAGGTGTGATCAAGTGTGCGAATTCTGCTCTGCCACCTTCTGGTAGGCCGAGCGCCTTCGCTCTACGCCGGTTGGCAGACGTCCTAGATATATCATTTGTTGTAGGGGCGGTGCTGTGAAAATTAAATATCCAGTGAACCCACCGACTGCCATCAGGGAACTTTTTGAAAATCACGCTTTCCTTGCAAGTGTTCGTGCTTATAATTCTATGTTTGCTATGACATCGTTTGGTGCTGAGATCGATAATTCAGTCAATGATGGAAAGGGCCCGCCTGTGTTTAAAGTTGGTGGTCAGGTGTCTCATTGGTTAGGATCTTTATGCCCAGCCTTTAATGCAAAGCCTTCCTTTCTTCAGCTGTATATATATGACACTGCTAATGAAATTTCTAATAGGCTTGATCCTTTCTCTTCGTCCGAAAAAAAATTGTTACCCAGCGTTGTAAACAGCCTTATGGGCATATTAGACCGTTGTAATTCTTTGGTTAAACTGTTTAGGACTGCCAGGGATATGTGCAGCTCTACCTCAGTTCCTGATTTTGCAGTCCGTTTGTTCCAGTCAGCTGGCGTTCATCCGTACCAGGCTCCCGTTGATGGTACTCTTGGCGCTATTATATATGACAATGACCCTACTGCCAAGGACTTTGACATTATTATTCGCACAAAGGATGGTTGTCGTCAGCGCGTTAACCACCTGCATCCATCCTACATGTCATTGCAGTACCCATTGCTGTTCCCGTTTGGCGAGCCTGGATGGTGTTCAGAGTTAAAACAGAAATCCCCTCCTGCGAGACCCAATAAGCGTTTGTCGATGAATATGTATTATAGCTACCAAATTCATGATCGTCCTGGTGTTTACACATTGCCCCTTCGTGGTGGTAGGCTTTTCCAGCAATACCTGGTAGATGCGTATATCTCTATAGAACGCAACAGACTGGATTATTTTCTAGAAAATCAAAGTGACCTCCGTACAGACATTTTGAGAGGTGTGGAGGATGCAATTGGTAGAGGTGACACCGAGGGCCGTGCTATTGGAAAAATGGTTATACTTCCATCTTCCTTTACGGGTGGCCCGCGGTACATGTATAAACATTACCAGGATGCATTGGCCATATGTAGAGTGTATGGGAACCCGCAATATTTCATCACATTTACTTGCAATGCAAACTGGCCGGAAATCACGAGGGAGTTGGAGAAAACTCCGTTACTTGGGCCTCAGGATCGTGCTGATCTAATTGCCCTAGTTTTCGAGATGAAGGTAGATGAATTCATTAATTTTCTGAAAGAGGACACGCCCTTTGGTGTCGTGGTTGCAGGTATTTCTTCATGTGTTATTATTTTGTTTGCTCCGTTCACATATATTCACTCAACCTCATAGGCAGCCTGTCAATGTCTTTTCAGATCTCTACACCATAGAGTTCCAGAAGAGAGGCCTCCCGCATTGTCATACACTATTATGGGTTGCTGACCCATTCAGAATTCGACAGGCTGACCAGATTGATGCTTTCATATCTGCAGAGATTCCAGATAAAGTGGCAGAACCATTTCTGCACAGAATAGTCGCGGAAACTATGATTCATGGTCCATGTGGGTTGCTGAATACTGCTGCTTCCTACATGCATAACGGCACTTGCTTAAAGAAATTTCCAAAACAGTATGAGGCTGTCACAAGGATTGACGACAAAGGCCATGCCTTTTATAGGAGAAGAAAGGGTGGGCCAACTGTTGAGAAGGCAAGTGGTTTTGTTGATTGTGGATTCGTAGTTCCATACAACAAACGCCTGTCATTACGCTTTCACGCACACGTAAACGTAGAGCACTGTGGCTGGAGCATGATGATAAAATACCTCTTCAAGTATATTTCAAAGGGACCTGATCGAGTTAAATATTCAGTGAGCTCTAAACAAAATGCACACACACCGCGATCGTCGACTAACAGCGATACAATAGATGATATCCAAAATTTTGTTGATGGTAGATTCATTTGCCCACATGAGGCCGCTTGGCGGATCCTAAATTTTCCAATACACCACAGAGATCCTGCTGTGCAGGCTCTCTGTGTTCATCTTCCAAACCAGCAGAATCTAACTTTCAGGGATCATAATTTGCTGCGGGACGTGGTTCGAAACCCAATGTCAAGGAAAACAACCTTGACCGAGTGGTTAGAGTGTAACCTAAGAAATCCTGCTGCCCAACACCTAAAGTATGTTGACTACCTGAAAGAATATAGATGGGATTGCAAGGATAAGAGCTGGATTCGACGGGCAACAAAGAAAAAACCAAGTATCGGTAGATTGGTTTATGTGCATCCTACTAGCGGTGAGCTATTTTATTTGAGAATGCTGCTGAATCATAGAACAGGTTGCACATCATTTGATGACATAAAGACTGTTTCAGGCATTGTTCAACCAACGTATCGTGCGGCGTGCGAAGCTTTGGGTTTAATTGGAGATGACACGGAATGGGCACTCACATTTCAAGAAGCAGTTCTATGGGGAACTCCTGTTGAGTTGAGATTCCTTTTTGCTCAGATGATTCTGTTTTGTGAGGTTGCAAATCCTGTAGTTTTGTGGAACGAGAATTGGCAGGCAATGAGTGATGATGTTGTGCAGCGTATTAGTAGGCAGACTAATGTAGATCCAAGAAATATCCCAGAAAATGATGTTCAGTAACAAATACTTTATGAGCTGGAAAAGCTACTAAACACTAGCTCATCGTATTCAACGCTTGCTAATTATGGCCTTCCTATGCCTGAAGGTCAGCTTCTGGAGCTTATTAATAACCGTCTTCTAATGGAAGAGCGATGTTATGATAGAAGTCAGCTTGCATCACAACACGAAAGTTTCAGAGCTTCTATGCATCCAAGGCAGCTAGAGGTGTATGAATTAGTGATGCAGGCGCATGAGAACAAAAACAGGTCTTGCTCTTTATTTATGGTCATGGCAGCACCGGAAAAACATTTTTATGGAGCACAATCATTAGTGCTATTAGATCAAAAGGTGATATAGTTTTGGCAGTTGCTGGATCAGGCATTGCGTCGCTGCTGTTGCCTTCAGGTCGCACAGCCCATTCAAGGTTTCAAATACCAATCGATGTGACCAATGAGGCTATGTGTAGTTTTAAAAAGGATAGCCCTTTGGCAGGTTTGCTGCGTGAGACTTCTTTAATAATATGGGATGAGGCTCCAATGACAGACAAAAAATGTTTTGAGTGTTTGGACAGGACGCTGCAGGATATATTAGACAAACCAGGGATCCCATTTGGTGGCAAGTCCATCCTCCTTGGCGGTGATTTCAGGCAGACCTTACCGATAAAGCGGCGTGCTGGTAAAGTAAAAGTGATTGCTGCTTCTTTGGCAAGGTCATACCTATGGCAACATTTTAGAATCATTAAACTCACACAGAACATGAGGCTGCTAAGGCATGGGATCTCAGACACAGAGAAAGAGTCCATATCATAATCCCCCCAGTGGCTACTCGATGTTGGTGATGGAAGGCTGGGAAATAACTCAGTAGGCACGAGCATCGAATCCAAACAAATAGCGATACCCGAGGAGCATTTGATAATGGGCGACGATGATCCATTGTTACAGCTGATACAGTTCATATACGACAACGCCACATTAACAGCGCCAACAACCATGAACCTCTCAGACAAAGCAATAGTTTGTCCCCGGAACATCACGGCTAATGAGATTAATACGAGGGTGTTGCATATGGCTCCAGGTAACACCTCAACCTATTTAAGCACAGACTCAATCACTCCGAGAGCACATGATGGCGGTAACAGCGAGATGCTCTACCCTGTAGAGTACTTAAATAACCTCACCTTCTCAGGCTTGCCTGCTCATTGCTTAGAGCTTAAGGTAAACACACCTGTCATCCTTCTGCGGAACATAAACCAAACATGTGGTCTGTGTAACGGGACACGTCTGATTGTCACACAGCTGCTGGCAAGAGTCATAGAGGCAACGATCATAACAGGGACATCTATAGGAAACAGGGTCTATATACCAAGGATTACCTTTCCTTATGATGATAAGGAGCTGCCATTTATCTTTAGAAGAAGGCAGTACCCTTTGAGGGTTTGTTATGCGATGACAATTAATAAAAGCCAGGGTCAATCTCTGTCAAAAATAGGTGTCTACCTACCACAACCCGTGTTTGGGCATGGTCAGTTATATGTGGCCTTTTCTAGAGCGACATCACCTTCAGCTTTGAAAGTGCTCATAGTGCCTGAGGAAGGCTCTCCTAATAATAAGACAACAAATACTGTCTACTTAGACTTCTTAAAGGAAATAGAAGATAACCAGGTCCCCTCACCTAAAAGTTTGAATAAGCATGTTTTTAATAATATAAAGTAAATTGTTGTTTTAGCTTCTGTGTGTCTTACTTCTTGACTGTTTGTTTGTATAATTGATAATGCAGGATACACATGGCAGAGAACATGGGCATACCTCAAATAACTGCAGGGGAGGCTCCAGTTCAAATTCAAGTTAGGGTGCTAAATAAGTGGAAACCATATAAGGATGTGGACCTCTACAGCTACCTATTGGTTGACAAATCTGTAAGTGAATCTCACCAAACCTGGCCATATAATAAAAGTATCAATCAAGTTAATATGTACCTAATAGCCTTCTAATATAAAATAAACAGGGTAATGGAATTCAGGCCACATTCTATTCAGATGAAGAAGCAGACATGGACAGCCTAATTACAGTCGGAAAATGCTATGTCCTAGACAAGTATGCATGTAAGCATGCTCTGACAGTGCTAAGGGTGACCGCACACCCTGCGTCAATCAAACTTAGCAAGAACGACCTGATCACTGAACTGGAAGATGATCATACCATACCAGATTACTACTTTGATTTCTACCCATTCAAAAACCTGAAGCTCAGGGAGAGTATCCACAAGATATTAACAGGTATACATACAAAGTACATCATATGAAACTCTTTCAATCGTGTGTCAGCAGCCAAATTTTTTACCTATGGACAATATGTATTGCCAATGATACCTATGGATATTAATTGTGTTCACTTAGAGCCTTCTAATTATTTTTTCCATCACTGGCTCCTCTGATATATCTATTGACTTTCATACAGATGTCATTGGCAAGGTTGACGATTTGGAACGTGTGGAAACAACTGCTGACAATAGCCTGGTGCACCTGAAACTGAGGGACATGAACTATGTAACAAAAATTATATAATATATAAAGAAATTAGTTGTTTTTCGTTGAACACAATATATAGCCTCATTTATTTTTCATACAGTGACGATGTAGTTGTGGTGGCATTATGGAAGGAAATAGCAGCCACAGTTGATATCGAGTCGCTTGCAGCAACAGACAAGCCAGTCATAGTTGCAATTGGAGGACTGAAAGTCGTGCCTTTTCACAGTAAGACCACTAACACAGTCATATTCAATTATGTGAACAAACAATGTTAACAAACATATCTAATAATAGATGGAGTTCAGTTGCAATCATGCTCAGGAACAAGAGTTTCTATTAATCCAAAGTTGGATCTTGCAAGTGAAATGGCCACCCGGTAAGCAACGATACCTGCCACCCACATATACAAGATAAGATTACTGATTAATGTTGCCTATTTCCAAACAAATTACAGGTTCAGGGATGCTCCGAAACTTGATAGGGTTCACTTCACGCCTAAAATATCAGAGAGGAACAGAGTGACCCTGTCGACTTTGTACGAGCAAGATGAACAGGCCCTCTCAGTAAGTAGCGATTTTTGTGATTATTAACTTAGTAAATGACAAAATTTCATGGAGGATATTGACTTCAAAACTAATTCTACGGCAGAAGGAGAAGTTCACCTGCGTTGCAACTATCATGCAACTAACCCTAAACCGCAATTGGTTCTATGCATCCTACGAGCAGTGCAAGGTGACTTTATCAAAACAATTGGGGGGTTATTCATGTCCTAAACATGGGGATGTCTATGTCAAATACACGTAAGCATACCTCAGTCCAAGATACATGTCACAGCCATATCAAAAATTTAATCGTGACATTGAAAAGGACTCTAAGCCGCCATGTATTATAGCAAATCGGTGCTCACTTAACAAAAACAGTCCCCGAATTCTTGAATTCGCATATCCATAACCGTGTTAAAAGTATCAACTTCAAAGTGATGTTGATTAGTAACCTTGATCCTACGATTAAGGAAAACCTTTTTCTCCTAAATATTTCAATGATTTAATTGTCGCTTTCACTAAATTTGACGCTTCCAATATATCTTGATCATCTCTTTGAAGTTTCTTTGACAAGGTATCTGTTTCTCCAAAAATCTCTAACATCAAGTGTAAATAAAACACAAAATCAAAATTTTTTTTGAAATATGATAAAATACCACTTGCTTGAGTTCGGTTTTGTAAGCTAGATCCATCCTCTTCAACTATCTTAAGAACCTTGACAACATCCTCAAACAATTTCTTCAAACTTATTAATGTCATCATCCCCAAACGAAACGAAACGGAACGAAAATTAGATCCGAGTGGGTTGTTTCCGCTAGCAACATCATCGAGATCATCGCGATGAGCACTCCGATTGTAGCCAAGGAAGAAAAATAAAGATATTTCCCTGATTTAAGGCGGTGTTTTGTGTCAACTGCACAATCGAAGATGCAGAGGGGCTGGCAGACATCACTTTGTTTGAGCAGGCTATGGCAGGCATGGTCGGTGTCAGCTGCGCCGACATGGTCACAACCCAAGGACATTCCAACGCAGCGGTTGTACCAGATGCAGTTAAGGCAATAATAGGGGTGAAAAAAAATTTCCAGCTCAAGAAGTCTGACAAGCCGTTCAAAAACAGCATTCAATTTGTCGTCAACAAGGTTTTCGATCTAGGCGAAGAGGTTGAGCCTGCTCCCGCCGGCACAGGTGCCTCTTCAAGTGTTGCTACTGAATCTACAGCTGATGAGGGGAAGGACCTGGACAAGTCACATGCAAAGAGAAACATTCTAGAGAACTAGGTGATTTCTTTTATATGTAATTTTAAATTATAGGCCTAACATGAGGGCTCATAATAAACTGACAATTCATAAACAGAAAATGCAGATGGGCCACCCAAAAAACTCAAAGGGAAGGAGGCCATATGATAGATGATTAGCTATGTGTAGGAACAACAACTTTTGGGCACTCTTTTGTAAAGGCACCAACTACTAACTCAGCAAGGACCTTCGTTTTGTGCATCAGTAATAGGTTTGCAAAAATATATATGTATTAGTAGTTGGTTTCTGTAATAGCCTTTATAAAGTGTATTCTACAAACATATGATATATGGTAGCTTTTGCAAAGAAGTAGGAACTATGTAAGAAACTTATGCTATGAATGTTTTTTTTTTCAATTATGTAAGTCAGCGCTTAATGGGTGTTCTTCGCTGCTACTGACAAGAAGTGTATATATGGTTATTTTCATAGCTTTCACTTCCAAAAATCAACCAATGGCATGAATTCTGGTGTCATTTGCATTTTGGAACTAAAGCTCATTTCATTGTCTATTTTTTCTCTAATATTATTAGTTGAGGTTTCATCCATAGCTCATACTTTATTTTCATAAGGTCTGCATGGAGAAACAGGAAATGAAGGTTAACATAGGTTGTATGTATCCTTATTTTAGTTAGTTTGACTTCCATAGGTCAACTGCAGACTCTTTTGCTGTGTTAGCCTATAAAATATCAATGCTTGATTTTCACAAAGAGATCATGCTGTCATATTTTTAGACTAAATCTGTTGGCATTTAGCAATATGAATTGATGGTTTGTACAAAATGCACATGGAGCACATTCAGATTTGGAGTCAAAGGAAGCAGTTTCATCTTTCCAAATACATAGACATAAATTAGTAC
Organism: Deinandra increscens subsp. villosa; assembly: GCA_039602395.1. Taxonomy (NCBI): domain Eukaryota; kingdom Viridiplantae; phylum Streptophyta; class Magnoliopsida; order Asterales; family Asteraceae; genus Deinandra; species Deinandra increscens. The sequence continues at coordinate 8,815,394 of JBCNJP010000007.1, read as the reverse complement.
AATACAATGAGCCTAATGCTATATGACTATCAAATGCTCTTGACCTCCTGTCTATAGGTCTTTCACTTCATTCTTGGCCATCTTCTTCCCCTCTAAAAGCAGTCATTTTCCAAACCCATTAAGCAATGTTTTTATACCTGCCAATTCATATAGCACTAATACATTAGCTTCTTTTTACCAGATCCTAGAATCTGAAAACAGTAAAAAAAACAAGTCGGCTACGCCGCGAAGCGCGGGCAGCCCATCTTGTATAACAACATTACAAAGTTAACATGAGTTTACAAAAGGATTTGGTATGCTAACAATAAATCTATAATAATAATTCGATGTGTGTGATCTCATTTATAAAAACTCAACAACAAAACTAAAATATAACTAGTTCTTAGTATAAATTACAACAGAAGCAGCAGCAGCCAGCAGCCTGCTCTCCCTTGTCCACATGGTCCTCGTTAGACCTTGTTTTGCAATTTATTATACAACTAGTGGTTGACCCGCCTGCGCGTTGCGGCGGGCTACCCAAAACCAAAACTGAGACCAGAATGGGCTGAACCTGAGGCACCAAAATCTAAACCAGGCATACTACCATGTATGCAGCAACTTGATTAGCGTCTTCAACTTTTTCTTTCAAGTTTTGATCAGTTCTCTTCGGTTGGTATCGCAACATCTTTAGATACAACAGTCACTACAACACCACTATTAAAGTCATACTAAACGATTACATATACTAAAGGGAAAATGATATATACTTACAAAGACCTTAGCAATTCGACAACTGAACAACAACACAATGCAAACCTGTAATAAAAAAAACACCTGAGATACATCAAACTATAAACTAAGTTCCCAAAAATATACATTCAGCTGTGTACACAACAGTAATGACACAATATGATACTCTTTTACACCCTTTATATATTTCAATTACATACACATACAAACAACACTTTTGACCTGTAATATTGTGATTTGATGATAATGAAATAATGATTTATAAGCAATTAAATTAGAAAGAGAAATTAATTAAAAATAGTTATTGTAACGAACTAGAATATTACCCGTCCGCGCGTTGCGGTGGGCAATTCTGATCTTAGTTCTTTAAATATGCGTCTTTTCGTTTTGTATTTGTTCAGTTTACCTTAAAATAGAGAAAGTAACTATATGTTTAGTAAATTCCCTGTCGCATGTATAACTGAAATTGAAAAGGTAACACCCCAAACCTGCAATGAAAGAAGAATGGGAAAATAATATCAGAAAAATTGTAAGAACATTAGGCAAAAATAGCAGTAGGCACATGTATAACGTGAAAGAACTCTAAGCTCTTTCCACAGATGTGAATTTTAGGACATTATACTTAATGTGAGCATCAACTGCTTAAACATGGATGCTACTTAGAGTTTGCAGATACTTTTTAGGCAATATTAAGTTACTAATTCTAGAAAATGATAGACTTGCTAAACTATTCAATCTACTTTTACATGAGTTACCCATCTATATGCACTAAACTAACAGGAACCATTAATAAATGTTCCTTATGGTGAACACTTGTGCTAACTATAGAGTGAATAGGGAACACACATTCACCAGCTGTACACATGTAGAACTAAAAAAATAATAATTATCAGACACGTGGCAGAAGACTATTGGTAGTCCATACACACACAAAGAATCTTGTCTACAAATCACAAATTAAAAACTTCAAATCATGAACTATAGATAGTATAGCATACTCACAGTTATTTGCAGAATTATAAAAACAGAGTTCATTCTTCACAATAGCAATTCGGTTAGACAACTCTGATTAAGCCTAAAGATCAACATGATATACTTCTTTTGAGTGATTTTAAGTGTCAAATGGAACAAAAAAATCATATATAAGCAATAAAATAATTTTGCTTGTGTATCAATACCAATTTGTACATAAAACTCTCTCATGTATCCTCAACCCATTATTGTAAAAAAAAAACATCAGCAACCATTTGAATCAAGTGGCATGTATCAACTAATTATCAGCTCCACTTTAAAGTCAGAAGTAGCTAAACCTTTTACCAGCAAGGCACCATTTAGAATAAATTCAATAAATACAGATAATAGCCTTCTGATTTAGGAATAATTAGCAGTAATAAAAAGCAAGATAGCCTCTAGTGTATCAGCAGTCAATTGGTCCATCAAAATAGTGTAAGTTGACTTAACCCATTATGAAAATATTACGTACACATACTGATGTAAGTATGCCCTTTACAATGGGCTTAACCCATTGTAAAATACATCAAATGCAAACCAACAAAAAAAAAAAGAGTAGCATGGCCTTATCTACTGATGCAAGTACACATACCAAATTTGTTGGCTTAACCCATTATGAAATATTTAGGTTAAACACAATGCACAAACCATTTAGTTTTTTATCAATGGTTCATGTTTTTAATATATTGTACTTCTTGCACACATGTGTATAATGTGTGCATAGTTTTAAGATTTTCATATATGTTATAGTTTTGTACCATTTGTCAACACATGTGTAATACATTAAAAAACAATCAAAACTAATTTGTTCATATTTTTGTTTTGAGTTTCAAAAGAGCAAAAACAATAACCATTACCTTTCTACCTTTTATTTTTTAAGATTGAAAAAATGAATGGTTCATTTTTGTGTGTGTGTAGTGTGTTGAGAGAAACAGGGGCTGAAATGGAGAGAGGTGATTGACAGACAATTGGGTTGTACTAGAAAGATGAGCTCAACCAATTAATCCTTCCAAGATAATAATAAAAATCAGATAACTAAACCTTTGATTTGCTGCATAATCTCCTCGGACAGGCTCTGTGAACTAGCAGTAATACCAACCAACAATTAAGAATAAAAAATTCTTAATTGTTAACATACATGTGGGACAACAAAACTAGCATGGGTTGGATCCCACAGAAAAGAGCTGAAACACTCACATTTATCAGTTTGAACTTCAAACATAGGAGCCCTGAGAATAGATATTTAAAAAGAAAAAAAAGGTTTACCAAGAAGTATCTTGTACATTAAACAATTTATTAGAGAATTACTTTGAGTCAATAAGATTGATTAACAATACCGAGGAAAACAAGGCCATGAGGTCGTAGGACAAAGAAACATTAAATAGAGAAAAGCTTAGTAACCATGATTATTAATTAGTTAAAAGGGTGCATAATTTGCAAC
>JBCNJP010000007.1:8637637-8811713 GCA_039602395.1 Deinandra increscens subsp. villosa | reverse complement strand
AGACCAAAACTTGAAAGGCATGCCGAGGGCATGGGACTTAGATTAGCTAGTTAAATCATGTATGTCTGATGTTTCAGTATTTGGATAAGGGATGTTAAACAATTTCTATTTATATAATGAAATAAAGTACTTGATATGTTTGATTTCATTTAATAGTAAATTGTGTCCTATATTTGCATGTTTAATCCTTGAGTACTTGTCAAGTATTCTAAATTGTCCATTGTCAATTAACTATATGGGAATATAGTTAAACTAAGACAAAATCTGAGTGATTGGTTAGGATGGTCCCACCAAACTCACATGGTATTCATTGGATGCATACTGGACTGACCCACTAACGAATTGTCACTTTATGGATCGGCGTCATTAAGTGAAATTCGTAAATGGTTGTTTTATTTATCCTTAGACTTGAGATACAAGCATGTCATGCATGTATGGATTGCACCTACTTGATATAGGTCTAACTATCCTGAATAAGGTAGTACAAAAGGGCTATTTTCAGTAAGTGTAGTGAAGTATGTGACTTGACACGTGTAGTCAAGAGGATTTGTTCCTTCAGCTTTGTGCTGAAGCAGATACCACTGGGCCCCTCATTGGACTAATTAATATGTTTGCATGGCCGTGCCCAAATGAAATCTAGAGATGTCTCGATTTGCAATTTGGTAATCTTAAGTTAGTTGTGAGAATGAGAAACAGAATCGTTAAAGTATGGAATGACTTTGATCCATATCCATATTTAACATGGTGTCGGTAACAAAGGGATAATAAATGACTAAACCATTTAAATACACTTTGAGAAACTGTACTTAAATATTTTTGGGAGCATTGACGTGTTGCTAGACGCTAACCAATGTTATTACATTTACTATTGCAAGCTCAAGTGGGAGCTGTAGGGATATGATCATGTAATAGTAAGCGTATGTCCGGAAATTATTTAAGCCTACGGGGTCACACGTCTCGACACCAAATGTATTAATATTAATTAATAGTTAATTAATATTTATCACGAATTATTAAAGAGGAATTAATTAAAAACTAATAGTTAATTGTTAACGGGCCATTAGTTATTAATTAAAGAGAAGGGAATTGGACTGGATTAATTAAGGAACAAGTTGGTGGAGGCCCAAAGGCCTTGTACGAATTCTAGAAATTCGTAAGCCTCATAGGGCTCATTGTGTTGCCCTAATCTTGTTCCCTAAGTTATCTCAACCCTATAAATAGAACCCCTTGGTTAAGGGTTTTCTACACCATTCAATCCAAGTGATTAGAGAAATCCAAAACCCTAATTCTCTCCTCCTCCTCTCCTCTTCTAAATTTTGGCTAGGGTTTCTAATTCCCTTGAGTTCGAAATTGTGGTTTGACCAAAGCTTGAAGAAGAAGGTTCGTGATCAAGTGCTAGCACATAACATTGGTGTGTCGTGTGTGCGATCGTAGAGGGATTTGCATTAAATCCTCCAAGAGATCAAGTCAATCCGAGCTCATAAGGTAAACATGTTCTATCCGGTTAGTTAGGTTAAATCATATGATCGATCCACTGCGTACTCGTGAATAATCTGATAAATAGTTATATAAACCAACACCTCTTTAGTACGTTTAAAGAGGCGAAGGGGACCGAGAAGCTTTACATTAGGAATAAAGCTACTGCCGACGTTATGGGTGAAGGCAATGTGGTCTTGAAGTTCCCTTTAGAGAAGAAGCTTACGTTGAGCAACGTTTTGTACGCGCCAGAAATCAGGAAGAATCTTGTTTCTGGATGGATGCTCAACAAGTTTGGATTTCGCATAGTGATCGAGTCTGATAAGGTCATTTTGACAAAAAATGGCATGTTTGTATGCAAGGGCTATGCCCAAAACTCTATGTTTAAATTGTCTACCATGGTGATTAATAAAATGGCGAAAACCTCCTCTTCTACTTATATGATTGAGTTTTACGATTCAAATATGTGGCATGGTAGATTAGGAAACGTCAATTTTAATTCAATTCACCGTTTAATGAATTTAAAATGTTTGCCAAATTTTAAAATAGACTCGAAATCTAAATGCAAAACGTGTGTCGAATCGAAACTTACAAGATCACCATTTAAATCAGTTGAACGAAAAACCTAACCCTTAGACTTAATTCACAACGACGTGTGTGACTTAAAAGTCACCCCCACGCGTGGTGGAAACAAGTACTTCATCACATTTACTGTGTGTTCATTGGATACGCAGAACACAATAGTGCATACCGGTTTCTTGTCCATGACTTGAAAAATCCCGATATACACGAAGGCACTATCATGGAATCAAGGAATTCTTCATTCTTTAAAAATGTATTCCCGTGTTTGTCACGAGAACGCGCGAGTTCATCGACACCATTAGTTGGTGACGGGACTCATGAAGATCCATTTGTTGGTGACGAGACTCGTGAAGATCCATTTGTTGGTGAAGAGGTTCATGAACAACCATGTGTTGGTAACGAGGTTCATAAACGACCTGCATCAAATGAGGGTGAGCTTAGACGAAGTAAGTGAAAAAGGGTTGGAAAATCCTTTGGACCTGACTTCACGACTTACATGATTGAGGGTGATCCCAATACCTACCGCGAGGCGGTAACCTCTCCAGATGGGCCTCAATGGAAAGAAGCCATCAAGTGTGAGATATAGTCTATCTTGCATAACCACACTTGGGAGCTTGTCGATCTTCCTAATGGTTGCAAACCACTTGGATATCGGTGGATATTCAAGAAGAAGTTGAAAGCAGATGGCTCCATTGATAAGTATAAGGCGAGGCTAGTGATCAAAGGATACAGACAAAAGGAGGGTCTGGATTACTTTGATACTTACTCACCTGTTACACGCATAACCTCGATAATGTTGGTGCTTGATATAGCGGCTTTACGAAATTTAGAGGTTCACCAAATGGATGTAAAGACCGCGTTTCTAAACGGTGATTTAGATGAAGAGATCTACATGGAACAACCTGAGGGTTTTGCCGCTCCTGGCTAAGAAGGCAAGGTGTGTAGACTCGTCAAGTCTTTGTATGGCTTGATGCAAGCTCCAAAACAATGGAACCAAAAGTTTGATCGTGTCATGCTTGACAACGGATTCAAAATATATGAGTGCGACAAGTGTGTCTATGCGAAAGACACACCTAGAGGTTATGTGATTCTATGTCTCTATGTATATGACATGCTTATCGTTGGGAGTGATTATAAGATGGCCAAAGCTAGTAAAGACATGTTGAAAGCGAGATTTGACATGAAAGACATGGGGCTTGCGGATGTGATACTTGGTGTAAAAATCATCAGAACCCCAAATGGTATTGTCTTGAGTCAATCTTACTATGTGGACAAAATTCTTGAGAAGTTCAACGCAGGAGATAAGAGTGTGTCTCAAACTCCGGTTGATACTACCCTTCATCTTGCTAAGAATAGAAGAAAAGGGGTTGCTCAGTTGTAGTACTCAGAGGTGATTGGGAGTCTCATGTATCTTATGACATGTACCAGACCAGATTTGGCTTATGCTGTGAGCAGACTAAGCCGGTACACGAGTAATCCGTGCGTGGTACATCGGAAAGCAATGACTCGTTTACTAAGGTACTTAAGATATACAAGATACTATGGACTGCATTAAACCTGAGATCCAGCAGTTATCGAAGGATATTGCGATGCGAATTGGATTTCGGATATAAAGGATTCCAAATCAACAAGCGGGTATGTGTTCACGCTTGGTGGTGCGGCTATTGCTTGGAAATCGCTAAGCAAACTGTTATAGCGCAGTCCACAATGGAATCTGAGTTCATCGCCTTGGATAAATCTGGTGAAGAGGCGGAATGGCTACGTCAATATGTGGAAGAAATTCCAAGGTGGCCTATGCCAATGACGGCTATTTGCATACATTGTGACAGTAAATCGACAATTGGGTGCGCCCAATCTATGATGTACAATGCAAATCAAGGCACAATAGACGTAGACATAATACAGTATGACAACTAATCTCTACCGGAGGTCTCTCAATTGACTATGTGAAGTCAAAGGATACCACTGCGGATCCGTTTACTAAAAGCTTAAGCAAAGAGTTAGTTTTGAAGTCGTCAAGGGGAATGAGACTAAAGACCATTGGGTTGAAAGCTGATGTGAAGAAAAACCTAACCTATGAAAATGGAGATCCCAGGTTCTAGGTTCAATAGGACAACCTAATCGCATTGGCTGAGGTCACTGTGGGGGAGTACCCTAAAATCTTAAAAGGGAGTTGTGTACTTCCTAGTCCATTCCTATCACCAAACAGTGAAATGTGTGAGGTTAAGCATACCATGGTCAATGACTCTGTGTGAGTCATAGATGATTTTGAGTAAGTCATAATACCAATACTTTTAATGATTGTTGTTATCACCTATGCAAGAAAGAAGTGTGGTCGCTTCGAATGGATTTGTTGAGCAAAAATCCTAGAGCTCTAGCAGAACCAGACAAGTGTTCCAGGACCATGTTGGACACGACAATGAGGGATAAACCAGTTAAGGAAAGTATTGTGTGGGTATAATAACGGTTACACAAACGGTCGGTTGGTTCAAAGACATAGCGTATACCAAACACCAGTAACCCAAGTATGCTTCACAAAGGAAGGTTCAAAGGGGACACCTACCTATCCTGCAATACTGGACTACCGAAATTGCTTTTGATACTTGAAGAATAGATCAATACCCATTCATGTGGGGTATTGTTGGAATTTTGGGAGAAAAAACTAGTGTAAAATGTGTTTTTTCACTAAGTGTGAAAAATGAGTTTTTCACCAACTTTGGACTAAAACAAAATACAAATAACATAGGTTGTTGCCTCTATATTTTATGGGTTTGTATAGTACGTTGTGAGGGCTTTCCAATACATCAAACCACGTCCAAAACGGAGCTCGTATGAATGAGATATTGAAGCTCAAAGTTGAGGTCTCGCAGCAGTGAAAGCTTCCGGTTGAAGTTCAAGCGGAATAGTTGAAATGGAACTAGTTCAAGCGGACCTGTGTGGTCCGGGCGGAACTGAGTTCAATCGGAAAAGGTTCCGGTTGAATTTCAAGCGGAATAGTTGAAATGGAACCAGTTCAGGCGAAACATGTGTGGTTCAGCCAGAAGGTTCATGCGGACGTGCGTGGCTCCGTTGTTCGAGCGGGAACGCGTGTTCCTCTGGATTGACAGCTAGAAATGCGTTTTTGAGCTAATTAAGGTAATTTCGCGTTAATTAGAAATCAATTTGCATTAAATACGTTTAATGCAGAGTTTGACTACGAATTATCTTGGAGTGCTCTTCAAACTCCCACCACTATAAATACAGCCTCATTAGTTGAGGCAAAACACACAAGAATTCACACACAATTCTTTCTCTCTTCTCTGCTCTCTCTCTCTCTCTCTCTCTTCTTCCAATCTACATCTCGTTCGTCAAGAACTTCAAGAACTCGAAGGTATTTTCAAGCTTAGAGTTATCCCGGCCGTACAATACGGTTTAGGAGATTGTACCCTGGGAAACAAAACGGGATCCTCTGTAGACCCGAAATTTGTTTTAAGGGACCCGGGTTTTGACCCGAAGCCTTCGCCAAGGTTCCTTGGAACCTTCTTGTTTTTCTTAAACTAATTTCAAAAGATTTTCTCAAACCTTTTTCACAACTCTCTGTCAACTTTTTTTCTTTTCATTCAAATCATTATCATTTTCTTTGTTTAGATCTATATTTAATTTATTTGTATTGTAATTTCACTTCATTTTATTTCCCTGTAATATTTCATTTATTTACTTGTAACCTTTTGTCATTTCCTTGTAATTGTAATAGGAGTAGATCTAATTTCTTTCAATTGTATTGTAATAGAATAGGTCTATTTCCTTTGTTGTAATCGTACTAAATAAAAGTGTTTATTTAATTTAAATTTACGAACGGTTTTCCTACAAAGTTGGAATTTTGGGAGAAAAACTAGTGGAAAATGGGTTTTTTCACTAAGGGACTGTTTGGTAGGATCTGTATTATTAAGTGTTGAATCAGTAAGAGGTTTGATTGTATAAGAGGTACTGAATCAGTTAGTGCTGAACCAGTAAGTGCTGTTTGGTTGGATCTCTGAATAGTTGTACAAAATGACTAATTTATCCCTGTAAATTAGTTATTGCAAATAAATATATATATTTGGTCTGAATCCTGATTGATTAAAGAAAAAACATACAACCATCATAGAAAATCCAAATTAGACATAAATCCTTAAAAATGCACTTAATAAAAATTATATTGGAAAAATGCACTTGCTTTGGCATGTCAGGATCATCGACATCTCCGTCGTTATGACCACCATCACCTTGATGCTTAAACATCAGTAGTTTATCATTTTGCCTTTTTCTCCATTCCTCCATTCTATCTTTCCATTCAACTGTTCCATACCCATAAACCGCCAAATCAACTTTTGGGCTCTCTGATCCACTTTATTATTTTCACAAATCTTGAAATTCAACTAAAATTTGCCAACAAAAAGATATGATTATTGCTACCTTTGATCCGTTTAAATCGAGTTTTGCTTTGAGGGCAAGCTTGATTACCCTCTCTTCTTTCATATTCTTAGCAAGGTCAACAAATTGGAAAAGCACATTTATTGCAAGCAACAAATGGTTCACCATCAAGTGTTATTTCAATTTCATCACCACAAATCTGGCAAATCTGTCTACTTAATTCCTTTACAAATGTCACCTGTTAAAAGAAATCAAACTCACCTTCAGATCAAGATACCAAACACCCATTAACAAGTTCTTCATATAAAGGAGGGAGCCGCAGCGAGTGGGTGGCTGGAGGGAGCCGGCGACCGGACTGCTAGTCGGAGACCGGTGATGGACGGCGGTGCAACGCAGTTTGGATGGAGGATGGAGCGTCGGTCGGCTTGTACGAAGGGAGGTAGGGTTTTGGATGGAGGCGCACAGTTTGGATGGGGAGGGTAGAAAAGGAATTTTTCTTCAAAGAATGAATCAGACATTCATTTATCACTTACCGAAAAAGAGCATTTTAAGAGGTGTTTTTTCGTTAAGAGGGGTCAACCAAACACCCTAAGATCTGACCGATTCAGATGTGATACCATTAAGAGAGTGTTAAGTGGCAAACAAACAACCCCTAAGTGTGAAAATGAGTTTTTCATCAACTTTGGACTAAAATAAAATACAGATAACATAAGTTGTTGTCTCTGTATTTAATGGGTTTGTGTAGTACGTTGTAAAGGCTTTCCAACGCACCAAACCACGTCCAAATCCGAGCTCGTATGAATGAGATATCAAAGCTCAAAGTTGAGGTCTCGCATCAGTGAAAGCTGCGAAAATAAGAGAGAAAATGCTAAGTATAGCATGTGAACTCATCCCATATTGGTTGGGAGATGAAACCAAAAGTGGTTTATAAGGTGGGAACCTTACCAACTATTGTTTCCTTTAGTAGGACACATAAGAATAAAAAACTGGGGTTCGTGGCGACCGTGCATGAGTTCGTGGCGACTGTCAAGGTCAACGACCCTCATGCTGCGGTCAACGACTTCGTCATATAAAAAAAAAGCTTTTTTTGGGTCGGAGTCCCCCCGACGCCCTGACACGTGTCAGACGACTATCAGCGACTGTCGGACGACCCTGAAAAGTGTCAGGCATGCGACGGTCGTGGGCCCACCGGGGACGGTCGTTGTCGGCGACGGGGGGTCGTGGCGACCATGGAAAAAACACGTGGCGGATTGTCATTGGTAGAGTCGTGACGACGAGTGACAACGGCCGTTCGACCGTGCAATGAGGGCTATATTGGGGCTGTTGACTTTCAAATGGCTATAATGGGAATGTTTTCTGTCAAAAGGGTTATTTTGGTCTTTTTCCCTTGATTTATTGACTTTCCTCACCACAAAATCTAATTTAAACACTTTTATTAAAACTCATAAGTGTGCATTGCTTGATTTATAAAAAAACACTTATCCACTCAAATAAGCAATCTCAAACATGCTCTAATTGCATTGCTTGATTTATAAAAAAACACTTATCCACTCAAATAAGCAATATCAAACATGCTCTAATTTGAAAGTCTAAGTACGAAGAATAAAAAAGAACATGTCATGTGTGCATCGCTTATATGGGTTGAACGAAGCTACACTAAATCATAACCAAACTCATTGGCTAAAAGATTAAAATGGATGAATTATATTGACTCATTTTATGAACACCTCTCTTTTTTTATCTTTCTTCTCACCCACTTTTTTGTGTTAAAAACTAAAAAAACAAGATCGCTTATTCCATGATCGTATCGAACCGCAAGCACCCCTAATCGAGACACACCTACATAATAGTAATAATATTGTACTTTATAAAAATCAATGCCTTTAAATAAAGAGATATGGGAAGAAAATTTGGTAATAGGATGAGCAATTTGTAATAGCTTTCCGAAGAGTGTAAATAATTACTTTTTGGTAAATGTTATGTTCTCCATCTAAAGTTAACTTTTTCTTAACGGAGGTTAACTCTTTTTAACGGTATTTATTATTTTTCGATAGTTAAAAAGTTAGGTTTATTGTAGGAAAAAAATAAATGTGTGTTATTATTTACCAATATGTGTTAAATTTATATCCTTTTGTCAATTTATTTTGGCCTTATTTGGTTTACTTTTTTGTGTATATTAGGATTCAAAGAAGAGTTGCTCTTGGGCTTAAAAGGAAAAATAACCATCTCTTGTCTTGTTCATCGTTAGGGCTGTACTTGCCATCTGTTCTCCATCTGGTGCACCCAAATATACAGCTGGCCTTCCTTCCATTGTCAAGATTGTTGCTGCTTTTACTCCTTCTTGCCTTAATTAATTGATTCGGTGTTTATTGTGTGATCGTGGTTTCTTTTGTTACGCCCTCTCCATCCAAGTATAAAAGAAGGTCTCTGGTTTGCCTTGAAAGATCATCCAAACAAACACACAAAAATCTATCTCGTTCTCTGTTTGTATTTCCCCATCAATATTTAGTTTACCTTGTATTTGGTGGTGTCAAACACCAAAGCCCTTTTAAAGTTGTAATTGTGATTTCATCTTCCGGTAGAAATTGGGTCTTTTCAAGCTTCATCTAATATTTTAATAATATGCAATAATTGAGATTATTAAAATTCGATAATCATTTTCTTTTTAGTTTATAAATGTTTTATTCTCCCTTTACAACTTAAAAAATATACCAGTTTAGTAGACTCTTGTTACTAATGATCTCTAGCTCAATTGGCTAGAGGGAGGTACTCAAGACATTGTAATGGGGAGGTCTTGGTTCAAGTCCCACTTGTAACAAAAATTAAAAACTGGGGGTTACATGTTGGGCCAGGGGGTTTTCTCATCTAAGGGTGAGTTTCCTCCTGATGGGGATTGGAGATGATCGGGTGGGTGGTGTAATGTCCCCGTCAGTGATCCAAATTTGCCGTTCAAAAAAAAAAAAAGTACTCTTGTTAATACATAGTGATTTGCATATACGTTTGGTATAAGTTTTGTTTAAAATTGGGCGACCAACATTTCGAGTTGGATTATATTAAAAAACTACTATGATTGACTATGAAGTGTTTTTAATTATTTTTCTTGGGTATGATGATAAAATATAAAATAAAAAAACCATGAGCCGTGGGGACCCAACACTGGAAAAGACTTGTCGAGATGCTATCGAGACGGTATCGAGAAAGACTCTGAGTCTCAAAATTTATTATTTTAAGTCAATATTGTGTTCGTTTAAGTACTTTTTATCATATATGTTAAATAAACCTTTTTAATGTTTATAAAAATTAAATAATTTAAAACATTTATAAAAAAAAGAACTACAAACGACCGTTTGTGTACAAACGACCGTTTGTATCCTGTGTAGAAATCAAAATCCCTTATTTCTTTATCCAGAGCCTTCATTTACTCTTATAAATTTTAAAATATATTATTTTAACATATGACGCGGTGACTATATTCTTTTGACATCCTGGTGTATATTTTGTTAAAATCAGGTCATCACAATGTGCTACCGGATAAACACTTTTTAATTTTAAACTATAAACTTGTATTCATTTCTCATCTTTTAAATATTTCATTACCCTATATTAACAAAAGACAACCTGTGGTACAAATTTTAAAACATAATGTACAATCAATTATTGCACACTTGGTACCACTTATAAAGCACACCATACAAGTCAATAATTATCAACTTATAGTACAACCCTTGCAGCATACTTTACAATCTTGAGGTGTTGTTTACAACAGCAGATGCCATATGTACAAGCAGTGTTCCCTTTTTGTGTTTACTTTACAGGTGTCGTCCTATTTTTTCACCCCCTCACCGAGTTGTTCAACTGCCTCACTATCACCATGAAGATGCACGCTTTCTTCCTCCATGCTCTACAGTTGAAGCAAGGACGGTCAAAAGTCTCGAGTGACACAGTAGCGGTATGGTGTTGCTATTTTATCTTCACTTTCCCTGATATGGTACATTTCATTCTCATTCTTCATTTCCTCCGGTGTGTTTCTCTGCTAATTGTTGCCAAGGTTCCATAAAATAAAATTGGGGCGAAACCCTAATTTTCCTTTCTTCTCACCACCAGGTTTCCATCTTCTCCTTCTGGGCTTAGTAATTTTCGTTTCAATATGCGATTTGCTGTTAGATCGGCTTCGTAGGGTTTCAGGTATTGAGCCCTTCAAAATCGATAACAATAACAGACAATAATCCAAGGTACTGTTCAGTTCCATCTTCGTAAAGCCGTTTGATTCATGTTGCTGAACTTATTTTTACTCTTGATGCCATCTGAGTTAGGTTTTATTTTTTGTAGTCAAAGTTGATAATTTCTCTTTGCAGCAGCGTTTTTTAGGAGAAAGCTCTATTCCTTACTTATTTTTTTTGGTTATTACTTTGTCTTCTCCAGTTAGTTCTTAGACTGTAAGTTTTGATTAATTATAGTGTTTGTTGTTTGGATAAAATAGATTTTTTAATTCCATATGTTATGTTTTATTATGCAGATGTGATTGCCTTGCTAGCTCCATTTCCCTGCCTTTGTAAGTGTTTATGGTATTCAAAATGTACTTTTTAGTTCGATTATTTTAGCTCATAACTGATCTTTTTAAGTGTACAGTGTGTGTACAGTATGGGAGGTAAGGTTTGGTATGTATGTCTCAATTTTTCTCTCAGGCATATTGCCAATTCAGATTTGTAGTTTGTTTTTTCAGCACATTTTTATTTAAACTGGAGTACTTAAAATGTTTTATCAAGTGGATTAAGAGCTTATATAGTTTCAAATCATGATAATTGGTCAATAAAAGTGTAGCACTGATGAGTTGAGTTTATGGTCGATAATGATCATTAGTTGAACTATTCAGTGCATTAATGATGCAATTAATATACATATTGTTTGTATACAATTGTTGGTCATGTTATATGGGTTTCGGTTAGGTTTTAGATTTTCCATTTTACTTGATTAATTCATCTGATTACCTAAATTTGTCGTAACACGATTTTTTTTTCCATCCAGCCTTAATTTTGTATATGTATATCATCGTGATAGCAGATATGTGTGTTTGTAATAGGTTTAGCTAATATGTCGAACGTGAAACTTAAAATTAAGGTTTAGGGGTTGATTTGATTTGAACTGAACTTGATTCGCTCATATCTTAACCCTCTTAAATGTAGATCCAAATATAATTAATCTCATAGATACAATTGATTTCATTTGTTAATTTAATTTTGTTACCGAAACAGGTTGAAAAACCTTTGCACAACTGTTAATACCCTACCTCATAGGGAGCCTAACTCGATGCTAGCTGTTATGTTCAGCGGTTGACAACCCTCTCCCAGTGAGTTTTTAATACTCCCTGTATTTTAAAAATATCATAATATTAGTTATCAGATTCCTCACCGAGTCTAATTTTGTGTTGCTCTAATGACAGGTATATAAGTTCTTGGAGTATTTCAGTGCGTTCGATTGGGATAATTATGGTTTCAGTTTAATGGGTCGTGTCAGATTATCCAAGTTACCAAGTATCATAGATGAGTTTATATCTACTATTATTATGCCATCTTTTAGGTTTGTTTCTTATATTTGTTGTTTGAAACTATCAATATCTTATGAATCTGTAGTCGAGAGACCACCAAACAGTAATGATTGCAACGATTCTGAGGTAGTTTTCATTTGTCCATTGTTTATAACAGGCTAATTTTTTCGCTTACATAATGTTTTTATACAATTGCAGGTCATGGACTCTTTGTTGCGTTCAGGGTATCTGCAAGGGCAGGTAATGCACACCTTTTTGTTAGTTTAGTCTATCTCTTAAACTTATGTTCATCGGTTCCTTTAAAGCCCCGAGTGTTGTTACGGAAGGTCATCTTTACACGTCTGAGGCCATGGAGCAGGTATTCTGTCACCACCATGTATCTAGCAAACCATACTTTACGACCTCAATCTCATTAATGCATCCATCCCTCACCCCTCAGGCAACACTTCCACAGTCCGCACAGTGATTCGTACTACAGAGAGAACTGTGGCACCTCTGATCTCTCCGTCATATATACTCATTTGATCGGCCTAAAATGAAGCGTTCGTCTTCATCGTTTGCACCGGTGAGTACAATATCCTCCCAGGTTCGTTCCATTTTCAAGCATGTTGCCCCTGAATTCATTTCCCATTAAAATGTTCTTATTTGTTGTTACTTTTCCTTTGTATTGTTTAATGCCTCTGATTTTTTAATTGCGGGATATGCCTCTGATTTTTGTGTCAGTTTTTTTTATCATTGTGATTGTCTCATGTTCTTGCGTATGAAAGATTTGTGGAGGTGCCTCTGATTTTTTGTGTTAGTTTTATTTTATCATTATGTTCTTTCATGTTGCTCTCATCCTTATTTATTCATGTTCTTTGGTTCCTTGCAGTTCATACAGACTCCATTAAGGTATTGTTCTTTGCATTTTTTGCTCTCTAATCATTAGGTGTGTAT
Organism: Deinandra increscens subsp. villosa; assembly: GCA_039602395.1. Taxonomy (NCBI): domain Eukaryota; kingdom Viridiplantae; phylum Streptophyta; class Magnoliopsida; order Asterales; family Asteraceae; genus Deinandra; species Deinandra increscens. The sequence continues at coordinate 8,798,782 of JBCNJP010000007.1, read as the reverse complement.
TCGGTATTTTATTGTGTCAATGCTACTTTAGTGTGTGTGTATTTGGTATTTTCTTTTGTAAATACTGCTTCAGTGTTATATATAGGGTAATTTCCCTTTATTTTGTTTCAACAAATTGGTAGAGGTTCTATTAAGGTTGTGGGCAAATTCAGTTGTTCCTCTTCAATCATTAGGTGTGATGTGCTTTTAGTTTATGTTAATTTACATCTTATTAGGTTAATTTAAATGTGTAGATTGGCCATAACCAAGTGGCCTTCTCAGTGACTTATTTATTTTAAGTGAGAGTATTCCCATCATGGAGTGGAGTATAATTGAATATGCATGAATTTGTATGCAACTGGGTAAGGGGCTGATTATATTATCTGTTTTCTTATTGCAGGTTACTTGGCTGCTACTTTGCTTTACCACCCTCTTTGTAAGTTTTCCTTTCTTAATTGCAAGTGTCTTTGTTTCTGTGGTTATTTGTGTTGTTTTTCTTCACACTATTAGCAATTTCTATATTGTTCTTCTTCTATTTCTTTACTTTTTTTTATATAGTTTTAGTTCTTTTAGGTTGTTTTGTAGGCTTATTTCCCTCTCATTCTTAGGGCTGTTAAAGATAATGCCCACTGTTGACTTTTAATTGGAAGTCTGATGTCAAGTAGTTTTGGCTTTCTGTAACTAAACTGTGTTGCATGTATGTTTACTTTCTGATGCCAATTTAGAGTTTTTAGTGGGATAGAAGTGTGTTCCTTAGAGCTCAAAATGCTCACATTTATCAAGTAAGTGTGGTGCAAATAGTTGGAGGTCAAACTATTGACTTTAAGTAGGTCAAATATGCTGCCAATTTGAATCTACTAATATTCACTATTGACTTTAAGTAGGTCAAATGTGCTGCCAATTTGAATCTACTAATATTCACTTTTCAATGGCATGAATTTATGTTTCATGAAAGTCAAAGTGTTTTCATGAAATATGCTCAAATTCATATTAAACCATTACCTCCTGTGAAAGTCTAAGTGTTTGCTGGCATGAATTTATGTTTCATGAAAGTCTAAGTGTTCACTTTTAACAAGCATAGGAATATACTCAAATTCATTTTAAACCATTACCCCCTGTATGTTGATTTTCATACAGCCGATTTCCGTCCGCACATATCGCTCATGTATTCGTAACATACTTTGCAAATGGGTCGGACTCCGCCGCGAAGCGCGGGTCGACCCACTTGTATTAACACATTATACAACTTCTCTGACTTTTTTTTACTTTTTTTTACATAGGAGAGTTTGTATATATAGTTTCTTTATGAAAACATTAACAGTTGTCGAATTTGCCTGGTGGTTAGTGTGTTGTCTTCGAAAGTCGAGTGTGTGCGGTCGAAACTCGCTGGCGTCGGTTTCCCCCCTACATTTTTTTGGCCTCTTTTTTTTTTTTGGCTTTTTGGCGATCTCCTGCCACGTACGTCACACGTGTTACAATGACTCACCTTCTTTTGCGTCGTCATCACTTTATCCCCCTGCTTTATGCCACATCGAGTTACAACTTTCTTCCCCTCTCCTTCTTTTCGTTTTACGCAGGTAAATTTTTTTTCTCTGCTACGCCTGTTTCGTTCACGTCCATCTTTCTTTCTTAGTTTCCTTTTCTTACGTGCCGCCGTACATAGGTTTCTCTTGCCTTTATGCTTAGATCTTCTGCCCTTGATTATCGAATTACTTTGGAAATCCGATTACCTGATGTTGGTTTTTTTTTCCAGTTTCTTATCTGGCTCACTCTCCAGCAGTTGCTCTTAATCCACATGTTTTTATAGCGCCAGTTGTTGTTATTTATGAATATTTAGGGTTTCCTAAACTTTTGAGCTTTATATGTGTTATCTTCCCACTGCTCAGGGTTATACACAGGTATCTTCCTATTTTCAGCTTTCACTTCTTCCCTTAACATGAATCTGTTATAGGCTTTATTAAACTAAATCGTGTTCTTATTCCTTAATTTTTTTAACTTCTTTCATTCGTTAGCTTGGTTATACCAATTGATTTAGGATAGCGGTTGTTTTCTTTAACAATTTTTCCGCCCCTTTAACATTTTCTTCAGACGATTTTTCAACCTGTAGATTAATTCAGTTCAAGGATTTGTATATATGAAGTTAGCCAAGTATTAATATGACATTCTACTTGATGTTTGCAATTATTTTACAGGCATTTTATAGGTTAGAGTACAGTGATAGAATAATAGTGGTGTTCAGGCTCTTTATTGAAAAAACATTTGTTTTACCCAATGCCCACTGTAAAATTTCATTTCCTGTTTTATGTAATTTCAGGAACTGAATAACTAAAACTGTTGGGTCGTTAAGATATGCTGAATATACCTGTGTGTTCTTGAATATGTATACATTAGGGTTTTTTTTTCTTTCCCTTTCTTTAAGAGAGTTTTTGCCAAATTTTGTTATCATTTTTGTATAACTGTTGACTGTTATAAGACTATTTTGTCTGTACTGAGGTCCTTACGTAGGTTCAAAGATTATCTCTCACATATGTATAGTTGCATCATTATCTCTCACATATGTATAGTTGCATCGGAGTCTGCTATTTCTAAGGCCGTATAAAAAGTTAGAACAGTAGCCTAATCACTCCTGTTTAAATTTTCTTAGCCATAAAGAAAAGGACACCCAAATGAGGAACTTACACTTATCTTTTTTAGCATCTAAAATAGCTCCCACCTAATGTAATTTAGTTGTAAGGGAAATACTGTCTTCTGAGATCCGCTTACCTCATTTCTTGGGCCTTCCGACTTATAGATGTTATGCTTTTCAACCTCAACAGCCTTTCTTTTTATTACCTAAAACCTGCTCGCACTGTCTTGGAGTTGATGGCTTCTATACATACTTATTCAACTGATCTTTAGTCTTAATTTATATGTCTGGTGTTTCCTTATCATCTTATGGACTAACATTTTGTGTATAAGTATGCTTCGCTATTGATTTCCTTTTTTTTTTCCTCCTGATTTATATCCGTGTGCACAACAGTTATGTTTATTTTAGATGATTTAGGTTCCGACATTTGTTATGGGGTTAGTTTTTAGTATTAGGCCTCGCCAGTAGGAAAGACATTTCCTTATCATGATAGGCTTTGAATCGATCGTGGTCCTATTCTTGAGGAACTTTTTTTCGTTAATAGTTGCTAGGTAACAATAACATTAACTTTACCGCCTTTTTTTTCATTTTGCACCGCATAATTTTCCCTTTCTAGGAATGCGTATGATTTAGGTGTCGAAGGTTTTATTCTATGTAAGCCTTTCTTGGCCTTTAGTATAATTAGATCCGGTTAAGCCGTTCTAGGCTTTTCTGCATAAAAGTTCTCTCTGTTTTGGTTGTAGTTTATAAATCGGGTTTTCTAATAACCACATGCACTTACTCATTGAATTATATACTATAGGTTTCTGATTTTGTTACACTAGCAGATAGGAAATGTGCAGGGGTCGGTCAGGAAGTGATGACGTCCCTTATGGTGAACAACTAGCCATATTAGGTCTGCCCACCATTCATTTTAATAAGCTTTTGTTCTTTGAATAGTATGATCAACTTAACAACTATAGGTTTTCTTTTCTAATTTTAACTTAACAACTGTTATTATAAAAATGATGACTACCTCTACGTCTTTATTACTTTTTCATACCGCTTTTTAAAAATGATGACCTTTTTAATCTTGACCTTTAGGTTACTTGACAAATATGAAACTTGACACTGTTTAATCAACCCTTGCACCTCATTTCTAGATTTGTGGTCGTTAGAATTATGTTGTTTGGCTACAACTTTATACTAATGTTTCTCTTTGTTTACAATTTGTTTTTGGTTCAGTAGGTAACTTATTTAGAGTACTTTTTTCCCACTGCTCAGGGTTATACGTATACCGAGTTACAACCTAACCTTTTTAAACACCTTAACATATTGTGTATGGTCTACTATCTGAAAGTTGGCCCTTTGTTACCTACTACATATTTATTTTCCACTATTTTAAATACACACCCTATAAACGCCTTCTTATGTTACGTTTATATCTCTGTGAAAATTTGTTAAAGGTTTATTACACATTATGCGGTCGCAACAAATGTCACGCAAAAGGGGTATTTCCTCAACAGAACACTTAGGTTCATATCATTATCATCAGGTCACAAATGCATTAGATGTTAATAATTCAACACCAGTTTCTCCTACCACGTCACCTATACTTAATAACGGTGGTTTCGGTTACTGATATGTATGCGTCAACATCTGATAATTTAAACCCGATGTTAGATATAGACGTTGACCCGGATACTTTTGAAACCTCACATAATAGATCATCTAAATACATTTCTTTAGGTCACTGTGATCAGGTGTGTGAGTTTTGTGGTGCCTATTTTTGGTTAGAGGAACCCCTAAAGTCACGTCCAAAGCGTGAGAGACCAAGGTATTCTATCTGTTGCAGAGGCGGTAAGGTTGTGCTTCCCTTACCGCCAAAACCTCCAGATAAACTGTTATCTCTTTTCAATAATACTCATTTCCTTACTAATATACGAAGGTATAATTCTATGTTTGCTATGACTTCGTTTGGGGCCAATATTGATGAGGAGATTAATAAGAAAAAGGGTCCATACGTGTTCAAAATACAGGGTCAGGTTTCACATTGGATAGGTTCCATATGCCCTTCTCCAACTAAGAAACCTCAGTTTATGCAGCTGTATGTTTATGATACCGATCATGAGGTTGCTAATAGATTGTCAATTTTTGATATCCAAGATACCTCCGGTGTTTATTCTAAAACCATAGGAGTACTGACACAGGTTTTGAATGAAGTTAATGGATTTGTAAAGCTACTTAGAACCGCTAGAGATATATATTCATCCTTACAGGTTCCTGAGTTTTGTATTCGGTTATACGATTCAAAGTCGCAAAGGTGTTACGACTTTCCATCTAGGGGTACCCTTGGTGCTATTGTTTATAGTGATGATGAATTTTCTACTGACTTTGATATTATAATTCATAATAAAGATGGTTTTGCTCAGAGGGTCAGTAAACTTCACCCTACTTATATGGCACTACAGTACCCACTCTTATTTCCCTATGCAGACCACGGATGGTCTCCCAGCCTTAGGCTTAGAATTCCTCCGTCAGCCTCTAGGCCTCTTTCTCGCCTTGTTGTTACTGTAAAAGGCAGATCACAATCGGTAGCCGCTACTCGAACTCAGCTTACTCTAAACATGTACTACAGTTACCAGATTCACGATCGGGCTGACGTCCATAGTTTAGTGTTGAACGGTGGTCGGTTGTACCAACAGTATTTGGTCGACGCATATGTTTCTATAGAACAGAATAGGCTGGAATACATACATAGAAATCAGGCTGTCTTCCGAAATGACTTTTTGCATGGGTTGTACGATGCAATTTCACGTGGTGACACCTCAGGAAAATCAGTAGGAAAAAGAGTTATCTTACCATCATCATTTACTGGTGGGCCTAGGTATATGTACAAACACTATCAGGACGCATTAGCAATATGTCGTGTCTATGGTAACCCTCAGTTTTTTATTACATTCACGTGTAATGCAAACTGGCCTGAGATTACAAACTACTTAAAATCTGTTCCAACTGTTCCTTTTGTTGGGAAAAAACGTCATGATGTTATCGCGAGAGTTTTCAAACTAAAAGTTGAGAGCTTTCTGAGTTTCATCAAATCAAAACGAACCTTCGGCTCCGTCACAGCAGGTATGTACTTTCATCACTCTATTTTATACTCTTTTTTTATTTACTGAATTCAAATACTATGTGTCTGATACTTATTTCTCCTATACAGTTCTATACATACACTATTGAATTTCAGAAAAGGGGTCTTCCTCATTGTCATACCCTTATCTGGGTTTCCAAAAAAGATCAGATTGTTGAGGCAAAAGACATTGATCCTTTCATATCAGCTGAAGTACCTGATTCCTGTAAAGAACCCGATCTCTACAGAATAATTACTGAATCAATGATGCATGGGCCTTGCGGATCCACAGCTCCAAATGCACTGTGTATGAAAAACGAATTCTGCTCTAAACATTTTCCGAAAGACTATGAACCACTTACGCGCTTCGATGGCAATGGGTATGTTCACTACAAAAGATCATCGAAGCGTGTTCCGTCCGTTAGAGGTGGGCCACCATTGGACAGTAAATTTGTCGTTCCTTACAATAAGAGTTTGTGCCTACATTTTGACGCTCACATTTGTGGAATATTGTGGGTGGAATATGGTTATTAAGTATCTGTTTAAGTACATCTCAAAGGGATCAGACCGTATTCGTTTCGCTATCACAAAGACTACACCAACAGATATAGTGAGGCTCAGGCTTCAAAAGTTCCGTGTGTTGATGAAATAAGAAACTTTGTTGACGGTCGTTTTATATGTCCTCATGAGGCTGCATGGCGTATTTTGAATTTTCCAATACATCACAGGGAATTGGCTGTTCAGGTCTTAGTTGTTCATGAAGATGGAATGCAGAATGTCTCATTCAGAGACACAGATTACTTACAAGGTGTCGTGAATAATCCTGTCATAAAGAAAACCACTTTAACTGAATGGTTTTCAAACAATACATCTGATGGTAATTAGTGGCAGACATCTCGGATACATCGATTACCTATCAGAATATCGGTGGGTGGAGAACGGTCGCTTTTGGGCACGTTGACTAAGCAAGAAAACTTCGTCAATAGGACGTCTGATCTATGTACATCCAACATGTGGAGAGATATTTTTTATGCGGCTGCTTTTAGGCGTTCAGAAAGGATGTACCTCATTTGAAGAATTAAGGACAGTTTCAAACAATGTTTACCCAACATATCGTGCAGCGTGTGAACGTTTGGGTTTGTTAGGCAATGATATTGAATGGGAAACTACATTATCTGAGGCTTCTATCTCTGCTACATCACGAGAACTGCGTTCATTATTTGTACAACTCCTTCTATTCTGTGATGTTACAAACCCTTTGAATCTTTGGAATAGATTCTGGTAAAAAATGAGCGACGACATTACATATAACTTCCGTAACACATCAGCCGCCAATCAGTCTGAAATTACGCCTCAAGTTTTACAGCAACATGTGCTCTTTGAACTTGAATTGCTTCTGAAATCAAGTTCCGGTTCTCATTCTTTATCTAACTTTGGCCTTCCCATGCCACCTTCAGAGATGGTCTCTGTTTTGAGCAACCGTTTGATTAGTGAAGAGAAAAACTACAACCGTGATATGTTACGAGATTTATACAGGACTATGTCATCAAACTTTAACAGCGAACAAAGGCACATATTTACTACGGTGACTGATAAAATTTCTGCGCGTGAACAGGTTTTGTTATTTGTCTATGGACACGGAGGTACTGGGAAAACCTACCTATGGACGGCCATCATATCTGCGGTTAGGTCCTCAGGCCTTATTGTGCTTGCTGTTGCTTCATCTGGAACTGCAACTTTATTATTACCTTCAGGCCGAACAACTCACTCACGTTTCAGAATTCCAGTTGATATAAAACCTGATTCATTATGTAATATTAAGAAGGGTACTCAGCTTTCACAACTCTTATCTGAAACAAGCCTTATTATTTAGGATGAGGCTCCTATGACCAATCGAAGGTGTTTCGAGTGTTTGGATAAAACTCTACGTGATCTTCTTGATAAACAGGACGAGATTTCTGGTGGTTTATCGGTGCTTCTTGGAGGTGATTTTAGACAAACACTGCCCATCAAGAGTAGGGCTTCAAAAGATGAAATAATTTCTTTGTCTATTACAAAATCAAAAGTCTGGAAATTCTTAACACTCATGAGACTACATGAAAATATGCGGGTGTCTAGATCACAATTAAATTCAATCGACAGAGTTAACGCACAGGCGTTTTGTGATTGGATACTATCTATAGGTGACGGTTTAGTCGGAAGGTCAACCACCGGTATAGGCGGTTGTTTAAAGATAATTGACATTCCTCAAAAGTTCCTGCTTACTCCACCAAATAACACACTCTTTGACCTGATCAAATTTATTTACGATGATGATTTCCTCAGAAATCCAGACGTGACCTCTTTGTCGGACCGAACAATAGTCTGTCCCAAAAATAAAACAGCTGATGCTTTTAAAAATATGGTCCTTGATCTATTTCCAGGAGGCTGTGTGACCTACCTAAGTACAGATTCAATGGTACCTCATTCACAGATTTCGGTAAACTCTGATCTAATATATCCTTCTGAGTATCTTAATCTACTAAACTTCCCGGGTATTCCTCCACATGAGCTTATCCTGAAAGAGAACTCTCCAATAATGTTGTTGCGCAATATTAACCAATCATCAGGATTGTGTAATGGAACTCGATTGGTTGTCTCCAATCTTTTAGAGAAAACAATAGAGGCGAAGGTTTTAACCGGTACCTCTATCGGAAGCAAAGTCTATATACCCCGTATTGATTTTGTTCATAACAAAAAAAGACCTCCCCTTCGTTTTCAAACGTAGACAGTTTCCCATTCGAACCTGTTACGCGATGACAATAAATAAACGTCAGGGCCAGTCTCTGAACAGGATTGGAGTGTATCTTCCTGAGCCAGTGTTTGGACATGGACAGTTGTATGTTGCTCTCTCTAGAGCAACCTCTCCAACCTCTTTGAAGATACTTATTCGTCCACAGGAAACAACAGGCTCAAATAGCACAACAAACGTTGTTTACTCTGATTTCCTCAACGACCTCAACCATAATGAGGTGTCACACAAATTTACAATATTATCTGATGTATACGACTACCACCGATTGTTTCCCTATACATAACCTAACACTGTCATTCTGTTACCTCATATTCCAGTTCCTGTAGTCTTTTGAAAATGTCGCCTCTCAACAGCAACTGTCTCTACTGTAATCTGATGTCTATTTTTATACTGGCTGTTCTGCTTATCTGCTGTATGATCTTAAAAAAAAGCCTGCACTCCTATACCCAAATTCTACATCATCAGTTTTTTATTTATATACAGTGTCTGCATCTTTAGTTGTCACACTTTTACAGTTGTTGTTGCTTTAATTGTTTAATTTATACCTGCCTAACTAACAAACAATTATTTTAATCGTTCAGGTTACAATCGATGGACGTAGTAGCGTTAGATAATCTTTTAGAGGAGACAACCCAGCAGGCTATCGAAGTTCGTGTTCTTAGACGTTAGTCGACGCGTTTGAAACAAAACGAGACTTCCTATATTGTTGTCGACAAAAATGTACAAATATATTCTTCTTTTATGCATGATGTCTTTCTTTTGCACATATTTATTGGTTTCAAATCAGTTTCTTATGTTTGTATAATTAACGTATCTAAAACTATTCTCTTATACAGGCGGATGCTATACAGATTTCCACATTGCCTGAATACAAGGATGCATCTAACGAAGAACTTGAAGTCCTGCATTGTTATAGATTCTCAAGGTTCATCTGCTCTAAACCTGCATATTATCTTAGATCTGTCAGCCACCCACTCGGCATCATCTTTGGTCCTGCTGTTATTGTTGAATCTATTGAAGATTCCCGTATCTACCCTAAGTATTACTTTGAGTTTACATCATTTCGTGACCTTATTCCATCAACCCCAACAAAGGAAATCATAACAGGTATGAATCTTACCTCATCTAATCCTATCTCTGCCTACTGTATTTTTCATGCCTACATACAACTGACCGTGTAAATTTCATACTTCAATAAACAACACACAGCGTTTTTGCTATAAAACTTTTTCTATATCACTTTCCAATAGCACATTTAAAAATATTCAACAGCGATCTCTAGCTTACACTACTGTGCAACCTAATATTCTACAGCATAATGTTACTGTAACTCCCTTCCCTCAACTAGGTGAATATCTTTTGTGACTCATGTGCTGGTCCCCTCTCAGTTCGAAAGTTATCATTGAATAGCCTCTGTCCCAATTTTGCTATGAAAGATGTTATTAAATACATGCCTCTGTTGAAAACTATTCTACATTTCCGTTTTCAGATAAACACTTAGGAAAATACACTTAAAAAGGTTACTGTTGAATCTTAGATGAACTTTAACATATTAGAATGTTCATTCAGTAAAATGCATTAACTTAATAGTATAGGGTTTAAACCCGTTCATTAACAAACGCATCATGATTACCTAATTGTATGTATAAGTAAAACGTGTACACAACAAAATCAATTCTATGGCTGACACATCATCTGATACAGAAATCCCGAGTGATAAAAACAAAAAATAAATGAAACGACAGATAGATGTAGGTCATCAAAAAATGGGACAGCTCATTTTAATTTTTTTTTATCAAACTGCATTTATCTGTACTTAAAATCCACCTGTTTAGCATTAGTGCCTGCAACATCTAACATACTTTATAGTATGCATACAACAACTACGTACACGATAACCGAGGCTACATAGGATAGATATGTTGCAACATCCATAAAATTTCTGTGTTACTGTTTGGTTAAGGTAGCCTCTGAACATTCAGGGTCGTTTAACTCCAATGATTCGCTCTTTTAAATACAACCTGAGATACACACGCATCTTTGAATCCTGTTTTTCAGATCTTGCACTGTTGTGTCACCTAATATTCCATGACATTAATTCGATCTTTTAAATACAACCTGAAATACACACGCATCTTTGAATCCTGTTTTTGCACTGTTGTGTCACCTAATATTCCACGACATAATATTACTTTAACTTCTTTGCCTTAAATCTCACTTTCTAGACAACCAGTTACACAAAAAAAAAAAAAATTCAAAGCTTCCTATTGTACCTTAGGTAAACATTAGTATACTAAAATGTTATTTTACTAAAATGCATTGGCTTAGGAGTGTGAAATTTGAACCCACTCACTAACAGGTTCATCATGGTCATGTTTTTTCTCCCAACTGGTCAAATGGTTAGGCCGAAGAGGATGACTTCATAGGAAACATGTATTGAATTTGTTTCGTTATTCAGAATCTTATTATTAACAAACATATTTCTATATGCTTGCATATACCTCCAGTATGCCTCTCCTTAAATAAACCGTTGAATAATAGTTTCCTGCATGTTTATATTCTCTAATTTTCATCTTATGCTATGTACATATTACATTGGAACATTAGAAGAAATCGTTGAGGGAACAACGGCATCAAGAGACCCATTTCTGCGCCTATCTCTAAGGGACCTCCGGTACATTTCGTAGCAGAAAAAAAAAAAAAGAGAAACCAATACACTCATAAAATCATCTTGTTACAAAAACATATACAAACATAAACACCCAAAATTTTACATCTCAACAGACTCTACGAAACATCCTTTATAGACTAGCCACATAATTTACAGGCGAATTCATTAAGCTACTAAAATCAAACAGCAGCATCGAATGAACACACCTACCTTACTTATTACATTTTTTTTAAATTATACATATCAGAGGAGACACTATCATGTGCCGCCTATGGAAGGAAATAATTCAGGATCCTCAAAGGTTCAACCGCACCACTATAGAAAATGCTCCTCGCCCTTCAATTGTTGTCGTCACCTCCATCAAAATCACAAAACCTTTTGGTTAGCCACATAACTCTCTTTCCACTTCATATACCTTTGCTACATGTATTTTAAACACTTACAATTATGTACTGCTACATGCATCAGAATGGATTCAGTTGGGCGCTACTGCAGCAACCTATGTGTATCTTAATCCGGACATTCCTGAGGCCGTTGCTCTAAAAAATCGGTAAACCCACTTTCATACATATTACATACTTACACATTAACATTAGGATCAGATTTCAAACTCTAATTACATCGGATGACTCTGGATGTTAGGAAACAAATCATTTCTTTCAGGGTCTCCAAAACCCGATCTAGGAAATAAAGAAAGCCTATTTGATGACTTTCACAGGTTATAGAAACGTAGACACTTACTTAAAACAGTTTCAATCATTTGCAATTCTCACACAGACTCATCCTCCTCAGTTCCAACAACACTCCATACCAATCATTTCATCGTCCGTTGATAAAAAAACGACATCAGTGAGCTGCTTCAGTTTGATCGACAAAGTGCCTCCGTAAGTTAAAGACCATCGTGTCTTATTACCAAATTTGAAGCTTCTTAAAAACACAATTTTAATATTTTAGAATTACCTCTTACCAGGGCTGTACATTTGCATGCGATGCTTCCATCTCGGATATTATTACAACAGAGGAAGGATGGTTTAAAAGCCAATGTACCATTGGGACCTGCACTCTAACAGCCTACTGGCGGGACGGCTTCTGGACATGCCCCGCTCACTGGAGAATTGCAGAATGCAGACACATGTAACCTCTTCCTTTACCTAATAACAAATACTCAACTTCCAGCACTTTCTAAACACCTCTCTACCCTTCAGGTACCACATCACAACCACAATAACAGACTCTACAGTATCTGTTAATGCTATTATCTACGATGACGTCGGTCAAACAATTGTTGGCTCCCCCTGCTCTGAATTGGTTACTGCAGAGTCAATCCGTGATCCCAGGTTCCTACCTGCAGCAATAACACAAACAAAAGGGAAACCTTTTCGACTCCATCTGAAGGTTCAGTTATATACAAGACTTGGAGTAACAGGTTTCAACGTAAACCGGGCAGAACACATAGGTGACACATCAGGCCCACCACACACCCCCTCTGGAAGAGGATTCAGGAGCACCGATGCCACTCTACCACCACAGACACCAACACCAACAAGACAGCCACACCGCCAAGGTCCAACTACCGGCGTCAAAAGATCTCTGCCTACAGAAACCGGTTCAAATCTTCCCTATCCATACCAGCCATATCATAATACCTAGATACTAAAACTACTGCTTTGACTTTTTTATAGGCCCTTCTTCGTATGACACTCCACCACATGTTTAGATGACACTACCAGCACCAGTTATCAGATGTTTCGAAAACAATTCAACCAAATGTCTCACACGTTATATGCACATATACGGCCACCAACTTTTGCTATATAATATATAGGTGGCTGAATTTTGTTATCTCATGATCAGTATGTAGATATAATCACTATCATGTTCCAGCACAATACTTTGTTTATGTAATATATAGGTGCCTGACTTTTGTTATCAATGAGTTACTCTCATGATCAATATCTAGATATAATCACTATCATGTTCCACCACAATACTTTGTTCTTCACTTATTAACAACTGTGCGATACCAACACAATTAACAAAATCTCATTGTAAAAAAAATTATTTTACCCCTTCACTCTCAATTAAACCAATCCCAAACGTTGGCAGCTTTCATTACCAACACCTTAAGCCATAATAAGTATCAGTAATAGCATTCACTACAGATATTCAATAATTTCTAACAACTGAAAAATTCGAATACACAACCGCAACAACGCGCAGTTGATTCCTCGTTGACATAAATTACTAGCTAATGAGTTTAAGCTATGACATACTAGTATAATTTAAATTTAAAAATTTATAAAAATAAATAGGCCAACCCCAACCCCACGTCAACCCGAATACAACCCATGTGTCCACGTGCTTAAACACTGAAACTACTGTAAACCTGTTTATATACTAAATTCAAACTTACAAATTTCGTTTAAGTTTTTGTTGTATCAGAAATTCAAACACCAAAGAACCAGACAAACCAAAACGAGCAAGTGTTTATCCTCCTCATCTACAAACTTCCCCAACAGAAATAAATAAAACATCAAAATTATGTCTTATTTTCAGTGGACACAGAGAAAACAAAAAGAGAAACAAACCAACAAAATACCTTCTTAGAAGCATTTCTTGTGAATTATAGCTGCACCAGATTCCTTATATTCATCTTTGGAAATCCAGCGCTGATTCATATAAAAGAAAAAGTTAGTTTTGAAGAAAGCCTTAGGTGAGTGTGTCGTCCCATTACTTATCAATGAGTCAGTTTAAGTTGTTTTTTTTTATAATCTCAAATGAGTCAAAGTTATGCAACTCCTATACTACTTATTTGAAATCTTAAATTATATATGCATCATTAGTTTACCTCTTGAAAGCTGGTGAGAGATGCAAGGATCGATCCTCCGATCCAGGTACTATATTTTCTCTCTGGTGGTGCGGTCACCTTGATATCCATGCCGCCAGGGGCGAGAGCCGTGATCTCCTTTCTCATACGGTCAACGAATCCAGGGAACATGGTTGAACCACCACTGAGGATAATGTTGCCATAAAGTCCCTTCCATAATTCAGCATCACATTTCATGATGGAATTGTAGAGAGTCTCATGAATACCTGCAACATCTTCCATTTCAATCAGGAGGTCCGGCTTGAAGAGAGTCTCTGCACAACTAAATCTCTCTGCTCCGATTGCTCACAACATTTCCATCTGGCAATTCATATTCCTTACTGTTTTTTACACTTTTAAGCTCTTGCTCATAATCGAGAGCCACATATGCTACCTTTTCCTTTATGTCACGCACGATTTCTCTGTCCGCACTGGTGGTTAGCTCGTAGCCTCTTTCGCTTAGGATCTTCATCAGGAAATCTGTAATGTTAGCACCAGCAAGATCAAGACGGAGGATCGACTGACGAAGCCCATAACCGTCATAAACCGGGACAACCTGTGAAACACCTCCTCCAGAATCCAACACGATACCTGTAACAATAGGGTCATGAATACTACCTACCATGAGCGAAACTCAGATGGCCGTTTGACTTTTCTCATATATGTTCAACCTTTGACTTTTGACCTTTTCAAACATTCAAAAATTTATATCAGTTTAAAAAATCAAACGTACTTTTGAAAAAGTTTGAAAAAGTCAGACAGACAGACACCAACACCGTGTTTGGTACAATCTCAAACGACCAATTGAAGTGAAGATGGTGTGAGATTACAAGGTAATTAGTGTTTCAACCTTTGACTTTTGACATTTTCAAGCATTTAAAAATCTATATCATTTTAAAAAAGTTTGAAAAAGTCAGAGAGAAGACAGACAGGCATTTGTTTGGTACAATCTCAAACGACCATATAGTAAGTAGTATGAGCTCCAAATCTAACAACAAATGAATACAATGAGTAGGTGCGCTAGCTAACCCACCCGTTGTACAACCATTCGCATAGAAAGAAAGCAAAGCGGCGATCTCAACATACACGGCCGGAACACCAAAGGTCTCAAACATGATTTCAGTCATCTTCTCTCTGTTGGATTTCGGATTTAACGAAGCCTCGGTAAGAAGCATAGGGGTCTCTTCAGGAGCCACACGAAGCTCGTTATAAAAAGTGTGGTTCCAAATCTTCTCCATGTCGTCCCAGTTTTTGACAATACCATGCTCCATTGGATATGTCAAATTCAGCATACCTCGTTTAGACTGGGCTTCGTCTCCTACATAAGGATCTTTCCGGCCCATGCCTACCATAACGCCAGTGTGGCGTGGCTCGCCTACAATACTCGGAATTACTACCTTCGGAGCATCATCACCGGCAAACCCAGCCTGCAGTAAGTATAGATTGAAATTTGATCGAATAAATCACATAATAATAATATAATAATTTACCAACAGATCATGCCTGCCAAGAAAGAATAATAACAGCAGAATTATATATACTAACCTTCATAACGGCGCTTCCATTGTCTAAAACAAGGGGCTCAATATCTTCCTCCCAATCCTTCATTTTCAATTTTTGTAAAACTGCTACACAAACATGGAATACAAAGATAATAATGGAAGCTAATTAATGTTTAGTTTTAGTGTTTTAGCTGGAAACTAACGGGTAAAGAAGTCTAACGGTTAAGAATGAGGAGATGGCTAAAGAAAGAAATTAGCTGATTATGGATCTCGGTAAACAAGTCCTTGCTTCAGCGACAGGAGGTTGGGTGACATTTTGTTTTCACATCATCAATTATTGTCTACTTTTTTTTTTAACAGCAAATTTGAATCGATGTGAAGACTTGAAACTAAAACCTCTTAATAAGGGTCATATATCTTTGCCACTAGTCTAAGCTAGTAAGTGTTATTTATTTATTAAAATAAAGAATTATAAAACAAAAAACCAATGAAATAATTTTGTTGTACATATTAAAAAAAGAAACGAAACATATTTTTTAGAATAAGAAAAAATATATTCTTTTTAATTAAATGAAAATACGTTTTTCAAAGTTTTTTTTGAACGACAGCAAAATTTATAAAAAGCTTAAAAATGAGTGAACATTATATGTACAATAGATGGTTAATCAACCAATCATTCCAGCGCATCTTAACTTTGCTATTCCTAGAAGTATACCAAGAATAATACACGTTTTTTAAAGTTAAAAATCATAATTGTATCTTTATTTATGAAAAAGATAAAAAAATAATAACCAACTTTCCATTTTATCTTATTTTCGGTAATTATTAAAAGTAATCAACTTTAAAATAAACATATTACGTTAAAGTTTCAAATGCCATACAAAATCCAGCCCATCATCTCGACTTTTTAAACATTCACCAAAAGCATGTCAATATAGGTCTAGATTGAATTGTTTTTCAATTTTGAGCGTAACGATGTGCTTATTTTCGAGATTCATTTAGATTTAGAGGAGTTATGCTTAATTATACATCGTGCTCATCTCGACTTTTCAAACATTCACCAAAAACATATCAACACGGGTCTAGTTTGATTTTTTTTTCAATTTTGAGCGCAAAGGTATACTTATTTTTTTAGATTCATTGAGGTTTTTTTTTCTTTTTATTGTTTGACGCTATAATTTGAAGAATGAATGCTCTCCCTTACTCGGTCAGTACTGATTTATAAATTATGGATTCGGTCAGATCTTTTTATTCGGTCAGTAATAATTTACTACCTAAACAAACAATTTTACCACTAAACCCGATCAATGGTAAACTCTTACTACACTACCTAAAGTGATCTACTAAATCCCCTAAAGTGATCTACTAATAATGCATCGTTCCCCTCGCAAATAATCAACTTTTTTAAAGAAAAAAACACCACATTTACACGTTTTTATGTATAAATAATACAAGCAAAAGTAACACGTCAGCTAATCCATCACACCGGTCTTTGTCTTTTTTTTTCTCTCTTTTTGAAAAGCAGCAACCACTCCTATCCAACTTTTTTTTTAAACGGCAGTCCTAACTGTCTCAATGGTATTTGGGGTAGGGTTGAGTTTCTGACCGAGAGATTAGGGATTCAATCCTCATAGAAGGTTTTCTGGCTGTGAGCCAGTTTCCCTCTGAACTGATGTACGAGCTTCCCCATAGGGGACGTATCAGTCACTCTCATCCTAGGAGTGAAGATGATCAGATAGGTGGGTATTATCCCCGTTGGCCCAACTTGTAACCCCCATTTATATATTTTTTGTTACAAGTGAGACTTGAACCCAAGCCTCCCCTTTATAATGTCTTGGGTACCTCCTCCCAATTGAGCTAGGGATCATTGGTAATACGATCTGAAACTAACGTTAAAAAAAAATCTAAATGGACCACTTGAACATCGTTACCCTATCTCTTTTGTCGTTTTCACCAATCCCACCTACAATTCTACAAACGTGTCAATTCATTCTTCACCAATTTCTTTCCCTGTGGTCAATCATATTAAAGTAATGGGACCACTCCATTCCATCTTTTTTATTGGCAGCCAATTTCCATTCCACTACTATTAATAAAAATAATAACATGCGGTGGTTTTAGCAACTTTGTGGGGTATCTCCGGAGCTAGAAATGATCGGGTGTTTAGAGGTAGGAGATCCATGACGGACAGATTATGCTAGAGATTAAAGAGTGGGTAAATTTTTGGATGAAGAGTAGGAAGGATGCCATAGGAAAAGATTCTTTAGTCTGATGGTGGTTTAGTTTGTTTTTTCTTCCTTTTCTTGGTATTATTGTATGTTGCTTGGTGTTTGCATGTAAAATTTCTTGTTTACATAACTTGTTTTTGTTTTTGGTGTGTGGTGAATAAAATTTTATCCTTTTTATAAAAAAAAATTAAAATAATAATAATAACAATAATCATAACCATAAAAGTATATTACTATTCAGCCCATACACTCCTCGCTTGTACTTTTATTTCCATATAACTCTTTCCAAATCGAACCGAATCATATTGGAAAAGTTTCTAACTGAATCGTATTCAATTCATCAGTTTTGGATAAACCGTATTCAACCGAATAACATATTTTGTCTACTATTTCGGATAACAAAGATAAAAAGAGAATCAAACAATATGCATTTTAACATATTTCAAGAGTTTAGAACCAATTAATATACGACATACAAAACCCGAATATAGTTTTAACATATTTGCAGGTGCGTAGCTTAAGGGGCTCAGGGGGGTGACCGCCCCTGCGGTTTTTACGTCCAGAAATACCTATTTTCGTGAGTTTATGTTACAATTTGTATATGTATTGAGTATTGCCCCTCTTACTAAAACTTTATTCCAATTATAAATAATAGTTATTGGTAGGGTAAATCCTTAAAATGGAAATAGCGGCCTCTTCTTCTAATCTTCTCGACGCATCGACCAGAGTCAGGCGCTCGACTGCTCTTCTGCCTCTTCATCTCTGATTCTTCGGCGAGTGGCGACTAACGGCCAGCGACCAAGCTGAGGCGCTGAGCTTCCACACAAAGACTCACGACTGACCAACTCCTGAGTTCCGTACCTCCATTCAACTTCGAGATTTCAAGTGTTTTTGGCTAGTTTTTTCACCTATTCTTAGTTAGATTTTGAGTTTTTTGTTCCAAGACTTCAAGTTGTCAAGTATTCAAGTTACTAAGTTAGATTTAGAGTATTAGATTTTTGAGTTTTTGATTCAAGACTTCAAGCTATCTATTTATGTTGGATTTTGGTGTTACTCATGTTTAAATTCTGATTTTGATTAATGGATCATGTAAATTTGGAATTTGAGATTGTGTTTTTAAATTTGTTGATAGGTATCAACATATCATATCATGAGAAAGACGAAACTATTTTGATTCCTTTTTCAAAAGAAAGGAGGGCGATGAACAAAAGACTAGTAAACGTCACCAAACTTCAGGTACTCATCAGTTTTTAAAAATCCGTTTGTTCTAAAAATATATAGTTTTCTATGTGTAAGCTAGAGACGATGTTTCTTATAAATATCTACTTTGCAAATATTAGATATATTTTTATTGTTGGACCCGTTTTGTGCTGGATTGCCGACCCGAACATATAACATATACATAGCAATAGGAAATTTTTTTGGGCCCCGTGAGTCCGTGACTTATCGGCCACGCAAGATTTTTTGTCAAACTTCACCACTGCATATTTGAAATAAACACGTTCCTTGTTACACTTTAAAGATCGATTAACCATAAAAACCCGATTTCTCTATAGTAAACCGGTTGTGGACTCCATGAGAACGTGCTACGAGTATGACTAGTACATGATTTACAATCGAGTTACAATATGATTATTTTTTATTAGAAAAGTTTTTTAAAATTACAACGCGTGTAACACAGGTCTAAAAAGACTAGCATATATATAGCTTTAGAATGTAACCGCAAAGGTGAAGGGGTTGGAAGATGGAACTTGAGAAGTTGGTTTGTAAATTATCGTTGATACCTGTAGAAACGGTGGGTCTCGGCCGGGCGGGTATCCAGAATGAGCCGGTCCGGCCAAGTAGAGAGTTTCTGGGGAGTTGATGGGTTGAGCCGCTCCGGTATGAACGTCTCGGCTACTTCGGTAGATTAGTCTAAGGTACCTGTCACGAAGGAAGAGTTAGAACATAGGAGGGAGAGTGTCCTCCGGCTCAGACTGGGACTTACAGATGCATCATTGCCATCCCAGGTCTACCCTCGTGAGTATAGGATGTGTGTGTGGGAAATGGGGGTGTCTATTCTGCCGTGCGGTCAGGATAGATGTTTTAGTGCCGGAGCTAGTTGTAGTCCCGGAGGGATTAAGTGTCCTCCCCAAGTGGTTGGGGGGTATTTATAGTGACTTACCTTTGTCTGATGCGCCATTAATGCTCCTGGCGGCTAACGGTATGGGCGGGTGCAGTAGGTGCGTAGCCTACAGTCCCATTTTGGGTAAAGCGGCGCATGATTGGCTTATGATGTGCCAATCATTGCCTGTCCACGTTACTCGAGGGCGCCGTGCGGCTACCTCGTGTGTCGCGTGCCGTTAGAGTGGGTGCTTGGTTCGGCCTAATGAGGGGTGGCCTCCGATATCTGGCCGGACCGGACCCACGTCAATACCCAAGTGAGAACTGAGAAAGGGTAAAAGAGAAACAAAATACAAGCCGCATATATGGCTTCCAAAACTGTGCTTTAAAAATATCTGTATACACCACTAGACCATTTCGTAATTTTGGAAAATTATTGGGGTAGAACACTTATAGCCATTGGAATCATCCAAAGTTAGGTGTGTGTATGTAGGGTCTTTTTATATGATAATTATATATTTAAAAAATACGATAATTGTATATCTATACCATGTTATAACATATAGGAGGAGGGTGATAAAGTTTTATTTACTTAAAAAATTAAGAGTTTTAAGAAGATAAAATAGTCTTTTAAGAATACAATTAAAATTAGGGAAAAAGACGAAAATGGACTTCTTGACCAGCTTTTCTCCAAAATAGCCCCTTGACGAGCGTAGTTACGGTCTTGACGACCCTAGTTACGGTCTTGACGACCATAGATCGGTCTTTGACAACCGTAGATCCATCGAGCCGATTACAGTTTGCCACGTCATCATAGACGACCGTAGTTACAGTCTTGACAACCATGCATAGGCCCATTTTCCCAAAAAAGTGACATTTTTGGGAAATGGACCTACGGTCGTCACGACCGTATACACGGTCGTCTGTGATCGTGTGACAAACTGTAATTGGCTCGGTGAGCTATGGTCGTCAAGACCGTAACTACGGTCGTCACGACTGTAGTCAAGAGGGCTATTTTAGGGAAAAAAAATGTCAAAGGTCTATTTTAGGGAAAAGTTGGTCAACAAGTTCATTTTGGTCTTTTTCCCTTAAAATTATCTTTTGATAGAAAATACGAAACTAAAAAAGCCTATTTAAAGTAAATAATAAGTCAACTAACTACGATAAAATATATTTAACCTACATAAATACATACCGCATTGCAAATTGTCATTACCATACGCGAGTTTCCGCCTAGTAAAATAAACTAATTAATTTAATATAGATATATCAATATCACTATTGAGCGCGCATTATTGAATTTTGTTAAGTCGACTTTTAGTCTAAGGGATTTCAAACAAAGTTTGAATAAGATCCGGAAAACGAATTCCAACTGGATCGAAACCCAACTGGATAAAAATCCCCATAGCTTCAATGACTTGGGTGTAGTGGCTTTTCTAGTTGATGATCATCTGGTATGTTGATTGGTATTATCATTTTTATCCGTCTTCTTTCTTTTAGTTCTTAATTCTTTTATGTGATTTGACGAATTAAGTATATATATATAGATCTGCAGAAACATCCATCCCTTTGACGTACGTGTAATTTTGAGCATCAATATTAAAAATGGCCGACTCTGATGAGGATATTGAGCCCCTAGTTTTTGACTGTGGAACTGGAACTATGAAGGTTAGTTAGTACGTACATAATAATAATAATAATAATAATAATAATAATAATATGTGGTGGTTTAATGGTGGTGACCGATGATATGTTGTTAATTTGGTAAATCTACAGGCTGGGTTTGCAGGTGATAGTAGTCCTCGTAAGGTCTTTCCTACTCTAGTAGGTAGGCCCTATCACTCTCTTGCTCTGGTAAGCCAGCAGACAAAGGATACTTATGTCGGAGATGAAGTAGTGCGGTCCAAACGAGGTATCTTGATGTTGAAACGTCCCGTTGAGCGTGGAATTGTGAGCAGTAGTAATAACTGGGATGACATGGAAAAGATCTGGCATCACGCTTTCCACGAGCTTGGTGTTTCTGCTCCGGAAGAGCACCACGTGCTTCTTAGCGAGGCAATGTTGAATCCGAAAGCAAACAGAGAGAAGACGGCTGAAATCATGTTCGAGATATTCAATGTTCGTGCCATGCATATTGCCATGCAAGGGCTTCTTTCGATGTACGCAAGTGGTCGGACTACGGGAATTATGTTGGATTCGGGAGATGGTGTGTCACAGGTTGTCGCGGTTTATGAGGGCTATGTACTTCCTCGTGCGAGCCAGTGTGTTGATTTAGGAGGGCGTGATCTTACGGATACCCTGATGAAGATCTTGAGCGGAAGAGGCTACCTGTTCACCACCAGTGCTGAACGGGAAGTTATCCGTGACATGAAAGAAAAGCTTGCGTATGTGGCTCTTGACTACGAGAAAGAGCTTGAAGATGCAAGAAAAAACTCATCATCTGTTGAGAAGGATTATGAATTACCCGATGGAGAGGTTGTTACGATCGGAGCAGAGAGATTCCGTTGCGCAGAGGTTCTGTTTCGACCGTCTTTGATTGGAATGGGCGCGACAAATGGTATTCATGAGCTGACCTATAAATCAATCATGAGAAGTGATGTTGATATAAGGAAGGAACTTTATGGCAACATTATCCTCAGTGGTGGTTCAACCATGCTCCCCGGAATAGCCGAGCGTATGAAAAAGGAAATCACGGCTCTCGCGCCTGGTGGCATGAAGATCAATGTGGTTGCAAAACCAGATAGAAACTACAGTGCCTGGATCGGAGGATCAATCCTTGCATCTCTGAGAAGCTTTATACCGGTAAATTATTATATGCATTTTGACTATCTTTTATTTTACTTGTGTAAGACTTACTGACTTTTGCTTTTATTTTTTTTTGTAAATCAGAAATGGATTACCAAGGATGAATACCAAGAGTATGGCGTATCTATCCTTCACAGGAAATTAGTATAAGTAATTAATTAATTTCTTTGTATACCTTGGTCAGTCACATAGACTTAAATAAACTAGATATTACATTGTCATCATCATTTTAAATCAGAATATCTATTGTTTGTTTCATCATTTATCTATAAACAGTCACTGATTTTGTTCTGATTTTGTTCTGTTAAGCCACGAGTTACTTGAAACATGATCTCCATGTTGATACCCAACCGAGATAAGGATAAAGGCGTTTCACAGATTGATTTCCACACCCTGGCCGGCCCGTCCTAGTTTTTTATTGAGCGGAAAACTACCTTGTTGTGGGATCCGATTGTGTTGTAGTGTGGTGTGGTGTAAGACTAAAAATTGCCGTACCCACAAGCCAGACTTAAATCTTTAATACCCGAATGATTATTTCTGAGACGGGATTAATCAACGGAGTGACTATTAGGCTATCCGTAGTGGATGGAGCCGGGTGATGTGCATGTGGCGGATGACGTGGAAATGGGGGTTATGAGGTAAGGTGTGTAGTGGGTTATGGGATGGGGGTTATGAGGTATGAGGTGTACCAATAAGAAAAAGCAAAAAAAAAAAAAAAAAACATGAAACTCCTCCTCCTTCAACGGCGCCACTAACATGGCGCTCCTTCAAATTTTGGCTAAGATGGCGCCCCGGGGTGGGTGCGGGCGTTATGAAGGCGCTATGGGCTCATGGCGCCCCATGAGCCACTACGGATAGCCTACAACAATGTGAGGTTGGACGCTTTAACAGAATGGACCCACAAACTTTTAAAAAGCCACTAATTATTAATTTATCAAATTATTTAAGTTTTGTCCACACACGAAGAGATGAAAAGCTCTATATTATTGCAAGTACCCCACCACCAAATGATATGTTATTAGCTCTATATTATTGCATCATACTGCCATCATTCCCCGGGCAAATATAATTTAACCCATTTATTATTTTAACGGCGTTTAAAGCTATCATCAAATCTTTAATACCCGAATGAGTATTGTGAAACTATCATCAAATCCTTAATACCCGAATGATTATTTCTGAGACGGGATTGCAACCATCCATTATAGATTTAACACTACAGGCTTAATTCGACCACGTGCATTTGTGCAATTGATTGAAACCATGCGGGCCGGGTCATTGAATCATTGACATAAATTTTCATAAAAGTATCATCTTAAATATTAGTTTGAAAAGTCTTCTTCCCATTGATCAACTTATCTTTCTCCACCAATCTACAACCCATTTAATCAAAATCAAAACCAGATATCATCATGTCAGGAATGAAAAAGTGGGAACACCTCAAGATATCATTCGCAGAGATAAAAGATGCAACCAAAGACTTCGGAAAGATTATCGGAAGAGGTGGATATGGTCCGGTGTATGAAGGACAACTCTTCACCAACGGAAAATACATCAAGGTAGCTGTGAAGAGGTTAAACGAGCAGTTTGGCCAAGGGTTGAAAGAGTTCTTGACCGAGATCCAACTTCTCTCCGGTCACCGGCATGAAAACATCATCACACTTGTTGGATATTGCGACGAGGGAAAAGAGAAGATTATTGTGTATGAATACGCAGAACATGGAAGTTTGGATCGGTATATTAGGCCTAGCGACGCCAAACATGCTCTTACTTGGCTTGAAAGACTCAAAATTGTTTTTGATGCTGCTCGCGGGCTGGATCACCTTCACAATCATCTTGGAGAGCATCAAACCATAATCCATAGGGATATAAAAAGCTCAAATATTTTGCTAGATCACAAGTGGGTAGGCAAAATTTCTGACCTTGGATTGTCCAAGTTAACTGTTTCTGGTTTCGGTAGAAGTACAGTTATTTCTCAAGCCTGTGGCACACAAAACTATCTCGAACCCGAATACATTCGGACTGGTTTTGTGAACAAGAAAACAGACGTTTATTCTTTTGGTATGGTACTATTTGAAGTTCTTTGTGGGAGGTTGTGCTACGCAAGAGACAAAGATGGCATCTTGTTATTAGCAGAAGTAGCTAGAGAATATTATGTTAATGATAAACTGGACATGATTATTGATCCTGCTTTAAGGGCTCAAATGAGCACTGACTCCTTGAGAAAATTTTCTGCAATCGCATATAAATGCCTTCAAAAACGAGAACAACGACCTCTAATGGATGTTGTGAAGAAAGAGCTTGAAGAGACTCTAAAAATCCAAGTAAGTTTTTACTACATTCTAGATCACAAATATGTATGTATGTAGGATATGTTTCTAGATTATAAATATGCACAATATATTTCTAGATTCAACATGAAGAGGCAGGGAGATCAATAAAAAGTCTGCAGATATCATGTGAAGAGGAAACAGTTGATGATGAGTATTGGAAGAAAAAATTACCAAATCGCTATCAACGCTATATTCAAAGGTCGGACAAGCCTTTGCATTACAACAATAAAAAGGAGCTTTATTTTTGTCTTTGCAAGGGTTTTCTTTGTGACAATGGCCAATTGGTAATACCATCATTTTTTTTCTTCTTGTTCTTCTTGATAATCATGAACTTACATTGGAAATTTTGATTGAATAAGATTTCTTCAAATGCTTGGATCACTGACTGGGGCATTACTCACCCATCTGATCATCTCTAATCCTCATCAAGAGGAAACTCACCTTAGGTGAGAAAACCTCCTGGCCCAACCTGGACCCCCATTAACTTTTTTGTCACAGGTGGGACTTGAACCCAAGACCTCCTAACGTCTTTTGATACCTCATATTAGCAATTGAGCTAGGGATCATTGGTGCTTGTTGTATCATAATCTGACAATTTAAATTGTTAACAGTGGTTATCGATGCCCAACTCAGACAACAACTGGATATCTTCAATGCTACCCGCTACACGAATCTTACGTGATGAAATCGAATACGAACATTTAGACACTCAATCTCTATATGAATCCAGGTTCTCAATCCCTAAAGTTTTGTAATAAAGATTTACAAATGTATATCTTTGTTGAATGAAAAAGTGAGTAACATTTGAATATCAAACAGGTTTCATGAGGCGATAATTCTAGGATATGCTTCTTCCTATAGTTTCACATGTACACTTCAGTTACAAATGTTTTCACCACAGAATATGTATGCATGCTATCTTGTGTTCAAATTTGAACATAACGAACATCCCGATGGTGATCGTTTGTTTACAGCAGAGTATGGATTTGGTCACCGTCTTCTAGGTAATGTTCGTGTGCATATGAACAGGAATAATAAGCTAGAAATGAAGCCGGAGAGTGATGATCAAGAACCGGAAACCGAAGGACTTGAGATGACAAATGATGGGTTGGAGTATGATGTAGAAAGTTGGATGGAAGAAAGGAAGGATGGTTGGATGGAGGTAATGTTGACCAAACCATTAGAAAAGTTAGAAGATCATTCGACATTCAAGGTACGATTATGGGGTGGGAGTTTTGGAGGAATTGTTGTTGAAGGCATCGAGTTTAGGCCATATATCTAATGTTTGTTAATACTTCAAGCAACAAACAAAACTAATAAATGAAACTATTCAAGGAGTTGAGATTGTGAATTTTGTATGTGTTATTGCATTGGTACTATTGTTATATAAGAATCCTCATTGTTGTTCTACCTTTTAGAAAAGAAGGTTTTCACTATACCAATTATAGTTATCGTTTTAAATTATAGTTCGAATTAAACGTATAGGGATACCTATGATTATTAAATTGATCATGTATAAAACTCAACTACTAGGAAATCTCCGTGATGTTAGGAAGTGATATCTTGTGACACGGTACTCGTTTCTATTATTTCTATTAGTTTATCAATTATATTGTCATTAAGGCCTGCATGAACATATATGTATATTCAATGGCGGAACTGTAAATTTTAAACTGAAGGGTCGTAATAAAAACTTTTGCAATAACTAATGTATACCTTTATGAATCGTGGTATGTGCTTCTAATTATAACCTTCGAGATTCTATAGCTTGAATACATAAATCTAAAATGTGATAAATGTTTATGCGTGGTCTGCGCGACGCAGGTATAAGAAGGCAAGAAAGGTTTTTTGAGAAAAAACAAACACCACCTAACTAATACACATATTAATGTTCATAACATAATTTATATTACTAACACGGTTAACGAGTTTTTTAAATCCTTATGAGGCTTCATAGAATATCCTTTTTTGATGAACCCAACTCTCATCAAATTTTGATTATCAACTAGCGATAGAGCCGGGTCGTGCGTTACGTTGTGCCAACCACGTTTTATAATATTAATAAATAAATGATTTAGTGAAAATGTTGAATCTCATAAGTGATAAAAAATTAGATTTGTATTACATTATTAATATATGGGCTCAATCGAACCTCGGTTTCTAACGTCTTAGGAGAGCTAAACGCCTTAACCGCTGGGTCAAAACTGATTTGGTGAAATTTTAGAATTAAGACGTATTTTATATAATATAAACATGGTTCACAATTTACAAAACGTAAAAAACTAAATATCTGTCGAACCCGGGTATACGGCCTCCAAAATCTTGGCGTGATATACCTTTACCACTGGGCCAGCTTTAGGTTTGTTATTAAACTCGAAACTTATTTATATTTAATCTATTTAAAAAGTCAAAACAAAGCTATCAAGCATAGATGTTCCTAACTTTGATCTTCTAATGTAATATATATAACGAGGAATCAACCGCGCGTTGCAGCGGTTGTGTATTCGAAACTTTCAGATGCGTAGAGAATTTGACATCAATATATTACATAGCAAAATTGGGTGGCTGTATATGTACATATAATATTCAAAATATCCGAATGTAATGCTTACAAAACATTTAACTACCAATATTGGGGATGAAATACTCCTGCCTAAGCATGTGATGGGTCATCAAATGAAGAAGTCCCTGGAAAAATAGAGAAACAGTAGGGTGAGTATTAAGTTAGTGGGTTGAAATGGTGGTGTAATATTTCAATATCCCCGTTGTTTTGCGATTAAAGTCAGTATAGTAATAACCCAAATATCAATTATAAGGCAGAAAGTTAGTTTCACAGATTAGATAATAAAAGGCGGTTAGCCTATACATCCAAAGCTTAAGCAACAATAATGACATTCTTGAGGCTTATAACTTCAACTATAAATAACAAAAGGAAGTGATGGGTATCCAAAGTTAGACTTACGAAGTCAGCGTCACCACCATGAGCATGTATCCCAATTTTTTCCCACAACCTGCTTATAATTTCTATTATGTATCTCTGCTGTAAGCACATGTATACACAAAAAACTTAAGCGCTCTGCGTAAATGTGTTAGCACCATCCATCCAAACTTATTTCAACACTTACAAATAGCAATAACCAAATTAAAGTAAAGCAAAAACATATACAAAAAACCCTTAAGAATCATAACCCACATAGTTACTGTAAGAGGTGAGACAATAAAATGTGGTCACCCAATTCACCCTAAAAATGAACCAACAAACCTAAAAATCTTAATAGATAGGAGGTAGAAAGTAAAACTTAAGTGCCCGTAGGAAGAGATCTTTTGACTCCGGTTGTTGCTGTTTGACGGTGTGATTGCCTTGTTGGTATTGGAGTTCGTGGGAGTAGTGAGACAACATGGCTTCTGGGTGTTGTTCCAGAGGGGGGCTGTGTTGGTGCTGAACCTGATGTGTCACCTATATGCTCAGCTCGATTTATATTAAAACATGTCAGTCCAACCTTCGTGTACAATTGAACCTTTAGATGGAACCGGAAAAGTTTTCCTTTTGTTTATTATCCAAAAGTCCAGCCTCCTGTAAGTAAACCTCAAATATCTATTCTCAAGCGACGTCTAATTTCTATCTTATACATGTACTCTAAGTA
Organism: Deinandra increscens subsp. villosa; assembly: GCA_039602395.1. NCBI lineage: Eukaryota > Viridiplantae > Streptophyta > Magnoliopsida > Asterales > Asteraceae > Deinandra > Deinandra increscens. Next base: position 8,770,122 of record JBCNJP010000007.1, on the reverse strand, counting down.
GCTGTATAAACTAAAAGGTGAAGTAGTCGACCTAACTATAGTAATAACCCAAATGAAGTAAATAAGAATATAAACATAAAACTCGTACCAACTATAAGCCAGAAAGTTTGTTTAAAATATTAGATAAAAAAGGCGGTCAGTCTATACCTCCAAAGCTTAAGCAACAATAATGACATCCTTCAGGCTTATAACCTCAACTATAAATAACGAAAGTAAGTGATGGGTACCCATAGTCAAACTTAAGAGAAGTAAACATCACCACCATAGTAAACATCACCACCATGAGCAAGTATCCCAATTTTTTTTCCATAACTTACCTCTGATTTCTATTATATACATCCGTTGTAAGCAGATGTATACACAAAAAGTTAAGTGTTCTACATAAATGTGTTAGCACCATCCATCCAAACCTATTTCAACACTTACAAACAGCAGTAACCAAAATAAAGAGCAATTCATATCATTCGTTAAGTATAATATGATTTAAACATGTATAATCGTAAAGCATCTACCTATTTGCAGCGTAGCACAACGAATCTACTATATGCTCCTGAGATCTACCCTATACTTAGCGATTTAATCTATTTATCTTAACAAAAGTGCAGCGTAATAAATCAGAATCAAGGAACAATATATTGCAATATTAGACCTATAGTCAATACGTAAGTAAATGTTACACAAAAAGGCATAATCAAATCACCAAAACTGAAGCCACTGTTTTCTTTGGAGTGCAGCATAAAACATGCAACAAATGGAAGGGAACCGACGGTAATCATGCTATTACAAATAAATTAGATCGTGACACCATCGTGTCACAACAATGAAACATATATCTTTAGTTCATAAGTTCAATGCCTAATCCAATGATTCTAAGCAATTTAGAAAGGAGACCTGAATAAAATGAGCAAACCTATATAATAATAAACCTCTTAAAATTGCAATTTGGGAACTAATATTTTCTCTATTAATTGGTTTTTCTAATTAAACTGCACATATGTGGAAGCAGTAGGAGAACATCTAAATTAAGAGAAACATAATAACAAAGCATGGTGGGCTTCTATCATCAAATGAGAGGCAATCACCTGTATATAGAATACATATACATAAACCAAATTACAAATTGTTGGAAAAATAAATTGGTCAGTAAGGGCGTTACTACAGGATTATCAAATTAAGAGGGCAAAAATTGGGGCAAATGTTTACACACGAACCTATAAATCTTAACAGTATAATAATACTAAAGCAAATAAAATACAACAAAGTTATTAGTTCGGCTAAAAAAACAAAAGGAAGCCAATATCATATATCCAAAAATCATACATGTGCAGTGAGCATTAACAATGAACTTCGTTGCTACATTAAGCCTAAAAATTAACTGACAGACCTAAAAATCTTAATAGATAGAAGGTAGCAAGTATAAATGTGCAAAGTATGAACATCAATTGATAAAATAATTAAATGTGTGCATCACAAAGTTTAGTATTACACAACCATAGAACATGAAGGAGATTCAACAAAAACACATTGCTTTAGGCCCTAAAATCATACAAATTACTACAATCGCAGACAAAATTGAACCTGAGAACAACAATATCATGGCCACACACAACATCTAAAGATTTAATCTAAAAAAATTTTAGGGCAAGACAAACCTTTTGCAGAGAGGCGTTGCAGCTATAGAGGAGAAAGAGATAGGTACCTTTTGATTGAAGAAGAAGATTAAAGTGAGTGATGATGAATCAAAGAGGCTATAAAGGCTAGGAGTGAGGATAAATCACACGTAGTCAAAAGTCTGCCTCGTCCGCACACACGTGGCATCACGCAAAAGAACAGAGCGTCTTTACCAAAACACAAATGCTTTTTTTAAGATGTGCAAAGAATGTTGGCGTAAATATTTACATATAAGTGTCAGGATGGATATGTACATGTACATACCATATTCAAAACATGTTAATGTAATGTTTACAAAACAAAAGATGATGTAGCTGATGATATTGTGAAACGACTGTTGCTGGACAGGAGGTAGGACTGATTAAGCCTTACCTGAGAAAAGAGGAAAAAAAATTAAATATGAAAATTAAAAATAGATTAACATGTAAGCCATATGAGTTAAATTATTATGTTTCAAACCTGGGTAGATAAAAGTAAATAACGGGTAACCTGATGGGCTCTTAGTGGGCCGGTACGACGTCCTTGGATATTATGGCCTTATGGGGTTGACATCAGTTAACATCTCATTGTTTTTCGCTCAATTGATTGTTTAGTGTCTTTAAGTAGTAAATGCATGCGTGTTAGTATAAGGACCCTAATCAAATTTTTTTTTTTGGAAAAGTAAGTATGTAAAGTATATGTTAAAAATATAAGAGGTTTTTATAAAATTCTCTTTATTAATATTCTGGGCCAGTTTTATTGTTTGGTTTATTTTTTGTAGGTTGCCATGGGCCAGTTGGCCCATGGCCCACGAAGGCTTAAATTGGAGAGGAGCTGGGCTTGGATCAAGGTTGTTGGATGCTGGTTCAAGTTGTTCGTGCCGTTCAGATTGGTTAGAGATTCACGTGTATATAACACTGCTTATCAGCAGTGTTAGGGTTACGAGAGTTCTTTCCAGTGTGCCGCTTCTTGAAGATTCTTTCATCATCGTCTTCTCTGCTAAACTTGTGACTGTTCTTGAGAGCTTGTTGTGATTCACAGTTTCAGTGAATCATTTAGTCTTCAGTGCGTAGTCAATCTTTGTTTAGCGTAGAGTGTTGTAACTGGATCATCGTGTTGATGATCTAGTAGTTTCTGTCTGTGTAGATCTTTGTTTCGTGTAGATCTACTCTTTGTATCTTCAGATTATCATATTTTGACATGGTATCAGAGCATCTTGCTCGTGATATCTGTTGATTTGTGAAGCCAGACTCTTAGGGTTTAGGATCTTGAGTGTTATCGATTTTCTGGTCACCGATTTGCGTCTCTGACGACCTGATCTCAACTCCAGTTGAGATCCTCTCGAGTGTGCAATTAGGGTTTTGGCTCAGTGTGGTTACGGCGTTTCGACTCCACACGGTACAAAAGTCGATTTGACCTCTGGTGCCGGTGGTTGTAGTTGACTCTCCGTCACTATTTCTTGAGTGTATCAGTTCTCGATTGAGGATCTAGGGCTTTGCTGTTTGAGTTGCAGGTTAATCTGTTGAGGAGCGCTGCTCAGATCTGGAAATCGGAGTTCTCGGCTTCGCTGATCCTGGGTGAAAACTGTTGCTGCGCTGATCGTTGACCCTGTAACCCTAAGCGAAGGTTACAGGTCTCGATTTGGAAACCCTAACTTGGGCAATTTCTGGGTGAGATCCTTCCTTGATCTTGTCTTTATCTTTTATAGATTAGTACAGTAGTGGTCTGTTGCATCCACTGCAGTGGCAGACTGCTGATACCGCTTGTATGATGTACAAGGGGAGACATCCCTTGTCCTCTGTGGTAGTTTTCTAGGGTTTCTGTGATCTTGTTGGCTTGTGGTGTGTTTGTTCTGATTGATTTTTTTCTGTCATTGCTGCTTCTGTGGCTTGTTTTGTGTGTTTGCCTTGCTGTTTTATCTGTGTGTGTTCATCATGGTTGATGGAGATACTAATCCCTCTACTTCTGCTACCTTGGTTAGCAAGCTTGATGCTAGTGACCCGCTATATCTTCATGCTAGTGATTCTAGTCATCTTACCATCATTAGTGTAAAACTTAAAGGGTCTGAGAACTACACCTTGTGGGCTAATGCCATGAAACTGGCATTGCAAGTTAAGAATAAGTATGGATTCATAGATGGTTCTTGTAAGAAGTCTACTGATGATGATATACTAATGAAACAGTGGGATAGGTGTAATTCGATTGTTTTAACTTGGATTCTTAACTCTGTAAGTGATGAATTGTACATGGGTCATGTTTACTCTAATCTTGCTTCTGAAGTATGGACTGAATTAAAGGAGACATATGATAAAATAGATGGGGCTGTGGTATTTGATTTGTATCAAAAAATAAATGGTTTCACTCAAAGTGGTGTTTCTGTGACTGAATACTATCACAAACTTAATATGATGTGGAAACAACTTGATCAGATTCTCCAAATACCTACTTGTACTTGTGATGCTTCAAAGAAATACAATGATTTCTCACACTTAATCAAATTAATGCAGTTTTTGATGGGCTTAGACAGTAGTTATCAATCTGTGAGAACTAATTTGTTAATTCAAACTGAGTTGCCTACAGTTAAAGAAGCTTTTTTCTGTATTGTCTAGAGAAGAGTCTCACAGGAACTTTAGTAATTCAAAAAGTCAAACCACTTCAATGGGGTTTGTGTCTAAGACTAATACTTCCTTTGACAACAAAAAGAAATCTGTTAGAACATCAAATCAGAATTTAAAGTGTACTCACTGTAACAAAGTTGGTCACACCATTGATAAGTGTTTTGAAATCATTGGGTATCCACCCTGGATGAAACCTAGGGGTGGGCAATCTAAGAGAGTTAATAGCACAAGTACAAATATGGGGTGTGATTCATCTGATAATTCTAGCTTTAATCCTGTTAACACCCTTTCTGCTGAACAGATGACTAAGTTGTTAAGTCTTTTGTCTGATAAAGGTCATGATGGGCCTTCTGGTGGTCATATATCAGGTAGGGATAGTTGCTCTATGTGTGTGTGTCCTAGAGTTTTTTCCTTTTCAAATCAGAGTAATTTGAAGGGTAATTTTGGGTGGATAATTGATTCTGGGGCAAATCAGCATATGGTTATGTCTGATGAAGGCATGATGAACATTATGGATGTTTCTGCTTTTAATGTCACTGTTAAACACCCAAATGGCACTAGTGCTGCTGTTTCTAAAATTGGTGATTTAAAACTTAATGACAAAGTTACTCTCTTTGATGTTTTTGTCATGCCGGATTACTCTGTCAACTTGTTGTGTGTGTATAAGCTGGCTAGAGATAGTAAATTGACTGTTAAATTTGATGAGAATTCTTGTTATATTCAGGATTTGTTAACCAAGAATGTCCTGGTGACTGGTAAACAATATGATGGGTTGTATGTATGTGGTGAGTCTGGTTTGTCTCATTGTGGTTCATGTAGTAATAGTAAGTCTAGTGATTATTGGCATGCTAGACTTGGGCATCCCTCTGAAATGGCACTTAAAATGCTCAAGTTACATTATAAAATTGGTTCTTCTGGGTCTGCTGATCCTTGTGATGTTTGTCATAGGGCTAAGCAACACCGAGAACCCTTCCCTTTGAGTGATCATAAGAGTAAACATCTTGGTGAGCTTGTTCATTTAGATGTGTGGGGTCCTTATAAAACTCAAAGTAGGGAGGGCTGTAAATATTTTTTAACTGTTGTGGATGATTTTTCAAGGGCTGTTTGGATTTTCTTGCTGAAACATAAAGATGAAGTGTTTGAGAACATTCAAATTTTTTATAATCTTCTTGAAACACAGTTTCATAAAAGAGTTAAAAAGTTTAGGAGTGATAATGGAACTGAATTTGTTAATAGTAAGATGTCTGATTTTTTCAAAACTAAAGGTATCATTCATCAAACTACATGTGCCTACACTCCTCAACAGAATGGAGTTGTTGAACAAAAGCATAGGCACCTTTTAAATGTAGCTAGAGCATTACTGTTTCAGAGTAAAGTGCCACTTAGGTTTTGGAGTGATTGTGTTTTAACTGCATGCTATTTGATTAATAGAACTCCATCTTCTGTTTTAGGTGGGAAGACTCCTTATGAATGCGTTTATGGTTTTAAACCCTCACTTAGTCACCTTAGAGTTTTTGGATGTCTTTGTTTTAGTACTGTGTTGAATAATACAAATAAGTTTAGTTCTCATGCTGAAAAATGTATTTTGCTTGGCTATTCTAATACAAAAAAGGGATATAAATTGTGGAGTCTTGATCATAAACAAATCATTTTTTCTAGGGATGTAAGGTTTTATGAATCAATATTTCCTTTTAAGTCTCAAAGTGACTCTACTGTTTCTCCTGATTCTTTTGTATCAGATTTGGATACTATAAACTTTTTTGATTTGTATGAAACAAATGATTTTCAAAACTCTAGGGGTGACAGTGGTCCCGATGATGAGAATACTACCACACCTGTTGATAATCCTCATCATGGGCTTCAGTCGCCAGGTGTGTTTCCTGAGTCTGCTGCAGGGGGGGAAAATGGTAATAATTCTTTACCCAGCAGCTCAGGGACACCCTCAGGTAGGGCTGGAGGTGATAAGGAGCCTGAAAATTATGAAACTGTGCTGCCTAATGTGCCTGTTATGCCAGTTATGTCTGAGGGATGTGATAATTCACAACCACCTGTCAACCCTTGGAGGTCTGGTAGGATTCCTGTTTTGTCAAAAAAATTGCAAGATTTTGTCATTGAGGGAAAGGTTAAGTATGGTCTTGAAAGAGTTGTTAACTACTCTAATTTGTCCTTTGAAAATAGGTGTTTTGTTACTGGTTTGAATAAGAGTTATGAACCTAGGTCTTATAATGAAGCTGTTAAAGATCCAAATTGGATTGCAGCTATGAATGATGAAATTGAAGCCCTTAATAGAAATAATACTTGGACCCTTGTTGACTTGCCTGCAAATAGACAGCCTATAGGTTGTAAATGGATCTACAAAATTAAGTATAAGTCAACAGGAGAGATTGAGAGGTTTAGGGCTAGATTAGTTGCTAAAGGTTACAGTCAGAGAGAAGGAATAGATTTTGATGAGACATTTTCACCTGTTGTAATAATGGTCACTGTTAGATGTATTTTGACTATTGCTGTTCATTATAAATGGTCTCTATTTCAATTAGATATTAACAATGCTTTTTTATATGGAGACTTAAATGAAGATGTATATATGTCTCCTCCTCAAGGATATTATTCCAAGGATGAGACTAAAGTGTGTAAACTGAACAGGTCTTTGTATGGGCTCAAACAAGCCCCTAGAATGTGGTATGAAAAACTAATTGGAGTTTTATATGATCTTAAGTTTGTCCAGAGTAAATGTGATCATTCCTTGTTTATCTTGTCTCATAAAATGTTTTTGTTATATTGCTTGTTTATGTTGATGATATTGTTATCACTGGAAATAACATAATTGAAATAGAGAACATTAAAAAGGCTTTAAACACAAAGTTTAAGATCAAAGATCTTGGTCATCTCAAGTATTTTTTGGGAATAGAAGTTATTAATACAAACAGTGGGTTGTGTCTTTCTCAAAGAAAATACTGTCTTGAATTGTTAGCTGAGTTTGGTTTAACAGGTTGCAAGCCTGTTAATTGTCCTATTGAACAAAATCATGTGTTGTCTTCTCAGTGTGTGAAAAATAATACTGTTTTGAAAAATGTCACAGGCTATCAAAAATTGATAGGAAAGTTGATATATTTGTCTCACACTAGGCCTGATATTGCCTATTCTGTTCATTTCTTGAGTCAGTTTATGCATGAACCCACTAATGGTCATCTTCAAATTGCTTTAAGACTACTTAGATATCTAAAGAAATCTCCTGGAATGGGTATTCTTATTAGTAGTGGTTCTTTAAGTGATATCAAAGTTTACACTGATTCTGATTGGGCTAAATGTCTAAAAACAAGAAAGTCTGTTACTGGTTATTGTGTTTTTCTAGGAAATTCTTTAATTTCATGGAAAAGTAAAAAACAAACTACTATTTCTAGATCTACAGCTGAGGCTGAATATAGGGCTATGTGTGCTGGGACTTGTGAGATTATGTGGCTTGTAAATCTGTTAAGTGAACTTCATATAAAAGTCAATCTTCCTGTTCCTCTGTTGTGTGATAATACTGCTGCTATCTCAATTTCTTCTAATCCTGTATTTCATGATAAAACTAAACATTTTGAGTTGGATCTTTATTTCTTGCGAGATCAGATCATGAAAGGGTGTATTAAAACTGTTAGTGTTGATTCTAAGGCTCAATTGGCTGATTTGTTTACAAAAGGATTGTTGGGTCAGCAACATGAGAATATGTGTCACAAACTTAACATGTTAGATGTTTTTAGCAATAAAACTGAGGGGGGATGTTAAAAATATAAGAGGTTTTTATAAAATTCTCTTTATTAATATTCTGGGCCAGTTTTATTGTTTGGTTTATTTTTTGTAGGTTGCCATGGGCCAGTTGGCCCATGGCCCACGAAGGCTTAAATTGGAGAGGAGCTGGGCTTGGATCAAGGTTGTTGGATGCTGGTTCAAGTTGTTCGTGGCGTTCAGATTGGTTAGAGATTCACGTGTATATAACACTGCTTATCAGCAGTGTTAGGGTTACGAGAGTTCTTTCCAGTGTGCCGCTTCTTGAAGATTCTTTCATCATCGTCTTCTCTGCTAAACTTGTGACTGTTCTTGAGAGCTTGTTGTGATTCACAGTTTCAGTGAATCATTTAGTCTTCAGTGCGTAGTCAATCTTTGTTTAGCGTAGAGTGTTGTAACTGGATCATCGTGTTGATGATCTAGTAGTTTCTGTCTGTGTAGATCTTTGTTTCGTGTAGATCTACTCTTTGTATCTTCAGATTATCATATTTTGACAGTATATATATTTCCTGTTGGTATTCCTAAATAACACAATAATTGATTCTCTTCTAGATAAAGTCGATAAATAATTTTAGTGCTTAATAAAAGTTGACAAATGTCATTAGCATTGTGGGTTGACTGGTGCGGTAAAATACCGTGCAGAGATTAAGTACACCAGACTAGGGTGTAAGCGAATTTGTACTTTTAAATCAATAGTTGGGCTAGTTTTTGGTGTTTTAAGTTGTTAGTATTTTGTATCATCTGACAGAGGTATTTGATTTTTGGAAATAATTTTTATTGATTAGGGCCCTACTTCGCCATTTTTTAAGACACGTCCTCTATCGAATTGAAGTAAAAAGTTAGTATAATATTAGAGTGGAAATTCGGTTGGAAGTAGCAAACCTGTATCTGTTGGGAAAGACCTTTTGACTCCAGCTGTTGTTGGGTGACGCTGTGACTGCCTTGTTGGAATTGGTGTTCGCGATGGTAGAGATGCAGCAGGAGGTGGTGGTGTTGTTGTAAAGGGAACCTGACTTGGTGTTGGACCTGATGTGCCACCTATATGTTCAATTCGATTTACGTTAAAACCTGTGTAACCAATGTGTACAGCTGAACTTTTAGATGGAAACGGAAGACTTTCCCTTCGTTTGTAGTACTATTACAGGTAGGTTTTGGGTCGGTGGTATTTTCTGCTGACACTAAATCAGCACAAGATGAGCCAAGTAACATGTGACCAGCATCATCGTAGATTATTGCATTAGCAGCTCATGTGGAATCTGTAATGGTGGTGGTAAGATGGTTTCTTCTTTTTAATATCTTCATCAATATTTGCACCAAAGGGGGTCATAGCAAACATGGAGTTATATTTACGTATGTTGGAGAGGAAGTGACCATTCTGGAAAAGGAACAGTAAATTATGCGGAAGTTTAGGTGGTAGAGGAAGAACAACCTTACCAGCCCTGCAGCAAATCGAGTACTTTGGCCTTTCACGTTTTGGACGTGACATAACACATCCTGCTAGCCAAAAGTATGCACCGTAAAGCTCACACACCTGATCACAACTCACCTTAGGAAATGTATTTACCTGATTTATTTTGTGAGGTTTCAAAATCAGCAGCCTCGACATTTGTATCTGACATTTGATGAGAATTCTCAGATGTTGATGCATATACATCAACAGGTAAAGAAAGCCTCTCAATTATAGGTGTTGTAGTAACAGAAATAGGTGTTGAGTTGTTAACATCTAAAGCATTTGTAAATAATGTAACCTGAGTGTAGTGTCGGGAGCCTACATTTTGTCTTGAGGAAGTACCTCTTTTGCGTGATATATGTTGCTGCCGCATTATCTATACGAAAGTTCTAAAAAGTTTGTACTCTATATTAAATAAAAGATTGCGGAAGGAAAAGTATACAATTTTGAAAATGTAGCTGTTATGAATTCAAACATAGCATAAGATTTTGTATCCAAGATAATTGTTTAAAAGTGTAAAAAAATTTGGTATCATAATCAGTCAAAGTTGTAACTTTAAATTCTCTGTATAAACATAAACTTAATAGGTTATATATTATCTCCAACAGATAGAAATGTTTAAAAGTATAATTTCTTATGTTAGTAAATCTAGGATCTGTAAACAACTATTAAGAAAAGGTAACTAACTCAAGCAACGAATTTACACTGCCATAGGAATGTAAATACTGGAGCTCTAAGATTATTTTCAACAAAAAAAGATTTTAGCATATACCAATTTACAAATGTAATCTTATATTTTGGTATTCTGATTAATATACTAAAATTTCTTTACAAATTTTATTTTATATTTTGGTGCTCTGGTTGATATATAGAGAAAGAGAAAGCTAAAACTCGTTGCAACTTAAAATGAATATCAGAAGTTGAGTCTAGCCTTCAGTAATAGAAGTTCTTATTTGTATCTTAGAGCTCAGATGACAACCCAAAGGCCGTTATTAGTTCAAATTTAGCCGCCTACTTTAAACATTATTTATCTACTATTATGCATCTAAAATCTTCTTAATAACCTAAACCAAAATATGTATCTCAAATCCTTGATTTCTGCAAAGGCATTACAGAGTGACTGAGTTCATGTCATCTTCATTAGTTAAACATGATTTCCCAAATTCTTATTCCTTTAAACTTAAGAATATATAATCCTAACTTTCTAATACAATCTCATACAAAACCTCATACTTGAAATCATCCTAAAGGTCAATCTCCTACTTTATGTCTTAGAAAACTTTTGTATCTATCTAAGAATGTAGAAATAAATTTATAAAAAAAGAAATTCCAAAAGAATACAATTACTGATGATTTATTAAGTTTAATCATATTTAAGTTTCTCCATATGTATAATAACTATTGACATAACAACAAATTAGACAAAAAAAAGTAATCAATCATAGTTTTAAGACGGTACCATGTGGAAGATAACAGAGGTAGAAAATATCAAAAAAATTAACCCTTTAGATCAGTAGATTAAATATAAACGTAATCAATTGAACATAAAAAGGTATCAGAAAATTGTGTTGAAGAAGTAAGCAAACGAATAACATTAATTAAACAGCAGATTGAAAACCTAACATTGAGTAGGAAACACTTTTTCGAAGATTAAAACGAAAGGCAAAGTTCCGATGAAGAGGCAGGAGGGAAAGTTTTTGAGAGAAGCGCTAAAGAAATTAGTAAAAATGGAATCGATGGGCTGATGAGGATGAAAAAAAAGGGGGATTCTTGAACATGTGGACTTTACGTGTCATATACTCTCACCTGAAATATCAAGTTTTAAAAAATAGTTCTTTGGCAGCCATGGTGTGTTTCGAACCCAGGTATAACTGTGCACATATCCAAGCCTTAACCATCAGAGAAATCACAGATTAATCATTTCTTCATAAACGTTCTATATATATAAAATACTAGTTTTTGATACCCGTGCGACGCACGGGTGGTTTCTAAAAAAATAAATCCAACAATTTAAATATTATAATAAATGTAATTCGATAATTGAAACCCGTGCATCGTACGGCGGTATTTAAAAAAAATCAAAACTAAAATGTACTAATGATTCTTTACATCATCTAAGAATTTTTTTTTATTAGAAATATCCAGTTAAAAGTTTCAATGGTTCTTCTACAATGAGCCACTTTCACTTCCTAGTAAATATAAAAATGATATAAACATTAGTATAATCTCTAAAATTTAAGAGAAATTAAAGTTTGTATCATACCCTTCTTCAATTATAAAAACAAACACAAAAACAAAACCATTTGATTATAATCGTGCATGAATAATCTAAGAGTAGTCATAAGCATCACTCAAGGACACCCTTATGATACATATCTCTATTAAAAATTCATAAGAATTAATTTAGTTGTTTGAAATTACAATATTTAAGGCTCATTGGATTTAAATTGACTTTTTTTTTTCAAATCCAAATCCGTCATTTACGATATATAATTTAGGGGTGAGCAAAAAACCGAAAAAAATCGAACCGAAACCGAAAAAAACCGATGAAACCGAATCGGGGAAAAAACTGAAAAAAACATAACCGAAAATAATTGTTCAGTTTCAGTTTCAAGTCTATTAAGAAATTGAACCGAACCGTTATAAAAACCGAACCGAACCGAACCGAGGGGCAAATGTGTGAATTAACATTTTATGTGGGCTCATTGTAAATCTTTAAACCTTAATTTATATTTTAAGTTAACACTTAACACTTAAGTTAAAAATTTTATTGACCATTATTCCCTTAATTTATATTTTAGGTTAACATTTAATTGTTTACATTAAGATCTTTAGTGTTAAAAACTTTAAAATTTAAAGTTACTTCATATTTTCTATGGTCACACACTTCACGTAAATATTTTTGTTTTTTTTTTTAATTCAATAGTTATGATGATACTTATTTTTTATTATTATTTATCTTTTAACATGGACATTTAAATTAAATTATATTAACAACATAAAAAAATATAAAAATACCGAAACCGAACCAAAACCGAAAAAAAACCAAAAAGACTGAACCGAAAAAAACCGAAACCAGTTTCGGTTCGGTTCAAGCAAAAAACCGAACCGAACCGAACCGAACCATGCTCACCCCTAAATTATAATTCAATCTTTAAATGTGTTTGACTTTTTTAGAATATAATTAAAGACGTAATTATACAGTTTGTAATTAGACCCTTTCTATTTTTGAATAATCATAACTATATTATGAAAGTCAAATTTCATTTATTGGAAAAATTTTGAGCGGGAAAACCACAAAATGGATTGTTGTGGTGAAGCCATGTGGCATCCAATCTTTTCATATATATATTATATAGAATAGATATAGATTATATAGATATAGATATAGAAGATTTGTAGTCAATAAAAATCAAAATATGTTGTCTATTGTGTTAATATGGTAATATAATGTATGAACCACTTTATTTATCAATGTATGAATCATTTATGAATTTTGGTTAACATGCATATTTACAAATTTACACAATTACAATGCAAATGGCTGAGATGTTAGACTATTGTTAGTATAGGATCTGCACAATTACTATACGAATTTGGTTATCAAAAATATTTAGTGGTGTAGGATCTGTTATGATTTGGCTGAAATTTAGCCAAATGGTGCAGGTATAGAGTTAAATGTAGCAAACCTTATGAGCTAAAATAGTAATTCACTCTTACCCAAATTAACCAACTTATGAAATAATGTAATCAATGTCTATTCAAAGTAAACCTTCAAGTTTTTTTTGGCGGATCTTCTTTCAGTGTTTCATTTTGATTTCTGCAGTTTATTCTTGCTTGATGTATCTGAGATTACCACTTAATTATTAGAGTATTAAGATTAAGATATTAGTTAGGGTTAATTAGTATGAGCCTTAAAAATCCTGTCATCATCTTTCCTGAGATTCCAAATGGTTTATGTTTACTGTGCTTATAAGGATTACTGTTCTATTAGAACTTTTGAAATTAAATGAAAAATTTAGGATAAATTAACATCACAACACTCATACAACAAAAAGTTTGCATAAAGACCCGATTGTAATAACTTCTCCATCGGGTAACTCGTAATCCTTCTCAACAGATGACGAGCTACTTTTTGCAGTTTCAAGCTCTTGCTCGTAGTCAAGAGCCACATACGCAAGCTTTTCTTTCATGTCACGGATAATTTCTCGTTCAGCGCCGGTGGTGAACAAGTAACCTCTTCCGCTCAAGATCTTCATTAGTGTGTCCATAAGATCACGCCATTTTTAATATTGATGCTCAAAATTACACTTTAAAGGGACCGATCTTTCTGTCTGCAGATCTATACCTAAACAGATCTAAGTTCGTCAAATCACATCAAAGAACTAAAAAGAAAATGATAATACCAATCAACATACCAGATCATATACTAACAGAAATGCCAGTTGACCCAAGTCATTGAAGCTAAGGGGATTTTTATCCAGTTGGGTTTCGATGTAGTCTGATTGGGTTGTGAAAAGTCAACCCGAATTAAAAACCCAATTAAATTCGTATTCCAGATCTTAATCTAACTTTCTTTGAAATCCGTTAGTTCTTCATGTCTAAAAGTCAACCCAACAAAATTCAATTATGTTCCAGTAGTGATATTGATGATATATCTATATTAAAATTAAATTAGTTTATTTTATATACAATTATCATATAAAATAAAAGGCCCTGCTACATACACACACCTAACTTTGGTATCAACATATATAGTTTTTATACTAGCCACTTACCCGGGTAAATACCCGGGTCTAAAACATAGAAAAATATATAGAGATGTATATACTATACAAAAATTATTATCGGTAAAACAATATTCAATAATAATAACAAAAATTCAATAACAATTACAAATTTGAGAAGACATTACGCTTCTTGTTCTCAACAGCACGTGGCACACAACTGTTGGTTGTCTTCAGCTTTTTAATATTCACTACTTCTCAATAATCTCTAATGCGTATATTCTATCCTTAAATATTCAATTAAACACACGACAAACAGTCAAACTCCTGTAAATGGTTGTTGCATAAGAAGACAGTCAAATCAACAAAGTTGATGTTTCTGAATCTTACACAGGGAAGAAACATTCAATTAAAACTATTTAGTGATACAAATTGAAAGAAAAGAAAAGACAACATTTATGAGAAAACCAAAATCAGTTATCCAAAATCAAAGATGGTTACCTGCAATTTTGGCCTGAGACATTAACGGAATTCTTCATTGTCCTCTTTGTTTATTTAGTCATCTCCTATAGAAAGAATGGGTTGCACCCATTAAAACAGAAATGATGAACCGCCATTGAAAAACACCCAAAATATTTGGAAACCTAATTCTCTTTTGTGAATTGCTTGAAGATTAAAGAAACTGTAATGTAATTTGATAGCATGTAGTGCTCAGTTTTGTGAGTTTCCTATATCGAAAAGTTGGAGTTGAAAGAAAACACTACATACTTCTGTTCTTAATGTTTATTTTTTTTAAACACAATATAATTGAGTTTTAAGCTTTTATATCATTTGTATAACTTCTTGACTTCCATATATAGTCATGGGTTTCAAACTTACAGATCTCTTATTTACTACTTCAAAAGACTAATATCAATCTAAAGCAAAAAAAATAAAACCTTGAATCGTCTATCTCCTATATCTGAACTTTCAGAATCGTTCAAAATAGAAAACATGGGATAGAAACAAAAGCCGAATCCCTTGAACCTTGAAGGATTGAATCTCGATTTGCAATCAAATGTGGTTCAAAAATTAGTAAAGTAAATTTGAAAATCATATATGAAAATTAATAAATTAGAAATTCAATTGTAATTAAAAGTTACCTAAATTATGAAAATTAAGTATTAACATTCGAATTAATTAGTAACATGTTAATTTAAAAATTAAAATAATAAATGCCAATTAAATATAAAACAAAAATATATATTTTTAAAACTTGCTAAAACTAATAAACTAAGTTGAAAAATTAAATTTTTACTATGGAAATTAATAAATTTGAAACTCAGTTGATATTAAAAGTTGCTAAAATGGAAGTTAAATATTAATATTTGAATTAATTTGTAACAGAATAAATTAAATTCCGCTTGGTCCCATCCGCTCGAACTAGTTCCGCTTGAACTTCAACCAGAACCATTTTCGGTTGAACTCAGTTCCATCCGGACCACACATGTCCGCTTGAACTTCTCCGCCTGGTCTCCAACCGGACCAACTTTCGTATGAACTCAAAAATAATAAGACGGCTCTCAAGCGGCTCGCGGCGATGCGAGTGTGCAAAGTGCGCAATCAAAGCGCCACATTGCGCCCACGCACGTGTGTGCAAGTGTGGGTTAGGGGTGCTCTGCACCTCTCAGGGTCCAAGGGATGTGTCCTACTAAAGGAAACAATAATTGGTAAGGTTCCCACCTTATAAAACACTTTTGGTTTCATTCCCCAACCAATGTGGGATGAGTTAGCATGCTATACTTAGCTTTTTCCTCTCAAATTTTCGCAACTTCACATGTTGCGAGACCTCAACTTTGAGTTTCGATATCTCATTCATACGAGCTCCGTTTTGGACATGGTTTGGTGTGTTGGAAAGCCCTCACAACGTACTACACAAACTTATCAAATACAGAGGCAACAACCTATGTTATCTGTATTTTATTTTAGTCCAAAGTTGGTGAAAAACTCATTTTCACACTTAGTGAAAAACCCATTTTCCACTAGTTTTTCTTCCAAAATTCTAACATTAGGGACATAGAGCCATACATGTATACACGTACATGTTCATGTAACTAATTTCAAGAAATAATCCATTTGATTTCATGAAACCCTCTTCAGTGTTTTCTTGGTTTTCAATAATCGGATTTTATTTAATCTAAAAAGTTTTGAGTTGAAGTTGCTCCCTTGAGATATATGCTCTTTGATTTTCTTTCAACAATAGGCATAAAATTTAATCCAAAGTACTAGTATTGGTTTTTGTTCTCTCTTGTTTCCGTTCATAATAAAGTTTTCATTGTTGGAGGTTATTCAGCTTCGGTAGTATGGACCGAAAGATACACAGAGGGGTCTTGGCTATGAATTATTTAATCCTTTTATAGTTATGATTTCATCATGAAATACTTGGATCTAATAATACATGCTCGGTTTAAACATTCAAGAACAGAAGCCAATAAAATTGATTTTTTTGTTGAAGTTTATTTCTTATTTTCTTAATGGATTTGTATCTTCTTTGAAAATGCATTCGTTTGTTTAAAGAAGCCAAATATTATTAGCGGTTCCGTCCGGAATACCCGTGAAAAGCGAACTGACATTCATGGTTCGGTCCGGACCCGTAAATGTTTAACTCGGTTTGGTTCCGATCCGATTCTTGTTTTTCATTTTTCGCGGTTTCGAGTCCGGTCTGGTTCGGTTCGGTTCGGTTCGGAACCGATACTCACCCTTGGTATCAGAAATTCAAACCCCAAAAGAACTAGACAAACCAAAACGAGCAAGTGTTAATCCTCTTCATCTACAAACTTCCCCAACAGAAATGGATAAAACATCAAAATTATGTCTTATTTTCAGTGGACACAGAGAAAACAAAAAGAGAAACAAACCAACAAAATACCTTTTTAGAAGCATTTCTTGTGAACTATAGCTGCACCAGATTCATTATATTCATCTTTGGTAATCCAGCGCTGATTCATTTAAAAGCAAAAAAGTTAGTTTCGAATAACGCCTTAGGTGATGGACGTGAGTGTTCGTCCCCTTACTTATCAATGAGTCAATTTAAGTTTTTTTTTTTATAATCACAAACGAGTCAAAGTTATGCAAGTCCTATACTATTTATTTAAATCTTAAATGATCATATAATTCTGATAATTAACTACCCGTACGTAAAAGTTAGACAAATAAGACCATCTTGTTTCGAACCCAAATCTACCCGGTGGTCATCCAAAGCATGGGCAAAGTTAGGTCAAAACATGTCACATAACTAATTACGATCGAACACTTAATTCACATAACATGTTTTCGGGTCTAATATATGCATGATTACCTCTTGAAAGCTACTCAGAGATGCAAGGATTGATCCTTCGATCCAGGTACTATATTTTCTCTCTGGTGGTGCAGTCACCTTGATATCCATGCCAATAGGGGCGAGAGCCGTGATCTCCTTTCTCATACGGTCAGCGATTCCAGGGAACATTGTTGAACCACCACTGAGGATAATGTTGCCATAAAGTTCCTTCCATAATTCAGCATCACATTTCATGATGGAATTGTATAGAGTCTCATGAATACCTGCAGCATCTTCCATTTCAATCAGGAGGTCCGGCTTGAAGAGAGCCTCTGCACAACTAAATCTCTCTGCTCCAATTCTCACAACATTTCCATCAGGCAATTCATAATCTTTATCGACAACAGAGGACCTATTTTTTACACTTTTAAGCTCTTGCTCATAATCAAGAGCCACATATGCTACCTTTTCCTTTATGTCACGCACGATTTCTCTGTCCGCACTGGTGGTTAGCTCGTAACCTCTTTCGCTTAGGATCTTCATCAGGAAATCTGTAATGTTAGCGCCAGCAAGATCAAGACGGAGGATCGACTGACGAAGCCCATAACCTTCATAAACTGGGACAACCTGTGAAACGCCTCCTCCAGAATCCAACACGATACCTGTAACAATAGGGTCATGAATACTACCTACCATGAGCGAAACTCGGATGGCCGTTTGACTTTTATCATATATGTTTGTTTGAATTTTTCAAGCTTTGACTTTTGACCTTTAATTTTCAACCATTCAAAAAATTATAACACTTTATAAAATGAACCGGACTTTTAAAAAGTTTGAAAAAGTCAGTCTATGTTTGGTACAATCTCAAACGACCATGTAAAGCGAAAATGGTGTGAGATTACAAGGTAATTATTAATTAGTGTGGTAACAAGTCGATCATCCCAAACAATATAATAGTAGTAGTATCTTAGTATGACCTCCAAATCTAACAAATGAATACAATGAGTGTGCTAACCCACCCGTTGTACGACCATTCGCATAGAAAGAAAGCAAAGCGGAGATCTCAACATACATGGCTGAAACAATCTAATTTTTCATTTATTGTTTCCATTTCTGTTCAGTTTTAGATTGATCTGCAGCGTGAGAGTTACTAATAAATTATTCGTTGATTGATGTTTGGAGTTGCATGTTATTATTTGCTTGTGCATCGTTTATGTTTAACCTTACTGATGAGTGAATGCATGAATTTCGTGATGGAAGCCCTTGACCTTGAGCTAGAGGACACATTAAAGTGTTACGAACACCGTGATGCTACCGGATGGTTTGCTCTCTTAATCCAGGCTTGTTTTTCCCAGTTGAGTTTTTTTAATCTAAACATGCTTGAATTCCACAATTTTTTTTTTTTTTTTTACAATACTTGAACAACTAGTGTTTTGGAAATTAATATCACGTTGTGATTTGGGTGAAGCTTTGTCCGCTACAATTATAGAATGAGATTATTGGTTTGAGAGTTTATTAGGAAGATCCACCACCATCGATTTGCAGACTAATTAAATAATCACTTGTGATATTTATTTTTCTTAATAATTTGCACTGTTAAATGTTATGAGATGTAAAGAAATTTCTTGAGATTTGTGGTGTTGAAATATACTAAAACATCATTTTGACATTTACACTTTGAGACATTGTGTAAAAGTGATCTGAAATTCAAACGGTTGACTTATTTTTGGGATACGTTACGGTTAGTTACAGGGACAATCACTAAAATGATCAAGTTTGACTTTGAAATTCAAATTTTAACCAACTAAATTTAGTCCTCATCAAAATGACATTCTCTTTAAAGATAATACGTAGCAATCCCGCCACCATGACCTATGCTTTTGAATTTGAATTTTATATTTGTATAGTCGATCTTCTGTTGTAAAAAAGTCCTAGAATTTCTCCTATATTGTATCCCTTTTCCATCAATTGAATCAATCAAGATTTTACACAAACATTTTGTTTCTTCATATGGTATCACAGCCTTGATCCATTATCCTCAAGATTATCACATCGATCTTCTTCTTCTCCTAAACAATCATGTCCAACGAACACCAAAACTCGCCACGAGATCACGTCCTTTCCTTGGAAAATGCCAATGGTGTCATGCACGGGGACATTTTCTAGCCAACTGCAATGTGTTCAAGAAGGTAAATCCTAACATATCTGTTCCTTCATACAATCGCAACACACGCATGCAATCTCCACAGGTTCACCAACACAAGATACGAGTTTGGTGAATTGGCTATTTGATAGCGGTGCGTCACACCACGTAACAAATGATCTCCAAAACCTCTCTTTGCATTCACCTTAATTATGATGGAACCGATGAGCTAGTGATTGGCGATGGTTCGTGCTTACCTATTACTCGTATTGGTTCGGTTATCATAAAAACTCCTTACACTCCATTAATATTAAAAAACGTTCTTTGTGTTCCGTCTCTATCATGTAATATCATATCTATCTCTTGCCTTTGTCGTGATAACAGATTCCTAATTTCATTATTTTCTCATGTTTTTATTATAAAGGACCTCAAATCCAACCTCATTATACCCAAGGGAATGGCCAGCAAAGGAATGTATGAGCTCAAATCTATACTTCAATCCTCCACCAAACCACATGTGCTTTCATTGCAGAAGATAAACTCGATGACTTGGCACCATCGCCCAGGCCATCACTTAATAAAATTTCGCAAGTTTTGTCTTCTGTTATTAGTCCAAACTTACATTTGCATGATTATTGTAATTCTTGCAAAGTGAATAAAGCTCACAAGCTATCATTTCATCTATCTACTCCTACATCTAATTCACTTTTAGAGTTGATCTTTTCGGATGTTTGGTCATCACCAGTACTATCCATTGATGGATATAAATACTACATCATCTTTGTAGACCATTTCACAAAATATATATGGCTCTACCCCCTTAAACACAAATCAGATTCCCTAAATACATTTATCCGTTTCCAAAAACTTGTTGAAAATTACTTTAAAACTACCATCAAACAATTATTTTCTAACAATGGTGGAGAGTATATTAAGTTAATTCCTCACCTCCATTCTTGTGGTATATCTCACCTAACATCTCCACCTCACACACCGGAACATAATGGTCATGCTGAACGCAGACACCGACACCTTGTTGAGACCAGCTTAACCTTATTTTCCCATGCAAATATGCCAATAAGTCACTGGCCGTTTGCTTTAACAACGACAACATATCTAATAAATAGACTTCCCACTCCAACTCTAAATAATAAATCTCCTTATCATTGTCTCTTTCACAAACTACCAAACTATACCAAACTGCGTAGCTTTGGATGTCTTTGCCATCCTTTATTAAGACCATATTCTTCACATAAACTTGACCCACGATCCAAACCATGTATTTGCGTTGGCTACTGTTCCTCCTAAAGTGCTTATTATGCCCTTGATCCAACCACAAATAAAATTTACGTTACTAGACATATTTCATTGTTGAAACTATATTTCCATACTTATCACTTATAACCAATGACACCACCTCCTTTGACCATTTACCAACTTGGTTTAATTCTAATGAACTTTACATCCAACAAATTCCTAGTATCCAAGATTGGACTCACTCCTCGACCGTCCATCTTGCAGGGGAATATTAAAGATAATACGTAACAATCCCGCCACCATGACCTATGCTTTTGAATTTGAATTTTATATTTGTATAGTCAATCTTCTGTTGTAACAAATCCTAGGTTTTCTCCTATAGGCTGTTAGCTATTTTCTAGTATATATTGTATCCCTTTTCCATCAATTGAATCAATCAAGATTTTACACAAACATTCTGTTTCTTCATATTCTCCACTTCGAGCCTACAACGTAACTCAATCCGACTAACAGTTTGGACCCACTTCAAACCAATGAAAAAATGACATCTGGATTTTGATGGGGGCATAAGACACATTATCATATTCTTCAATCTGCATTTTTCACTCTCTCTCTCTTCAACTAAACCCAAAACCAACAAAGAAATCCGACGACCGTTTAACTTAACATTCCGACCAATATACTCAACGATAAATCACGTGCGATCCGTCTACGAACTCCTCTCGATCATACGAACACATTGGGACTGGCCTTAACCACCGACTCAAAAACCCGAAAATGCTCCGGACTTGAATAACTCTAGATCCCGATAATAAAAATGATGGGCTATCGAGTGTTTATAAAGATTGATGAAAGTCACGATGGTGATGATCGAAACTGTGAGGACTGATCCCTAACCTCTCAGTCAATAATTCTAACCTTCCCAAGTACCATTAAGATGTTAGATTTTTGGCTTACTTGTGGATCAAACATACCCGTAAGTTGGAGATCATTAATGGAGAAAATTGGTCTTCTTTTTCTTTTATTCGTCTCATCCTCTAATGTAAACAATTGGAAGTCCCAATAGAGAAAATATTATGAAGGAAAAATGGTCAAGAGACCATGCCATGTAAATATGCTATGAGCAGGTGCAAAACATGGTGTAAGTGGTTAGAGAACCATGAAAAAGAATGGCAAGTTGGTAAGTCATGATACATGTGCCTAGTTACACCTAAATGGGTCAAATGGGTTGGAAATGGGAAATCCATGGGTAAATTATTAGGCATGATTAGGTGCTAACTTAGAGAAGGGCCAATACGATGTTGTGTTTGTGTACGTTATGATCACAGGTGCATAAGGACGAGTTTGGGTCACTAAAAAGTGGTACGGACGGATCAAAACACAAGAAAATGGCCAATTGTAGCTGTGACCACCGTAGCTTACGGTGCCACCATAGCTTACGGTGCCACCGTAGCTTACGGTGCCACCGTAGCTTACGGTGGCCACAGCTCAAAATCTCACCGTAGCACAGCACAAAGCTGGCGTAAGCCAGCCCAGACCCACCGTAGCTTACGGTGGTGGCGTAAGCTATGGTGGACACAGTTTTAAATTTTTATTTTTGGTGTTTTCTCGTATCCTTTTCTTTAACCAACTTAATTAATATAATAAAAGTAACAACTAATACCATTAATGTTGCATATCTATCGACTATCGTTGATGTAGCCGTTGACATGATCAAACAGGTTACTGTCACTAGAAGTCGCATGATATATATCCATCGTTACCCGCCTTTATTCGTCACCATCAACGGGTTAGGGCCTAATTCTGATTTGCCTATAACTCCTATAGGGGATTGATTATGTTAAACTTGATTTTGGTATGATCGGCTTATTATTTGTAAATTATAACAAGAAAAAGAAATTAGAAGTTGTACATTACAAAACTCTGCAATAACAACTTGTAACCTAAGCCTAATGGGTTGCACTAAAAATTGTTAAATGTTAATTAATATAATAAAAGTAACAACTAATTACCTTATTTATCAATTTGAAAGGCTGAGGTGTACACTCAACTGGTGACTATTCCCTCCGAATGTAAAAATATTATTGGCTTTAACACCTCACCCTCAAACTTTCTCTATGATATAAAACCCAGTCTCTCTCTTTGTTCAAAAGAACGACCCAAACGGAAGAAAACTCGCCGGCGCCTCTCTCTCTCCTCGCCGACGCCTCTCTCTCCTCGTTGGCGTCTCTCCTCTCATGCTCTCCCACGCTTAAAGGTAGGTTGCCTTTATTCTGATATTGATCACCATTCCGGCCGTCGATGTTGACGTTGTAGCGACTGCCGTTCAGGCGTTGCTCCGTCCAAACATTGGCGGTTGGTGACCATCAATCTTGGCGTTGAGTTGTTCGGTGTTGGGGCTTTGCTCCGTTAATTCCGGTGGGTTGCGTTGAGAAGGTCGTCGTTCCAGTCTAGATCTGGAACACCAGTCGTTCCTCTGTTTTTACAATTGTGAGTTTTCCGGCCACAGGTCGCTGTAAATCTGGGGTTATCTACTGTTGCATGTGATAAAATTTTTATGCCCTAACCTGAGCCTTTAAGGCGGTGATGGTGACGGTTGTTAGGGTTTCGAATTGATCTTCTTTTTTTCAACCTCTATTTTGTGATGGGGTTTGTGCGATTGGTTGCTTTTGACGGCTTGACAATCGTCTTTGGTAGCCTCTTTACCGGCCATGATGGTTTTGTGTTTTGGGGGTTTTTTACTCGATCTCCTTTTTACCAATTGAAAGATCTTTGAGCCAAGTAGCATCTGATCAGTTGCTTCATATTGGTTTGCTTGGTTAATGACTAAATAATTTTAGCTTCTTAAACCGACAGTAACACTTGATGGCTAAATGGTTTGGATTGTTTTCATGTCCTGTTATGAATATGCATGTCGCCCATTCTTAAAATTTCTTAAAGTTTGAGTGCTAGAAATGGCTATGATGATCTTCATAACAAACGACGGTACCAAAACTGAGTATCACTATTGGAGGGCAAATGTCTAACTACGTTTGCAACCATAGTGTTTACCTGATTATAAATTCTTGATCTGAGCCATAACTATTCTAAAACTCAAAACTACATAATTTTTTAAATGCGTTTTTTAAATAGTTAATATTCTTTGAATTTTCACTGTTTTCTTACATATGTATATACTTTGGCAAACAACCCATTAGAATTTCAAGTTTGTGTATATACATAGACAGGGGAACTTAGTTGCAAAATAACTAATTGCTACTCGATTATGTCGTTCATTGGTTATTTTTCGTAAACCTCATCACATATACAATTTCTTATATAGATATTATCTTAGTTTTTTGTAGTGTTTTCGGATATCTTTGTGATTACGTAGTGAGATGATGTTTATAATTTTTTGTTCGGTGTCTTCTTATAAGCACAAGACTTTTTTGACGCTTTTTTCCCTGTTTGTTCTCCTTTCTATTCATCTAAGTAATCATGTTATTAAGATGTGATTCTTAATGTGTATGGGTTGGGTGTTTTGGGGTATGAAGTATTTTTAAGGTTGTAAGGATGCATAACCTTTCTTTGAAATGTCATGTGTTTTTGAGATGCCTTGCGTAACTAATTTAATGACCCGCTCAGGTTTGATACTTTTAGGTGTTAAATTTGAATTGTGTTTGTCTATTCTCATGTTATGTTGAGGTCATAAAGACGTATATGCTCTCTATGTATTTGAATTTTTTCTGTTGGAAATACTTCCCGGCATTATCAATCATTGCGGATGATTAAAAATAAAGTTGTTGATTCTATGACTTATGCAAAGCTGGTATGTGAGTATGTCTTAACTTGGGTATTACCCAAAGCCATGCTAAAATTTGTATTTAACTACTTATAATAGTCAATACAGTCACTATCATCAAAATGAGAACTTGATAGAAGAAAACAAGATTATGAACGTTTTTATTTTTCATTCAACGCAGAATGTTCTGCATTGGCACATCGTAGATGAACAATCTAGCCCATTGGAGATACCTTCAATCCCAAAACTGTGGAATGGTGCTTATTCCAGAACATAACACTATACAGTGGCTGCTACAGCTGATATTGTAAAGTAACTTATTATTTTCACTTACATACATTTATATTTATCAATGAAAATGTTACACATATAAAGAGAAAGATCTGCTATTGTTAGTTTTCTATCATCATTATGTTTATAACTCATTATCCTCTTAGTCACTAATAGCATACTTCTTCTTTGTTCTACATCATAGGATTCTATTTCCTAAATAAGCGACATCATAATCTCATGTAAAGTAGCTAACTCACTACTCTATTTACTGCAAATCCCTACCCAGATGAGATGATGAAATGTATGTAATGAGGAAATGGTATAGAGGGTGGATCTATAAACAAAGATTAAGATAAGATAGGACAGCCTACCAAGAAATAGTCAGCAAATTCTTTAGTCACATTTGAATTAATGATGAAGTTCAGTCTGTATTCTGAACTTTAGCTAAGTCTTTGTAACATTAGCGTAGCTCTCAACAACCATTGTGGTTGATGAACCTGCCCCTGGGCTAAAGCAATTCTTAGCTTCAAAGTTCCCGATCAAAAGACGGTTAAGGTATGAGGAAATTAAGTTACTTCTTTTATACGATGCATTCTATATATGGTAGATATAAATATACCTGATTATTTAGTATGTTGACATCTGGAACTACAATACTTGCATCATGACTATGCTTGAATCTCCACAGGCATTGGGCTGACTGCAATTGGAAACTGATGTATCATTCCGGAAAAAAAATGGGAACTTCACCAAATATTATGTTGGGATTAGCTTCGAAAATGCTGACCTTATTACAGTTCCGACTCTGTGAGTGGTTAATTTTTAAAATCTATAAGCTGTTTTTTTAGGGATAAAATATATCCTGAACTTTCTCATACATAGGTAAACAAGTCAAAATATGAAAAGTTAGTTGCTTACTCTGTCTTTGTTGCGTTTTTTTCCCTATATTCTTTAGTAGACGAATGTGTGCTGATGTTCATGCTTAAAGTTAAATGTGCTGGTTGTGGTACTGGGTCTATTATTTGTATGTATTGTATAGTGTAGGGTACCTTTTGTATTTTACTTATTCTTCTTGTACCCCTTTGTATTATTTCCTTTTATAAATACAATCTCCCTAATTGGGGAAGTATCATTGGAAATAAATCCAAACATGGTATCATACGCCTAAAAACCGATCCCCTTCCTCTCCCCTCTGTTTCGTCTGCCTCTTCCCTCCTCTTCTCCTTCCCGTCGTTTCCTCTCTTCCCATGGCGTCTGGATCAGAAGACCTCCGATCCCTGAACACCGCCCTTCACATGGCTGCCAACATCAAGCTTTCCTCCACCAATTATTTGGTCTGGAAGCAGCAAATGGTCACGATTCTGTCGTTTCAGAAGCTTCTTGGCCACATCGATGGTTCCTCTCCTATGCCGCCAGCCATGACTTCTTCGGCTGACAAGGATGTCGCTAATCCTGCCCATGAAGCCTGGCTTCAAAATGAAGACAAGGCTGTCCTTCTTCTTCAGAATTCTCTCTCTGAAGAAACTATGGCTGTGATTCTCGGAATCACCTCTGCGCAACAGATCTGGACCACCTTGGCTGCTGCCTTCAGCAATGCCTCCACTGAACGGGTCCATAATCTGAAGGAACAGTTGTGGCAAATGTCTCGCGGTTCCCAACCCGTCTCCGATTATGTCAAACGGTTCAAATCGGTGTGTGATATGCTTGCTGCTGTGGGGAAACCGGTTGATGACTCTGAGAAAACTTATTGGTTCCTCCGTGGGCTTGGACCGTCTTTCATCTCGTTTTCTTCCGTTGTTCAAGCCTCCCAGCCGCTGCCCTCATTTACTGATCTCACCGCTCGTGCTCAGAGCCATGAAATACTCTTGCAGAACTACCAAGGTGCGTCTTCAACACCCCAGGTTGCATTCTCGGCTCAGACTTCTCGCAACCATGGGGCTGGCTCCAACTCTAAAGGACAAAAACGGACCAACAATTATAATCGTGGCAATAAAGGGAAAAACAAAGGCCGGGAACCTCGCTGTTACCTATGTCGTCTTGTTGGCCATTATGCCGATGCGTGTCCTACACATGAAATCAAACCAAAGAACCCATCCATTGATGCCAATCTGGTTCGTGCCTTTAATGCACAATGCAACTTAACCAACTCCGAGGCTAACGCGGATTGGTATGTGGACACCGGTGCTACGACACACATGTCTCTAAATTCTGAAAATATGGTCAACCAAACACCATACAAAGGTAATATTTCTGTTACTGTTGCCAATGGAACTCAGGTTCCCATCACACACACAGGCTTATCTCATGTGCAACCAAATATCACTCTTAAAGATGTCTTGGTGGTACCATCCCTAAAGAAAAATCTTCTGTCCATTAGTAAGCTCACTGATGACAATGATATTGATGTTGTGTTTTCTAAAAACTACTTTGTCATTCAGGACCGATGTACCCGCAAGGTTTTGGCTCGGGGCAGTCGTAAAGATGGGTTGTATGTTCTTCATGCCGATCACCAAGCTTTGATGACCGATGCAAGATCTCCCAATAAAGTTTCCTTTGAAACATGGCATAATCGTTTAGGTCATGTTACTTTTGAAACAATTTCCATTTTAAATAAGTTGGGATGTGTTAAAGTTACTTCGGTTTTACCAAAACCAGTTTTATGTTCCTCATGTCAAATTTCTAAGGCACATCGCCTACCTTTTAGTTTGAATGAAAAACGGGCTTTACATCCTCTTGACTTGGTGCATTGTGACTTATGGGGTCCGTCCCTGGTAACTTCTATTGGTGGTTTTCGGTACTATGTTATGTTTATTGATGATCACTCAAGATTTACATGGTTCTACCCTTTAAAAACGAAATCGGAATTTAGTGTGATTCTTCCGGTTTTCTTGAACCTTGTTCAAACTCAATTTGACAGGAAACTTAAAGTTTTTCAAAGTGATGGAGGTCTAGAATTTGTAAACAACGCCGTTCAAAAAATATTTGAACACAATGGCACGTTTCATCAACTGTCTTGCCCCTACACACCTCAACAGAATGGGCGTGCTGAACGTAAACAGCGCCACTTGGTTGAGACAGGATTAGCAATGATGTTTAACTCTCATGTTCCTGCCAAGTACTGGGTCGATGCATTTAGTACTGCCACGTACACTATCAATCGATTGCCAACCAAAGTTTTGGACAACAAATCCCCATTTGAGGTCATCTTCAATCGTCGCCCTGTTTATGATAACTTTCGCACATTCGGTTGTCAAGTTTTCCCCTATTTACGTGATTATGCGGCTCATAAACTTGCTCCGAGAAGTTTGGCATGCATTTTTATGGGATATTGCTCTCAATATAAAGGCTTTAAGTGCCTTGAACCCCTATCTTCACGGGTCTATATCACCCGTCATGCTAGATTTAATGAACTTTTGTTTCCCTTCTCCGGTGAACATCCCACCTCTAAAAACCCTCTTGAGCTTACCACCTTCATCCAAGACGTGGTGGGTGAAGAACCTCGGCCTCCCGTACCTTCACCTACACCATCGCTACCCCCTAAGAACACTCAATCCACTCCCTGCCTAATCTGCCCATCTGCGCCCTCATTAACCCCCAGCCCAAACCTTGGGCCTACCTTAAACCCTGGCCCAACACCCAATCCGAGCCATGTTGCTGCTCCCTGCCCAGCGCCAGCTCCGAATCCACCTCCTGCTCCCAGCCCAGTCCCTGATCCAAGCCCAGTCCCTGAAACCAGCCCAGTACCTGAAACCAGCCCAGTCCAGGTTAATCCAGCCTCTCAACAGCCCCCAACGAATCCGAACCCTACTCCTCACTCAGGGCACCCTATGCAAACTCGAGCAAAATCTGGTATTTTCAAAACAAAGCACCATGCTAATCTGACATTCTTGGAAAATCACAAGCTTTGTGCAGCTCTATTTGCGGCTAAAGAGCCTCGTGGATTCAAATCGGCGGCCAAAGAACCGCACTGGATGAAGGCCATGACCGAAGAAATGGATGCTTTAATTAAAAATAATACTTGGACGTTAGTCCCGCGTCCTAAATCATCCAATATAGTTGGCTCCAAATGGTTATTTCGGACTAAATATCACTCGGACGGCTCGATTGAACGACACAAAGCACGTCTTGTGGCGCGTGGGTTTACTCAAATACCGGGAATGGATTTTTCTCACACATTTAGTCCAGTTGTAAAGGCATCTACAATACGAATTGTCTTGACTCTTGCTGTTATAAACAGTTGGAAATTACACCAACTTGACGTCAAAAATGCGTTCTTGCATGGCCACCTCTCTGAGACCATTTACATGGAGCAACCACCTGGGTTTAACGATCCTACTCGCCCAAATCATGTTTGCAAATTAAATAAAGCTCTATATGGCCTCAAGCAAGCACCTCGTGCCTGGTTTCATCGCTTGAGCTCGTTTTTGATCAACAATGGATTCTTATGCAGCAAGGCCGATCCCTCGTTTTTATTTTTAAACGAAACGCTTGCATACTCTACTTACTTGTCTATGTTGATGATCTGATTTTGACAGGCAATAATGAGGGAATTCTTATGTCTTTTATCAAAAAGCTTCATTCTGAATTTGCCATCAAAGATCTGGGCTTAGTAAACTACTTTCTTGGGCTTGAAGTGAAGCACAGCAAAGATGGTCTATTTTTGAGCCAAAGCAAATATGCCTATGAAATAACGGAAATAGCAAAACTATTGAACGCCAAGCCAGTTCACACGCCTCTAGCTTCGCATGAGAACCTGACTTCGCAAGGCACTGCTCTCGAGGATCCATCTGAATATCGATCCCTCGTCGGCGCCCTTCAATACCTCACGATAACACGCCCTGATATTTCATACTCTGTCAATCAAGTGAGCCAGTTCTTAAAAGCGCCCACTATAGAAAACTTCCAGAATGTCAAACGAATTATTCGATACATCAAGGGGACGCTAGATTTTGGTCTAACTTTCTCTCGTCCTTCCTCGACGACTTTAGTCGGTTACTCGGATGCTGACTGGGCCCGTTGCCTTGAGACTCGTCGCTCTACCTATGGGTATAGTATATTTCTTGGGGGGAATCTCGTCTCCTGGAGTGCAAAGAAGCAACCCACTATCTCACGTTCAAGTTGCGAATCCGAATACCGTGCTATGGCTAACACGGCTGCTGAAATTGTCTGGATCACTCATCTTCTTCGTGAACTCCATGCCTTGCCTTGTACTCGGCCTACGCTCTTATGTGACAATCAGAGTGCCTTATTTTTGACTCAAAATCCTGTCTCTCACAAGCGCTCCAAGCACATTGATTTAGATTATCACTTTATTCGTGAGTTGGTCTCCTCTGGCAAACTTCTTACGATGTTCGTTCCAACCAAGCTTCAAGTGGCTGACATCTTCACGAAAAGTCTTCCGCGGCCCCAGTTTGAACACTTCCGCTCATTGCTACGTCTTGGTCCACCACCTATTGCTTGAGGGGGGATATTATTTGTATGTATTGTATAGTGTAGGGTACCTTTTGTATTTTACTTATTCTTCTTGTACCCCTTTGTATTATTTCCTTTTATAAATACAATCTCCCTAATTGGGGAAGTATCATTGGAAATAAATCCAATGATACTACGGTATGGTTTTCAATTAACATGTGTACTTGAGGTTTAAGAGTTGCTTGGGTGTGCAATTCTAAAGTGAACATTGTTGGCATTAATAAGAGTTGATTTTGTTAGGCTGTGCGGTATAGAATAGTTGGGTAAGTTTCACATTTTATCTCAACAACAATTTTCTTACAAAAACTCAAGTTTTTTCAGGTACATCTTATCCAATTAACCATCTATTTGTTTTGTGTAAAGATGTCACATAATATTCGAGTTACCAAGTGGATTAATTGCCTATTATTTGGTTATTTGTAGGTCTCAAAGCCTTTGAATCAAGTCCTATCATCTCTGTTGGTCAAGAACCTCACTCAAATTCAGCACAATAATTCAGTATTATATATGTTTTATATGTACTTTTGTTTGTTTCTTTATTATTAAAATCAAATAATAGCTTACTGTTATCCACCTCATAGATAACCACTTCCACTTTTTGATGTTGGTTTTTTAAACTCCCTCTATAAATGCAGGTGACAAAGTCAATGATACTAAACCAACAAGATGGAGAAAAACTTTTGTGATCCAACCATATGAAATGTACCAAGTCTATCAAGCAACATATTAAATAAACTAACGACCCCGCAGCAACGCGCGGGTCTTTTACTCGTACCATTAATGTTGCATATCTATCGACTATCGTTGATGTAGCCGTTGACATGATCAAACAGGTTACTGTCACTAGAAGTCGCATGATATATATCCATCGTTACCCGCCTTTATTCGCATGATATATATCCATTCTCTAATGTAGCTCCTTGATAATTAATTCGTTTTTTTATTTTGCCTTATAAATTTTTTTTTTTGATGAATCTTCCATTAATAATTTCATAAGAAACATACACGACTTAAGTCAATACGCAGGAAAGACGGGCAACAAGCTGCGCTGCCAGCCAAAAGGAAACCAATAAGGAAAAAAAAAGGTTGTAGGGAAACCAATAACTATCATTTCACACCACCGACTTTTTAGTCAACTCAACGGCAAATTAGTCCTCACCACCGTTTGACAACGAACCTCCGTTGCAGCTCTTCCATCCCCAGTACCTTTGAGTACGTTAAAACTAACCTATCCACACCACCACTCGCCACCGTATTCCCCACCCTACGCCACCTACATCCGCCGCCGCCCAGAGCCGTATTTGAGAACGTAAAATTTCTTTTTGGCCCGGCACAGGAAAAAAAAATAGTGCCCCTTTATTGGATCAAAAATATAAAAAAAATACTGGACTGGACCTAGTATATATATAATGGGTACGAAATACATTTATGTTTTCGTTAACAAACCCAAACCAGCAGGTGTTCATCCTTTTCAACTACAAACATCCCCGACATATATAGACAATGCATCAAAGTTTCATATCCTGCCATGTATGTATGTGTGTCCTTTTTCACAGGAAAGATAAACAGAGAATTTGGAACCAAAATAGAAACAAATCAACAAAACATCTCCTTAGAAGCATTTCTTGTGAACTATAGCTCGACCACATTCCTCATATTCCTGTTTGGATATCCAGAGCTTATTCATACAAAAGCAAAAAATAAAAAGTTAGTTTTGAAAACTCCTTTCGTGATCGACCTATGAATGAGTCAATTTAAGTTTTGTAGTCTCAAATGAGTCAAACTCAAATAAAAGGGTAGCATCTTGTTTAAGGGTCTGTGAAAGTTTACGTTTATTGAATACAACTCTTAAATTGTTTTCAACCCCAATCTAACTTGGCAAGTCATCTGAGGCAATAGAATTATTACCTTTTGAAAGGTAGCCAGAGATGTAAGGATTGATCCCCCTATCCAGGTACTGATTTTTCTATCAGGGGCCGCAACCACCTTGATATCCATGCCACTAGGGGCGAGAGCCGTGATCTCCTTTTTCATACGGTCAGCGATTCCAGGGAACATTGTTGAACCACCACTTAGCACAATGTGTCCATAAAGATCCTTCCATAATTCAGCATTACATTTCATGATGGAATTGTAGACAGTCTCATGAATACCTGCAACATCTTCCATTTCAATCAGGAGGTCTGGCTTGAAGAGAGCCTCTGCACAACTAAATCTCTCTGCTTCAATTGTCATTACATTTCCATCAGGCAATTTATAATCTTTATCAACAACAGAGGACCTATTTTTTGCAGTTTTAAGCTCTTGCTCATAATCAAGAGCCACATATGCAACCTTTTCTTTTATGTCACGCACAATTTCTCTGTCCGCACTGGTGGTTAACTCGTAACCTCTTTCCCTCAGGATCTTCATTAGGAAATCTGTAATGTTAGCGCCAGCAAGATCAAGACGGAGGATGGATTGAGGAAGCCCATAACCGATATAAATTGGGATAGCGTGTGAAACACCCTCTCCAGAATCCAACACGATACCTATAGTGGTAATAAACTAATAATAGTAGTATATTCGTATGACCTCAAAATCTAACAGACGCATGCATAATAAATGTTAGGAAACAAAAGCGCGTCTAACCAGTTGTACGGCCGCTTGCATACATAGAAAGTACAGCGGTGAGAGCAACATGCATGGCTGGAACATTGAAGGTCTCAAACATGATTTCAGTCATCTTCTCTCTGTTTGCTTTTGGATTTAATGATGCCTCGGTAAGAAGCAGGGGGTGTTCTTCAGGAGCCACACGAAGCTCATTATAAAAGGTGTGGTGCCAGATCTTCTCCATGTGGTCCCAGTTTTTGACAATACCATGCTCCATTGGATATGTCAAATTCAGCGTACCTCTTTTTGACTGGGCTTCATCTCCTATATAATGATCTTTCCGGCCCATGCCTACCATAACGCCGGTGTGACGTGGCTCACCTACAATACTCGGAAATACTGCCTTCGGAGCATCATGACCACCAAACCCAGCCTGTATAGATTGAAATTGAACGAAATCAGATAATAATAATATAATAATTTACCAACAGATCATGCTTGCCAAGAAACAGTAACATGCAACACTAACCTTCATAACAGCACTTCCATTGTCCAAAACAAGGGGCTGAATATCTTCGTTCCAATTGTTCATTTTTAATTTTTATAAAACTGGTACACGAACATGCAATACAAAGTACGAAACTAATGGAAGCTAACTAATGTTTGGTTTTGAATCTAAGAATTTTAGCTGAAGACAAAACCTGCTTTTGATCCGGGGTAAAGAAGTCAACGGTTCAGAATGAAGAGATGGCTGAAGAAAGCAATCAACTGATTGTGGATCTGGGTGAACAAGTCCTCGCTTCAGTGACAGGAGGGAGGTTGGTTGACATTTTGTTTTCACATCATCAATTATTCATCTATTATTAATATAAATAAATATAAATATAATATAAGAGGGGGTCATCACCATGTTGATAGCAACTCCCTTTTCCAACGCGTTTTAGACATGTTACATGGGGTTTCATCATATCATATATCATATATTTATATTTAAATTATATTTATATAGGTAAAGATCATGTGAAAACCCCTTCTTAGCCTAAAAACCTAAAAACCACTTAAATGAAGGTTAATAAAGTAATTTAATATTTAATATTATCACTACCACACTCCCCCCATGTTTCATATATTCACAACACCAGGGGCGAATCTTTTAATGTACCAGCAGTGACCTCGGTCACTGCTGGTTTTTTGTTCAGAGGTACCGAATATACGTGTTTTACGAATAAACTTTTTATATATACGTGTTTTACGAAGAAAATTTTTATATATATCGCCTCGGTCACCACTAAAAAAAATTTATATATTGATTCGGTCACCACTAATTTTCGGTTACCCACGAAAAAAATTTCAAGATCCGCCACTGCACAACACCCCCCCCCCCCTCAACCGTGTTGCATATATGCAACATAATTTTGTTGTATATATATAAACCCCCCACCCCACCCCCCCCCCCCCCCGGTGTTGCATGTATGCAACATAATTATATTGCATATATATAACCTATAACCTCCACCTCACCCTCGTGTTGCATATATGCAACGTAATTATAATGCATATATATATAACCCCTAATCCGCACCCCAGCCACCCACCCGTGTTGCATATATGCAACATAATTTTATTGCATATATATAACCCCCCCGGTGTTGCATATATACAACATAATTATATTGCATATATATAACCCATAACCCGCACCTCACCCACCCCACCCCGTGTTGCATATATGCAACATGATTATAATACATATATATAAGCCCAAATCCGCACCCCACCCACCCACCCACCCCCACCCTGTGTTGCATATATTTAACATAATTGTATTGCATATATATAACCCCTAACCCGGACCCCAGCCCACCCCCTCCCCCCGCCCGTGTTGCATATATGCAACATAAATGTGTTGCGTATATACGACTCCTAACCCGCACCTCCTCACACCCCTCCTACCCCACCCACCCCCACCACCACCCCATGTTACATATATGCAACACAATTGTGTTGCATATATACAACAACGAATAATCTAAACTTAGATACGAGATTATTGATATTGTCACTCGATGCGCGGATCGTTTAATATCCCGTCCGGGTAAGCTTACTTTACTGTGCGACGATCTACTTGCTATTAAAGGTAGTGGTTTTTACAAATATTACATGTTGCTAGTGTTGTACTTTATGGATTTTAGAGTTGTGTGTGTATGCAATATAATATCTATAATATAATATCTATTAGGTTTATGTGTTGACATATTTTTTT
Source organism: Deinandra increscens subsp. villosa (assembly GCA_039602395.1). Lineage (NCBI taxonomy): Eukaryota > Viridiplantae > Streptophyta > Magnoliopsida > Asterales > Asteraceae > Deinandra > Deinandra increscens. The sequence continues at coordinate 8,734,830 of JBCNJP010000007.1, read as the reverse complement.
TCAATTATATTATGTTTATGCAATATGAATACATGTTGTATATATGCAACATCCCTACATGCTTCGTTTATGCAACTCCAATTTACATAGCATGATGTATTTTAACTGAACGGAACAAGCAAGAAGAAAAATCCCAAAACAAAGTACAAAGGTAGGTATTTTACACCACATTCACAATACAAAAATTACAACAAATTACGATCAAATTCAATGTAGCAAGTTCACACGTCGAGCTAATGAATCCCTCGTAGGCTCAAGCAATGAACCGCCTCTCCAACTCCAATTTACTATGTTTCTTTGACTTTGATTTGAGATCATTTCCATCACTTTAACTTTTTTATTTATCTAACAATCATATGAATCTGGGAACCTATTCACGAGATTAAAGTTGTCAATCCATCTGTCCAACCAAAATTTAATTGAGTTTACATCCACTTATGTCATTAAGATGAATTCTAGAAGTGAAACTATTTGGTATATATCTTGTACTTTTTCGTCATGAAATTTACACATCAACATTATATTAAAATAATATTGTTTACAACTTTAAAATAAATATGTATATACTTATGATGCATATATGCAACTTGATTGTGTTGCATATATGCATCATGACTGTGTTGTGTTGCATATATGCAACATATAGTGTGTTGTGTATATGCAACATGGTTGTGTTGTGTATATGCAACATGACTGTATGTTGTTTATATGCAACATAACTGTATGTTGTTTATATTCAACATGACTATATGCTGCTTATATGCAACATGATTGTATGCTGCATATATTCAACATGACAATATGTTGCATATACTCAACATAACTGTATGTTGCATATATGCAACATGACTGTGAAGATAAAGCTGAATTCAAGATTGAACCAGAAACAAAATTAAATGGTAAAGATGAAGTTGAATTCAACCGATGGAGGTTTTATTGAAAGCCTTGTCAGGTCTGATTTTTTAGTCCACTATGTTATTGCAGATTCTGAAGTAACAAAACTCAAATAGAAACACATATGTGAATCAAAATAGGTAAACAACTGTCGACCCTCAAATAGAAACACGAGTGTCAATCTGAATAGAAACACAGAAGTTGATAACCCATGACTATCGATCCCCATATAATTAAATTGGAGGGAAATTGAGCGACTATACACATTCTGACGCAAGGTTCGATGTTCAGATTGAGCGACAATACCTATTTGCTACTACAAGAAATTACTATCAACAACGATTGTAAAGATTAATAGGAAAAACATTTGATTCTAACCCTTGGTCTCATAATCTGAGCATACAAGGCTTTGGATTGCCTTCTTGTGGAAGAGGAGTTACCGATCCAATTTCTACAAAACCAAAATCTAATCCATGTAAACCTTCAACAACTTCTATATTTTTATCAAATCCAGCTAAGAGACCTATTGGATTAGAAAACCTCCTTCCCCAAACTTCAAGCCCTAGTATTTGCTGATCTGGCCTCTTTTCTTTAGGGACCAACCCGCGAGCTGCAACAGAGATAGCAAGGCAGTGAGCAACCTCAGGATCCAGTAATGCAAACAAAGGATTTGCAATTTTTGTTGCTAAGAATAACCAGCCACTGCATAATTTTCCATCAAGGTTCAAGGGTAAGAACCAAAGCCAATGAAACAAGAATAAATGATGGTCAATGCAAACTAATATTTTGATTAGGATATGGCTGATTAAATCGTATAAGCACTACAAAACATTATATGGTGTTCCATATTGGTATATTGGCACATGAGATGCAATGAAACATGAACCACATGACAAACTTATGAATGATAAAACTATATCTGAAAGCTCTAATTCCTGTAGTATATCCAGAATAAGGACCTGAATGTTGCTTCATCCATAGTACTTGCATAAGCTCCCCCAACCAGATTGATAACGATTCCTGTAAGTAATCTCCTCTACAGTTTAAGATAACTTTTGAAAGTTACAAATTTTAGGGTTTGCGATTCCAATTTTGTAAAGAATTTTGAACCTGACTAGATAACAACTTCTGTTAAGTTAGGGTGAAATAATTTTATCCTGAAGCCACCCATTGCCATTGCGGATTTACCCTAAAACTGCCCATCGCCATATGTAGTTTCACTGGAAAACATTTCTCGTGCCACCCTACACGAATGCGTCCCACGAATCTGATCCACTTATGAGAAAAGCTAACCACCCAACTACACACACGTACACATGTATACATTTAGATAAGATACATGGAGAAAGAGTAAGACAAAATATAGAGAACAGAGAGAGATTGGGAGCTTTTATATGGGTTCATCTTCTATTGATTAGGAATGTGACATCCGAGAATTTCAAGGTTTACTTCCGTTAGACAATTCCGTTAGTTACGTTATAAGTACTAACTTAGTAACTAATGCATAACTAGGCCGAATACGTCCACGACCTTTGGTTGATCACCGAACCCGCCCTTATGTGCTATGTGTTCATTTATTAATGTCATTATGTGCAATGTGATTTAAACGCATGATTTAATATTATGAATAGCATGACAAATTGTAAATCCTTGATTATGTGAAAATTACCTAAGTTGTGCAACCAGCGAAACTACCGGGCGAAACTGTAGTGTCGCCCGGTAGCCAGCTAAGCTAATCAATTAAAACGTGACCAGAGCCAGTTTCGCCTGTCCAGCGAAACTGCCAGCGAAACTAGCCTCTGATATAAATAATCTTAATAAACCCTAGTTCTCCCATTTTGCCTCATTTACACAAAAACACACACACTCTCCTGAAACTCCTGGACCAGCTGATTCCAGCCGAGAACCACCAAGAATCAGCTATCATTCCGAGTTGTGAAGATCATCCATCGATCCTAGATCAACCGTGAGTCCCAAAACCACCATTTTTATGCTTTTCTATGTGTTTCTTCATAAAGCATGCCTAAATCTCTGTGTTATCGTTAGATCTTCTGTAGAAATGCTTAGGAATGCTAGATCTATCATAAAGTTTGCAACTTTACGTTTGAAATCCAACCATGATAGAGATTTATGCTATTTAGGTCACTTTAGGGTTTTAAATGCATTTTGGTGATTTGATGATGAACATGCATGAATAAGGTGTTAAAACTTGTTGTTTGATGTTGGTAAATGCCTATGTATACTAAACAATGAATTGCATGAAGTATGGAAGCTGTTAGGTTGATTTTTAGGCTGATCCGTATGTTTTTCGCGACTAGTGAAACTGTTAAGTTCTTTGGGCGAAACTATACAGCGAAACTGTATAGATCTCCCTCCAGCGAAACTGTGCTGGCGAAACTGTAGTGTCGCCCGCGAAACTGACCAAGACCAGCTCGAACGAAATTACCGAGCGAACCAACCTGAACGAAAGTTCAAACCAGTTTCATGCGAAACTAGGCTAGCGAAACCGTGCCAACAGTTTCGAGCGAAACTAGCCTAGCGAAACTGTGTCATCGGGTATTGCCTAGCGAAAGTGCTGCCCGTGCACACAGCGAAACTGACTAGCGAAACTGCTAGCGAAACTGAGACCAGAATCCAAACTTGTACAATTTACTTAAATGTTATGCCATAACTTACATGATTATGCCATGATGATACATGCTTTGATTTCTGATGCATATGAACCCTTGTTTATGATCAACCATCGGTGTCGTGTGTCTGTATGTCGAGTCATAGTTCCAACGTGCTATGTTATGGGCCATAGTGACGTTAAGTAAAGATTAGACACAAAACTAATACTTAAGACCTAAACGTGTTCATAGGTCTTCGTTAAACAAACTTGGATTTTATAGCAAGTGTAGCAGTGCAACCCAAGGTGAGTGTCACTAACCCAATTACCGTGAACCCGTTTGGGGTCACACCGAATAACTAAAAGTAAAACAATGCTGACAAACTCGAGAGTGCTACTCCCTGATGAACGTGAAAACTTGGAGTGCTCGGCACCCACTTGATGAACTTGAAGTGCTTTATGGGAAGCACTTGTGAATTACTTAAACAACTATTTCTGAAACGAAACTGAAAACACTTTTGAGATTCATGAGAATCCAGTAAACCTTTTTAATATGGCTAGTGTAGGTTAAAGTCTAAACCACATGATATCACATGATTTCTAAGGATGCCTTGAAAACTTAAAAGTCCTCAACTAAATTGTACCATTAATTGTAAAGCGAGGGGATGTTGGGTAGATCTACTGGAGTTTGACAAACTCCGCCCCGTGGCACGAGGAGTGCACGGAGGTACAATATCAGCCTATCTGACCGTGATCCCGAGAGGACACGGGGGAGGCAAAACCCGCGATGACGTAGGTCCGCAGTTCTGATGGCACGGCCACTACAATAATTTATGGTCAACTTTGGTACAAACTTCCTTAGTGCATGGAACAACGGATTAGCTACCCGCGATATCGGTTGAGCACTTTAACCATACAAAACTAGTACATACCCGATAACGTAGGTTACGGACAATACTTTTCACTAAACCACAATAATATGATTTTGGATATCACTAAGCATTGTTTTCCACAAATAAATATTACTTAAAGTATATGTTGATACGTTTATGATTATAAGACCGGGCCACTGTGTGACAAGCCCACTGTGAACTCACCAACCGTTAGGTTGACACTTGCGTGGTTTAAACTTTTGCAGATCGCTGAAGAGTATCCGGAGCAGGTTGACATGGCACATGAAGACTTTTATTTTAGTCAAAACTTAATTGGAAATTTAAAACAATGATTATGTAAAGCACGTGGTTAGTGCTAAAGATAATGTTTTCCGCTGCGTACTGTTAAACTGTTTTATTTATTAATGTTTGGACTTTACTCTGATTCGTTTAGTATTTGTAACTAATGGTTGTGGTCCTGGTCTGGTCGCACCCCTTAACGGTATAAACTCCGTTAGTGGTTAATTTGGGGGTGTGACAGATTGGTATCAGAGCCATAAGTTGCAGAGAACTGGAATCATTTTGAAAAACGATTTGGAAACTGCAACTTGAAACCTTAGTTACAAACGAACAAACAAATTCCCAAAACCAAAATAATTACGTGCCAACCTGGGATACTCGCTCTGCTGTGTAAGTAAAAGCTTAGTACGTATGTATATATATATATATATATATATATATAAATATATATATAGACCGTGTCTAGGAAGTCTAACGGAAAGCCTTAGGAAATTTTCACACACGAATACGAAACGCGAACGCTAATACGCGCACTATGCCGGGGGAAAGCGATAACGAAACGATGCTACACGATATGTCCTGATTTCTACTGCGATGACTACGCCGACGGTGACTTTTATGGGGAAGCCGACTTTCGACGATAGTACTCACGACTTACGACGTTCCTCGACGACGCCTCCATTTTGCACAAAATTTTCTGGACTAACAGTGGGATAACGGGAATTGTTAATATACATATTATGGGATATGTATAAAGTATAACTGTGACTGAACACTGGCTACCTTAACTGTTCAGCAAAATGGCTGGAAGAGCGGGAAGAAACAACATTAACTTGACACCCGCGCAACTGCAAGCGAAGATTAACGAACATGTGCAAGCTGCCGTGGCAGCCGTCCAAGCTACAATTGCCGCGCATGGTAATTATTATGCCGGTTAAGGCACAAAGCGATTATATTTTGAATTGTTTAAAACCCGAACTATTTATTGCATCAGGAAACCAGCATCACTGTACGTTTAAGTCTTTCATGGACTGTAAGCCGATGACGTTCTCCGGCGAGGAAGGAGCGGTGGGACTCCTTAGATGGATCGAGAAGTCTGAAAAGGTTTTCTCCATGTGTAACTGCCCTGCTAACGACAAAGTGAAGTTCGCGACTGGTACCTTTGAGGGCACTGCTCTCTCTTGGTGGAATGCTGAAATCCAGATGATTGGGATTGATGCGGCTAATAACATGCAATGGGAAGCATTTAAGGAACTGATTATGGAGGAGTACTGTCCCCGTGACCAAGTAAAGAAGCTAGAAGGTGAATTCTTGAATCTGAAGATGACTGGGTCTGAAATTGAACAATATACTGCGCGTTACCATGAGTACGCGGTCTTGTGCCCCACGATGGTTGATGCTGAGTTCAAACGCATTGAGCGTTATCTGGAAGGCCTCGCGCCTCAAATCAAAGGATTAGTGACTGCCAGCAACCCCGCAACCGTGCAGCAAGCCATCCGTTTGGCTCACAAACTTACTGATCAGGAGGTTGAGAAGGGTACACTTCCTGCAAAGGCCACAGAGAAGACTGCCCTTAGTGGCAAGAGAAAAGCTGATGATGAAGCTCCTGAAAACTCACTGAACAATCAGAGTGTTGGAAACAGCACTGGGAGGTCTTATAATTCTCAAGGTCAAAGTAAGAGGTCTGGAAACAACAGTGGTAACAACCGCCAGGGCGGAAATGGTCAGAGCAACTACAGGGGTAACCTGCCTTTGTGTAACAAGTGTGGGAAACATCATGCTGGTGTTTGTAGAAAGAATCTGAGCTGTGAAAAGTGTGGAAAGAAAGGCCACGAAGCAAAAGACTGTTGGGCAACCCTACCTGAGCAACAAAACCGCCAAAGGCAAAACAACAACAACAACAATCATGGCAACAACAACTATGGGAACAACCGTAACGGGCAAGGAAACAACCAGAACAACAATGGTGGAGCCCGTGGCTGTTTTGAATGTGGTGCTCAAGGCCACATTAAGAGGGACTGCCCGCAGCTGAGAAGACAGGGTAATGGTAATCAAGGAAACAACGGTGGAAATGGTAATGGTGGAGGTAATGGCAATGGGAATGGTAATGGTAATGGTGGGAATGGTAGAGGTCGAGCTTTCGTCATGGGTCAAGGAGAAGCTCGCAACGACGCCAACGTGATTAATGATAAATTTATATTGAATGGTTTCTTTGCTACTGTGTTATTTGATTCTGGTGCTGAAAGAAGTTTTATTTCCACTAAGTTTGCTAAACTAATTAATGCTAAACCGGTTGCCTTAGACGCTAAGTACGTGGTAGAGCTAGCAAATGGTAAACTTCATGATACGACACAGATAGTTAAGGACTGTAAGTTAGAACTAACTGGCCATACGTTAGGAATTGATCTTATGCCTTTCCCGATTGGTAGTTTTGACGTTATAGTAGGGATGGATTGGTTATCTGAGAATCGAGCTGAAATCTTATGTAAAGAAAAAGTGGTTCGTATCCCACTCGAAGGAGGTAAAGTGTTAACGGTCCAAGGTGAAAAAGGTGGAACAGTAACTGGTATTATTTCGTTTCTCAAAGCTCAAAAGTGCCTTCGTAAAGGTCACTTCGTGATTCTTGCCAACGTCACCGATTCGACACTTCCCGAGCGCAGAATCGACGACTACCCGATAGTCCGCGACTTCCAAGATGTATTTCCTGAAGATTTGCCTGGTCTGCCTCCATTTCGACAAGTAGAGTTTGGAATCGACTTAGTTCCTGGAGCGTCTCCGATTGCACGCGCACCTTATCGTTTGGCAGTAAGCGAACTCAACGAACTCTCCGCACAACTTCAAGAGCTACTCGACAAAGGGTTTATTCGTCCAAGTTCGTCTCCATGGGGAGCACCGGTTTTGTTTGTTAAGAAGAAAGATGGGGCGTTCCGTATGTGTATTGATTACCGAGAACTTAACAAGGTTACGATCAAGAATCGGTATCCACTTCCTCGAATCGACGATCTCTTCGATCAGCTGCAAGGTTCGAGTTACTTTTCAAAGATTGATCTACGGTCTGGATATCACCAACTTCGCGTTCATGATGAAGATGTCCCCAAGACTGCTTTCAGAACTCGCTATGGTCATTACGAGTTTTTGGTTATGCCGTTTGGGCTAACAAATGCGCCTGCTGTATTCATGGATCTGATGAATCGAGTGTGCAAGCCGTACCTCGATAAGTTTGTGATAGTCTTCATCGATGATGTTTTGATCTACTCCAAGACGAAGGAAGAACACGAGAATCATCTGCGACTTGTCTTGGAATTACTTCACAAGGAACAGCTTTATGCTAAGTTTTCAAAGTGCGATTTTTGGATTCGCGAAGTCCAGTTTCTTGGACACATTGTCGATCAGAATGGAATCCATGTCGACCCAGCTAAAGTGGAGGCTATCAAGAATTGGCCTACTCCAAGGGCGCCGACCGAAATCCGACAATTTTTGGAACTTGCCGGATATTACCGAAGATTTATTAAGGGCTTCTCGCAATTGGCTCAACCCTTAACAGCTTTAACGCACAAAGGAGTGCAATATAGATGGGGTGAAAAAGAAGAACGCGCGTTTCAAACTCTTAAAGATATGTTATGTTCAGCTCCAATCCTCGCGTTACCCGACGGAATTGACGACTTTGTGGTTTACTGTGATGCATCAATCCAAGGACTCGGTTGCGTGTTGATGCAACGTGATAAAGTGATTGCCTATGGGTCCAGGCAACTGAAGGATACTGAGAAGAATTATACAACGCATGATTTGGAATTAGGAGCCGTTATTCATGCACTCAAGATTTGGAGACATTACCTCTACGGAACAAAGTGCATGATATTTACCGACCACAAGAGCTTACAACACATCTTTAATCAGAAGGATCTCAACATGCGACAACGACGGTGGGTCGAGCTACTGAATGACTATGACTTAGCAATTAAGTATCACCCGGGAAAAGCCAATGTTGTGGCTGATGCACTAAGTCGAAAGGAGTACGAAAAGCCTCGACGAGTACGAGCGCTGCAACTTACCATCCACACGGGATTGCCGGACCGGATCCGCGATGCCCAACAAGAAGCTTTGAAGGAAGAAAACTTCGCAGCTGAAGCACTGCGAGGGGTAGATGGTAATTCTGAAGTTAAGTCTGACGGACTCAGGTATTACAATGACAGAATTTGGGTTCCTTTACTTGGAAATCTTCGTGAGCTCGTGATGGACGAGACTCACAAGTCAAGGTATTCGGTGCACCCTGGATCGGATAAAATGTACCAGGATTTAAAGGGTTTGTATTGGTGGCCGAATATGAAAGCCGACATCGCGCGATATGTGGCTAAGTGTTTAACGTGCTCAAGAGTCAAGATCGAGTACCAAAAGCCTTCTGGGCTATTACAGCAACCAAAGATCCCAGAATGGAAATGAGAGGATATCTCAATGGATTTTGTAACGGGATTACCTCATCGGTCGAATCGACCGGATGCGATTTGGGTAATCATTGATCGGTTAACCAAATCTGCACACTTCATTCCAATGAAAGAAACTGATAATATGGATAAGTTAACTAAGCTGTACATTGACCGAATTGTGGCACGTCATGGAGTGCCTAAGACTATTATCTCTGATCGAGATCCTCGATTTACTTCCCGCTTATGGCAATCTATGCAAGAAGCACTGGGAACCAGACTAGACATGAGTACAGCCTATCACCCGCAGACCGACGGTCAGACGGAAAGAACTATTCAGACTTTAGAAGACATGCTCCGAGCTTGCGTTCTCGACTTCGGTAAAGACTGGGAAACTCATCTTCCGTTGGTGGAGTTCTCCTACAACAACAGTTATCATTCAAGTATCGGTGCAGCACCTTTTGAAGCTCTTTACGGCAGAAAATGTAGATCGCCCGTATGTTGGGCCGAAACGGGTGAGAGAGGACTCACTGGACCAGACCTCATTCAGGATACAACTGAACGGATCATTCAAATCAGAAAGCGGATAGCCGCAGCACGTGACAGACAAAAGAGCTATGCCGACAAACGCCGTAAGCCTTTGAAGTTCGAGGTAGGCGACAAGGTGCTATTGAAGGTATCTCCCTAGAAAGGTGTGATACGCTTCGGAAAGCGTGGAAAGCTGAATCCTCGCTATATCGGTCCTTTTGAAATCATCGGGGAAGTAGGCCCGGTGGCCTACCGATTACAACCTTGGTCTCATAATTTGAGCATACAAGGCTTTGGATTGCCTTCTTGTGGAAGATGAGTTACCGATCCAATTTCTACAAAACCAAAATCTAATCCATGTAAACCTTCAACAACTTCTATATTTTTATCAAATCCAGCTAAGAGACCTATTGGATTAGAAAACCTCCTTCCCCAAACTTCAAGCCCTAGTATTTGCTGATCTGGCCTCTTTTCTTTAGGGACCAACCCGCGAGCTGCAGCAGAGATAGCAAGGCAGTGAGCAACCTCAGGATCCAGTAATGCAAACAAAGGATTTGCAATTTTTGTTGCTAAGAATAACCAGCCACTGCATAATTTTCCATCAAGGTTCAAGGGTAAGAACCAAAGCCAATGAAACAAGAATAAATGATGGTCAATGCAAACTAATATTTTGATTAGGATATGGCTGATTAAATCGTATAAGCACTACAAAACATTATATGGTGTTCCATATTGGTATATTGGCACATGAGATGCAATGAAACATGAACCACATGACAAACTTATGAATGATAAAACTATATCTGAAAGCTCTAATTCCTGTAGTATATCCAGAATAAGGACCTGAATGTTGCTTCATCCATAGTACTTGCATAAGCTCCCCCAACCAGATTGATAACGATTCCTGTAAGTAATCTTCTCTACAGTTTAAGATAACTTTTGAAAGTTACAAATTTTAGGGTTTGCGATTCCAATTTTGTAAAGAATTTTGAACCTGACTAGATAACAACTTCTGTTAAGTTAGGGTGAAATAATTTTATCCTGAAGCCACCCATTGCCATTGCGGATTTACCCTAAAACTGCCCATCGCCATATGTAGTTTCACTGGAAAACATTTCTCGTGCCACCCTACACGAATGCGTCCCACGAATCTGATCCACTTACGAGAAAAGCTAACCACCCAACTACACACACGTACACATGTATACATTTAGATAAGATACATGGAGAAAGAGTAAGACAAAATATAGAGAACAGAGAGAGATTGGGAGCTTTTATATGGGTTCATCTTCTATTGATTAGGAATGTGACATCCGAGAATTTCAAGGTTTACTTCCGTTAGACAATTCCGTTAGTTACGTTATAAGTATAAACTTAGTAACTAATGCATAACTAGGCCGAATACGTCCACGACCTTTGGTTGATCACCGAACCCGCCCTTATGTGCTATGTGTTCATTTATTAATGTCATTATGTGCAATGTGATTTAAACGCATGATTTAATATTATGAATAGCATGACAAATTGTAAATCCTTGATTATGTGAAAATTGCCTAAGTTGTGCAACCAGCGAAACTACCGGGCGAAACTGTAGTGTCGCCCGGTAGCCAGCTAAGCTAATCAATTAAAACGTGACCAGAGCCAGTTTCGCCTGTCCAGCGAAACTGCCAGCGAAACTAGCCTCTGATATAAATAATCTTAATAAACCCTAGTTCTCCCATTTTGCCTCATTTACACAAAAACACACACACTCTCCTGAAACTCCTGGACCAGCTGATTCCAGCCGAGAACCACCAAGAATTAGCTATCATTCCGAGTTGTGAAGATCATCCATCGATCCTAGATCAACCGTGAGTCCCAAAACCACCATTTTTATGCTTTTCTATGTGTTTCTTCATAAAACATGCCTAAATCTCTGTGTTATCGTTAGATCTTCTGTAGAAATGCTTAGGAATGCTAGATCTATCATAAAGTTTGCAACTTTACGTTTGAAATCCAACCATGATAGAGATTTATGCTATTTAGGTCACTTTAGGGTTTTAAATGCATTTTGGTGATTTGATGATGAACATGCATGAATAAGGTGTTAAAACTTGTTGTTTGATGTTGGTAAATGCCTATGTATACTAAACAATGAATTGCATGAAGTATGGAAGCTGTTAGGTTGATTTTTAGGCTGATCCGTATGTTTTTCGCGACCAGCGAAACTGTTAAGTTCTTTGGGCGAAACTATACAGCGAAACTGTATAGATCTCCCTCCAGCGAAACTGTGCTGGCGAAACTGTAGTGTCGCCCGCGAAACTGACCAAGACCAGCTCGAACGAAATTACCGAGCGAACCAACCTGAACGAAAGTTCAAACCAGTTTCATGCGAAACTAGGCTAGCGAAACTGTGCCAACAGTTTCGAGCGAAACTAGCCTAGCGAAACTGTGTCATCGGGTATTGCCTAGCGAAAGTGCTGCCCGTGCACACAGCGAAACTGACTAGCGAAACTGCTAGCGAAACTGAGACCAGAATCCAAACTTGTACAATTTACTTAAATGTTATGCCATAACTTACATGATTATGCCATGATATAACTTACATGATTATGCCATGATGATACATGCTTTGATTTCTGATGCATATGAACCCTTGTTTATGATCAACCATCGGTGTCGTGTGTCTGTATGTCGAGTCATAGTTCCAACTTGCTATGTTATGGGCCATAGTGACGTTAAGTAAAGATTAGACACAAAACTAATACTTAAGACCTAAACGTGTTCATAGGTCTTCGTTAAACAAACTTGGATTTTATAGCAAGTGTAGCAGTGCAACCCAAGGTGAGTGTCACTAACCCAATTACCGTGAACCCGTTTGGGGTCACACCGAATAACTAAAAGTAAAACAATGCTGACAAACTCGAGAGTGCTAGGCACCTCCCTGATGAACGTGAAAACTTGGAGTGCTCGGCACCCACTTGATGAACTTGAAGTGCTTTATGGGAAGCACTTGTGAATTACTTAAACAACTATTTCTGAAACGAAACTGAAAACACTTTTGAGATTCATGAGAATCCAGTAAACCTTTTTAATATGGCTAGTGTAGGTTAAAGTCTAAACCACATGATATCACATGATTTCTAAGGATGCCTTGAAAACTTAAAAGTCCTCAACTAAATTGTACCATTAATTGTAAAGCGAGGGGATGTTGGGTAGATCTACTGGAGTTTGACAAACTCCGCCCCGTGGCACGGGGAGTGCACGGAGGTACAATATCAGCCTATCTGACCGTGATCCCGAGAGGACACGGGGGAGGCAAAACCCGCGATGACGTAGGTCCGCAGTTCTGATGGCACGGCCACTACAATAATTTATGGTCAGCTTTGGTACAAACTTCCTTAGTGCATGGAACAACGGATTAGCTACCCGCGATATCGGTTGAGCACTTTAACCATATAAAACTAGTACATACCCGATAACGTAGGTTACGGACAATACTTTTCACTAAACCACAATAATATGATTTTGGATATCACTAAGCATTGTTTTCCACAAATAAATATTACTTAAAGTATATGTTGATACGTTTATGATTATAAGACCGGGCCACTGCGTGACAAGCCCACTGTGAACTCACCAACCGTTAGGTTGACACTTGCGTGGTTTAAACTTTTGCAGATCGCTGAAGAGTATCCGGAGCAGGTTGACATGGCACATGAAGACTTTTATTTTAGTCAAAACTTAATTGGGAATTTAAAACAATGATTATGTAAAGCACGTGGTTAGTGCTAAAGATAATGTTTTCCGCTGCGTACTGTTAAACTGTTTTATTTATTAATGTTTGGACTTTACTCTGATTCGTTTAGTATTTGTAACTAATGGTTGTGGTCCTGGTCTGGTCGCACCCCTTAACGGTATAAACTCCGTTAGTGGTTAATTTGGGGGTGTGACAAGGAACACTTGTTTATATAAACTACTTTGGTGAGGTCTTGAAAACAACGTATTTACTTAAGTACATACAAAATTCAAGATAGGACACTTACCTCTATTAAACGGTGCCTCTGTTTATGGGTCTTCCATCTTGATAGCTTGATTAAATCTTGCAACATTTCCAAATCACTCCAAATCGTCTCAAATAGTTTTCGCTCTCGATTTACTAACAACAAACCCTAACAATGTTCAAATTCAAATTTGTAATATACTTTCGGTTCGTCATCTTCAAACACATGGTAAAGTGAAATGCATTGGTGTGTAATCTAAGTATCTAACCACAGAAAAGTTACCATTCTGGAAGAAGGAGGAAGACTAGGTTTGGAAGTGGGAGTAGCGGAAGCAGAAGAAGAACAATAACACGTGCGATTGGCGAGGGGAACCGCCATTGATTTCAGCCTATGCGTTAAAGATCTTTTCAAGAATCTCCAATTCGCGACCGTCAATTCCAACATCGAATTCGCGAACCCTAATCCATCCAATTCGCGAACCCTAATCGATCTGGTACAATTATTGATGTTTGCGATCGTCAATTTGAGTGAAGAATTCGTGAACCCAAACGTATTGGGATCACGAACATACCAGATTTGGGTACGAACAATCCAGGTCGAAATTCGTGGGGGGAAATTAACCCTCCGACTATACTACTGATGATACTGATGATAGAGAAAAGAAAAAAGTTTCAAAAAAAGGTTTTTAGGTTTTTGGGATAAGGGGAGTTTTCAAGTGAACCTTAAATATATATGGATCTAGTATGAACATGATGTCATCAACGTATCTTTTGATATAAGTGGTATTCTTCTCTTAAAAATTAAAGTTCTACGTGAAAGTAAAGCTTTCTTTCTAAAAAACGAACTTAGGATGTTTGTAATAACCAAGCCGCAAACGTGCGGCCATATTGTAATCGAAAGAGAGGGGAGGAAACATACGTAATAAGGTTTTTTTTTAATTACCACATCCAAGGAAAGCTATATAATAAATAAGCGATACATATCCTCTAAATTAGGAGATTATACGAAACATAAATAAAGAGGATCAAATAAAATAATAAGAAATCTTATATTCTGTTGGACTTTTGGGAGAAAAACTATTGGAAAATGGGTTTTTCACTAAGTGTGAAAATGAGTTTTTCACTAACTTTGGACTAAAATAAAATACAGATAATATAGGTTGTTGCCTCTATATTTTATAGTTTTCTGTAGTATGTTGTGAGGGCTTTCCAACGCATCAAACCACGTCCAAATCCGAGCTCGTATGAATGAGATATCGATGCTCAAAGTTGAGGTCTCGCAACATGTGAAGCTGCGAAAATTAGAGAGGAAAATGCTAAGTATAACATGCTAACTCATCCTACATTGGTTGGGGAATGAAACCAAAAGTGGTTTATAAGGTGGGAACCTTACCAACTATTGTTTGCTTTAGTAGGACACATCCCTTGGACCCTGAGGGGTCCCTAACTCGCACTCGCACGCGCGCGCGCGTGGCGTGGGCGTATGAGGCGCAATGTGGCGCTTTGATGGCGCACTTTGCACTTCGCATAGCCGCGAGCCGCCTTATTGTTTTTAAGTTCAACTGGAAGTTGGTCCGGATGAAGTCCAGGCGGACAGGTTCAAGCAGAGTGGAGAGTTGAACCGGAAGAACAGGTTCAAGCGGAACCAGTTCAACCGGAAGGTAGTTCAAGCGGACCTGTGTGGTCCGAGCGGAACCGAGTTCAACCTGAACAGTGGTTCCAGTTGAAGTTCAAGCGGAGGTTGAACCGGAAATTCTTCCGGTTGAAGTTGGAACGGACCGGAAGATCAGTTCTTCCGGATGACAGCTGTTACGCGGAGATTCCTCAGGAATGACAGCTGTAAACGCGTTTTGAGCTAATTAAGGTAATTCCGCTTTAATTAGAAATCAATTTGCATTAAAGACGTTTAATGCAAAGTTTGACTACAAATTATTTTAGAGTGCTCTCCAAGACTCCCACCACTATATATACAGCCTCATTAGTTGAGGCTAGACACACCAGAATTCACAGAATTATTTCTCTCTACCTCTCCTCACTATTTCTCTCATCTTCTTCATCGTTCTTCATTTCTTCAAGTTTCAAGGTAACTTCAAGTTTAGAGTTTTCCCGGCCGTACAATACGGTTTAGGCGATTGTACCCTGGGAAACAAAATGGATCTTCGGTAGACCCGAAATTTGTTTTAAGGGACCCGGGTTTTGACCCGAATCCTTCGCCAAGGATCTCTTGAATCCTTTCTTGTCTTCAAAAGATTTTCTCAAAATTTTCTAAAAGTTTCTGTCACCTTTTCTTTTAATCAAATCTTAATTTCCTCATTATAAATTTTGTCATGTTCTGTGCTTCATTTCATTTGTAGTGAAATTTCATTTTAATTTTTTATTCATTTCTTTGTATTGTATTTCATTTCAGTGTAATATTTTATTATTTCCTTGTAATCGTTGATAGGAGTAGATTAGTTATTTCCATTGTATTGTATTATTTCCATTTGTTGTAATCGTAATAAAATAAAAAGTATTTATTTTATTTAAATTACGAACGGTTTTCCTACATATTCCCCTCAAGATGGAGCATGCAAATTTGTCATGCCAATCTTGCCAAGAAGAAAATGAAGCTGTTAGGCCTTTTGTTAGCAAGTCAGCTACTTGCATTTTACTGCTTATGTTCATGGGAACAATCTCTTTGGACTCAACACGCTCACGCACAAAATAACAGTCCATCTCTACATGTTTAGTTCTTTCATGGAACACAAGATTATTTGCTATATGTCGTGCAACTTGATTATCACAAAACAAAGTTGTAGGCTTCGAAACATGAACCTGGAACTCGCTGAGCAACCAACGAACCCAAATTATTTCACTTACAGTAGTTGCCATTGCTCGGTATTCGGCTTCAGCAGACGAGCGTGAGACAACAGACTGCTTTTTAGTCCTCCAAGAAATGGGGGTACCACCTAGTAGAAGGAAGTATCCGGTACGAGATCGCCTTGTATAAGGACACCCCAACCAATCAGAGTCACAATAAGCAGTTAAGGTAGGTTCTCCTCCCCGAGATAGAAGAATACCTTGGCCCGGTGTACCTTTTAGATACGCAAGTACTCTATTTGCCGCTTCTAAATGGTTGCTTCGTGGGTCTGCTACAAATTGGCTTAAAACATTGACGGAGTATGTAATATGTGATCGTGTTGCTTTCAAATAGAGAAGTCGACCAATCAATCGATGATACCGACTTGCATCTACACGTGGTTCATGCTCTCCTTTGTCTAATTTTAAACCTTGCTCAATAGGAAAAGAACTCGGTTTGCAACCTAAGCGCCATTTGCATGCCTTCGGTGATTGCCTAGTTACCTGAGAAATCATGAGTTTAAAACGGGTCAACATAATGTTGGTGAGGTTCACAGGTTTATGACTCGATAATGAATTGTAAAACAGTTTGGCATACTTAAATATTACGTTGGTTTACCGTTGTGGTTGTATGAACTCACCTGAACCTTGATTTCAAATACTAACGGTTTACCCACCCATGGTATCTCGCCTGAGAGATACTGAACATAGTAGAATAAATTACGTGTACCCCTTGACAATTACCGGCGTCAGGATTGGAGCGACCAAATCAGGGTAGGGTTGTCAACCCAAATAGATCTATTCACTAGCTATCGTTTCGCACTGAAATTGCTTGAGCGTGAGGATCTATTACTTAGTCGTAATGAAATCAATGTTAAACGTGAAGAACACAACGAGTAAATACAAATATGCTTTGTATTAACCACAGAGAGTTTACACAGAGACACTTAGAAGATATGACCCAGAAGCCCATCAATTCTATTACAAGACAACTATTTATACACATGTAAACCCGCTGGTCTGAACCTCAGGTTCGGCCCATGGTTCGACCATGTCCGAACCTCAGGTTTGGCCCATGGTTCGACCATGTCCGAACTCCAGGTTCGGCCTGAGTTCGGACCTCAGCAATCTTGCTTGTTCCGTCTTGTATTCGATACTTCACATGACGATCATGACCATGTATCAACAAACTCCCCCTCGGCATTATATCCTCCATTAGACCTTGTATCTCATATCTTTAATCAAAGTTCAATCTTGAATACTTGATATTGCATCGTGTGTAATCTATTTATCAACAATCTTCAGAAGACTTAAAGTTATGATGTTCTCTTCCACTTAGAAACCTGCCAACATAAATAATCTTAGTGCAAAACGTCTCTTCGAGACTCCAAGATATTTTGATTTTGAAAATGATTTCGTATTTCGTGTTGATCAACCGAAAACAAATCAGAAACAAAATCTTTTTGGCTTTTAGAAACTTTATATCAAAACACACCTAAACTCTTTTTGGTATTTTCTGATATTGAAAAGTAAATGCATTACAGAAACATACACTATTTTTGTCTTTTGTGAGAAAGATCACGATTTGGGATCATATTGAACATAACATGCTAAACTACAATTCAATTTCGATTATTGTAGCACATAAGCCATGCCGATTGTAGATATAATTTTTCTAACTTTAAACTCTGACACAATCATACTCATAACATCTGGATATGTTAAGATATCGATTAAATTTGCATTGACCAGTGTACCCCACACTATCAGACAGACTCAGATATGCTTTGCTTATCACACTTTGTGATTGCATTTGTGATTTTAATCACATAACGATTGTAACCATGATATAGTCAACTGTGTTCCATGCAAAAAGAAATAAGAACGTTAAATCGTCTACCTTACGATCGATCTTTCGATACGCAGATAAGGCCTCGGATTTAACAAAATAAGAAAATAAAACAAGTTGAAGTTGTATAACCCAACAACAATCAGGTCGGTACTCCCGTACACGCAGAGAAAGTCTGATGAGTTATATGAAACACCAAAGAAAATAAAGCAGAACGTCAAACGAACAACGATCAGGTCGGTCTTGTGGACACGCAGAGAAAGTCCGATTGTTTGACAAAATAAAGAAAATCAAACAAGTTTAAATCTTTGCAAAATGAACACATGTATACACAGTGACTTCTCATTTTATTTTTCACATATCTTTTTCTTGATATATCTTGAGATACGCATCAAGATGTTTTCCACTAGGTCAAGCATCAGATTTGTGTATATCACATTTGAATACTTTCTGATTTGCCGAGTCTACCTTACACATCGATCAAATGGTCTTATGGCTTTTTCATCTATTTTATCCATGAGTCAGACACTATCAGCCAATGTACCATCATTTCCCAATCATGTCGGATACAATTTCTCATTTTTCAATGGTTTTGTCTTTTTCAAATGTCTCCCCGTAAAAATGACAACTCTATTTATAGATTTTCATTTTTACGATTTGAAAAAACAACACACTATTTTTGGATTTTTGCAAAAACAAACTCCCTTTCAGAATGAGACGAAGTGAAAAACAAGAAAAATTGATCAACCAACACGAATACTTTCAGATTAGAGTTTTTGAAAGCAAAATTGATTTTGAAATTCAATTTAATTAGAACAGATATTTCACAATCAGCAATGTCCCAATCACCGAAAGGTCTTCCTGAAATACCTGCTGACACCAAATAAATCATTAGTCGCTCTGGGATCGACCCGATTCAACAGCATCGGGTCGCCCGGTGTCTTCCACATAGTCACGGTTGGCCTTGGAAACAACTTTTGGTTTCCACATTTGTAAAATTGTTAATTTTTGATCAGAACCTGAACCAGATTCAACCAACGTACTTGGTTTAGACCAAGACGATTTACAAGTTGATTTAATCTTTGGGGACCATGGTTCATAAAAAATTTGACCTTTGCAATCCACATATTTGGCAGTGTGGTGGATATATGCAATCGTCGGACAATCAGCAGCAAGATATCCCGGTTGACGACAGACATAACAAAGTCTTTCTCTAAAATTGTTAGAAAATTGTTTTGTGTTTGAAAAACCAGCTGAATGCTCAGAATCAAAATTATCAAAGAAACCATCAGAAGAATCATACCTAGGAGATGGACTCCTTGAAGATGACGATCTTCCAGAATAATAAGAAAATTCCTTCTGAGATGGTGATTTCTTTGCAACTTTTGCTTTAGGAACCTTTGCAGCTTTCACTGGTTTCTTAGCTTGAACCGGTTCTTCTTTCACTTCATAGCCCAAACCTTTGTGTTTGTAACCTGAAACATTTGAAGAACTTGAAGAAGAACCCGAAGCTTCTCTCATCTTAGCTTCGCTAGTGAATTTGACTTTGATATCTTTCAGCTTGTTCTTTTCAATCAAAACTTTTTCGTCTTCAGTTGCTAATGAAGAACTCGAAGCAACTTTCTAAAAAACTTTTTCATTTTCCAGTAATACAGACTTTGAAACAAATTTTGGAGCTTCACCCAAAGGCTTTTCTTTCTTCTTAGACTTAGACTTGTTTTTCTTGGGTGGAGTGGCAAAGTTGGAATAATCATGCACTTCAGCTTTAGGATCAAGTGGTGCAGAAGTAACTTCAATTAAATCCACTGGTTGGGGTACCAAGTGAACATCATCTGCTGTAGAACTCTCCAAACTCTTATCCTGCTTATATAAGAAGTTCAACAATGTCGGTGACAGATTGCAATTCTTTACTTTCCTTTTCAACTCCAAAATTTCCAATTTCAAGTCATTAATCTTCTGTTGAGCCTCAAACACCTCCTTTTGTGACTTGATGAACTTTGCATTGAGATCATCATATTCATAAGTTTGTAACTTCCTGATCTCACATTCTGCAAACAACTCTTGAAGAACACTCTCTCACTTCTGCTTATAGATCTCAACATCCTTAGTTAATACTTCATTCTTGTCTCTGTAAAGAACATTCTCATCTTGAAGCATATAGATCTTATTTTGAAGTTTTTCAACAGTAACAGCAGTTGTAGCAATGAGAGCAGTAGCTTCTTCATATTTTTGCTAAACTGGATAACTCTTCTCAAACAGATTTTCAAAATCTTGAGCTGCGTCTAAAGCTTCAACTTTTGCTTTCTCACACTCTTCAGCCAATTTTGCTTTCTCTTTCAAAACATCTTCATGAACATGAACCAACTCATAATACTTCTTTTGAAAAGCTTCCAACTCTTTCTTAAGCACAACAATTTTTTCAGTTGAAGTTTGACGACTGTTTTGGCTAAAAATTCACAGAATGTGAGGTAGTGTGCTTGTCAATATGCTTGAAATGTAAAGTTGAACACAAGGATGTAACGAGGGAAAAATCCAGGATCCTTCGAGTTGCCTCTAGGAATCCTAGCAAAAAAACCTCGGGAGCCGGCCTGAAGAGCCTGCTGCCTCACAATTTTACTGATAACGAAATGAAAAGTTACAATGGGTTGGAGGTTTGATCGATCAGAGCTATGTGATACAATGTTGTGCGTTCGTAAGTGAGCTAAAGTGTGTTCAATGTGTGTTCCTACTGATCGAATCCTTGATTTATATAACAAATACAATGATAACAAACTTTCCGGGATTCCCGGGATCCTAACGTCCAACTAACTCGACCGTTATGGGTCTTCTTCGTTCACTTGGTCCACGATCTGCCGTAGCTGGAGCGTAAGTTTCGGAAGCAGTTATTGACTTCGTTGGTACCTGGTCAAATAAACACGTGATGAGGGTTAGCAAAATAAAATAAATCAGGATACCTGAGTAGACGGAATTCCCAGAAGATAATAGGATTCCTGAACTATCTGAGCTTCCTGCGAGCATCCTGAAAACATACCCTCAACAATTGCCCCTTGAATTTCAACAGATGTGGATAAGCTCGACAGCTGTTAAAATTCAAAAAGATCCTCTTTTCACGGCGTCTAGACGGTAAATACGGTTGAGATGTGACTGATTTCTTGGCGCCCAACGGATGTGATGGTAATCATGATATTCACTTTAAAAAGAAGATCACACAATGAGATTTTTACCATCTTCTTCACAAAACCTCTCGAGCTTCTCCGATATTCCAGGTCAGTCCCTTCTTCGTTTTCTTGCTTTTCTTCTCGTTTTTCGGCCATGGCCAAGAAAAACACCCGATCGTCTTCTTCGTTAAGCTCTCCGGTCATCGAGGATTTCCATGATCAGGGGTACATTATCCCCTGTGAGGAAGAAACTTTCACTTTTGACGACGGCGATATACTCGAGTTGAAGAACTCCGGTATCTTTCCGCCGGAAACCGTTTTTCGACCCTTCGATTCTCAAACCAAGTCCGATTTCATCTCCACCACCTGGGTTTGCTTTATGTACTACCCTTTCTTGCTTGGGATGACGTTCCCCTTTCCGGAGCTTATCACCCAGTTTTTCAAAACCACCCGGCTTTCTTACTCCCAAACCATGCCAATGGTCTGGAGAATCCTGTATTCTCTGGATCAGTTGAACCAAACCAGGAATCTCAACATTGGGATTCCTGAGATCTGTGAAGTGTACCAGTTAAGAACCCATGGTTGTAGTCGGTTTATTCTCAAGGCTCGCACCTCCACCTCCTATTTGATTCCCCGAGCTTCCCACAATGACCATGACTAGGAGAAGCGTTTTTTCTTTGTCAAGCGAGACTCAATTCCTGGGGGGACGGAGTTGCCGTTGAAGTGGGTTGAGAAGGGTAGGATACTGATGTCTTTAATTGTCATTGAATCTTAATATATTTTTAAGTTCTCTGTTGTTTTCTTTTTTTGCAGCACCCAAGTTCGAGAATCTCATCAAGAAGCAGCCTGATTTCAAGAAGCTTGAAGCAGTTTACCAGATTCCTGCCAGCAAAAGAGCCCTGGTCCTTGAAGCAACAACCAGTGAAAACAGCTATTCAACCGATCACACTCCCGCCATGTCTGGTAAGTCTTTGTGGGATTCTGAATTGTTTATTTATTCGAGCATCCTGGATGTTAATAACTTGTTTCTGTTCGCAGCTCCCAAATCCAGCGCCTCATTTTCCCTGAAGGATCTTGACAGTCTGCTCAAGATCAAGAAGGAACAGCTTGAGCATCCCACCACCTCCAAGCCGCCTGTCAGCCGGCCAAAGGCCTTGGCTTCCAAGAAGCGAAAGGCTTCTGAAACTCCTGTAGCTCCCGTGGTGTACCTGGAATCCTTTGAAGATCTTGCCCCTTCCGAGGTCAGCAACAAGATCCTCTCGATGCAGACCATGATTAACCTGGTAAGAAGCTCATACAATTTTCATGTTAGTTTCATACCTGTTGCAGCTGCTGACCAGGATTCCTGTTTGTGTAGGGTATTGAGAAGCTGAGCACCTAGGCCATGGACATGGAGCGGAAGCTTGCTGAAGCCAACGAGAAGATCCAGGCCCAAGCCGACACTGCTAAGGGTAAAACCCTGTTCTACGAGCATAAGATCGCTGAGCAGCGTCAAACCCTGGAAGCTAAGATGGCCACTGATGCTGAATTAGGCCAACTTTCGGCTGCTCGGAGCGTCCTGGAATGCAAAATCCAAATGGCTGAAGAGGCTGAAGCGGCTGGCTTCCAAGTACCAGGTTGGGACATTGTAGGCTGGAAACTGGTCTTGGAATCGTTAGGAGGAGACGGTGATGTGGAAGGGAAAGATGGGAACGATGGTGGCTCCTTAAAGACGGTTCCGGATCCTCTGGTGGTGATGACAAGGGCTTACGTGGTGGAGCTGGGAGAGGGCAAGAAGCTGGAGGATGCTGTGAAGCAGGCGGAGGAGGAGAAGACAGTGGGCGATGAGGACAATGCAACGGTCTGATCTCGCTTTTTTAGGTTTTCGGTGGTTTGTTTGGAGAAACTTTTTCTTTTCCCTGTAATAGACAAGTAACAAACAACAATGGTAGGGATCCTGGTGGAGGGATCTTGTGTTTACAAGACGAAACCAGGATTCCTAAAAAACAATCTTTTGACCTTCAAGCTTCTTAAGTGGAGGGATCCTGAGGTTTTCAGGACGAAACTTGGGAAGCTCATAACCTTTAGTAGTTATTAATAATATCAGTATCTTTTGGCTTCTCATGTTATGTTTTGCTTTAAAATTTTTATGGATAGGAGTAGTTTATAAAAATTATCAAGAATCTTAAAAATGACTTGTAAGTTGAAAAACCATTAGGGATTTAAATAAATAAATAAGTTAGGCTTCAAGCTTAACAAAAACTTAAGTCACCTGACCTTTAAAGTTTACCTTAGTCGATTTTTCGATTCAAACAATCATCTCTTCTTTCATCTTATTCGGGATTCCCACGGGAATCCTGAAGCCACTTCTCTTGGAACTTGTCTCAACTTCCTCAGGAACCTGAAACAATCTAAAGAAGCTTCTTGGCCTTCGGCCGAAGCTAACGCTTCTGAAAGTAAAATATGTTCAAAAATAAGTTGGCGATAAACCCGGGATTCTTGGGACTAAGCCAAAACTGGGGACATGCCCGATAAACTTGGGACTAAGCCAAACTGGGGACAAGCCCGATAAACTTGGGACTAAGCCAAAATTGGGGTCAAGCCCATACGTATGTGACATGAAAATGCCAAAACCTTAGATAACACGTCAGTGTTATAAACCTTGAGAATCCTCCCAGCAGCCTCCAGTGACAAGATTGTCAGCCACCCCTGGAGTTGACTGGTCCGGCCACCTTGAGCATACTGGGGGACAACGTGCGCTACTGGCGAGGGTCGTGCGCTACTGGCGATTACCCAAACTTAGGAGAGGAGTCAGCCTCTCAAACCTTAGAAGGTATGCGGGATACCTTAAACGTAGGAGAGGTGGCCAACCTCTAGCTGGGGATATACCAAAAATTCTCTAGGATTCTCAAAATCTGCAAAACACTCAACACTTGGTGAGGGGTGGGTTTTAGCTTAGCTAACACCACTCCGATGCTAAAGTCAGTAATGTGTCATAGGAATAATAATAATAAGTTGAAATAGGATTAGTATACGTACCTTGGAATATTTAGACAGTGAGGATCCTTGTGATTCTGCCTGAAATTCTCAATGGGATTCTCACATAAAATACGATTTAAGGTGGATGGCATTCAAGCTCTTGGTAGAGATTCTCCTTCCATATTTACCAAATGGTATGCCCCTTTCCCTTCTTCAGAATCTATAAGGTAAGGGCCTTCCCATTTGGGTGCTAACTTCCCATCAGCAGGATTGGTAGTATTCTGAAAAGCCATCCTCAAGACCAAGTCACCCACTTGGAATCTTCTTAGCCTGGTGTTCTTGTTATAGGATTTTGCTATCCGCTGCTGATAAGATGCCATCCGGATTCTGGCTATATCTCTGAGCTCCTCAACTGTTTCGAGATCCTGAAGGAGATTCTGGCTGTTGGTTTCAGGATCCTGGCAGTTGACTCTGGCTGTTGGGAGTACCATCTCTGTAGGGATCACAGCTTCTGCTCCAAACACTAACGAGAATGGCGTTTGGCCAGTTGCATTTTTAGGTGTGGTTCTATCTGCCCAAAGGACAAATGGCAGCTCCTCAGCCCATTTCCCTTTCTTGGAGCCCAGCTTCTTCTTGAGGTTGTTGATTATAATCTTATTGCTGGATTCTGTCTGCCCATTAGCCTGAGGGTGGACAAGTGTTGAAGTGATCATCTTGATGCCCCAGCTTTCACAAAAGCTTGTAGTTCTCTTGCCTATAAACTGGGAGCCATTGTCGCATATGATTTCTGCCGGAATCCCAAATTTGGTGAGGATGTTCCTTTTGATGAAGGATATCACTTCTTTTTCTGTCACTTGAACATAGGCTTCAACTTCAATCCACTTGGAGAAGTAATCCGTCATGGCAAGCACAAACACCTTTCCTCCGGGAGCCTTTGGCAGCTTACCCATAATATCCATGCCCCATTGCATGAACGGCCATGGGGATACTATAGGATGCAAATGCTCAGCGGGTTGGTGGAGGTTATTGCCATGCCTTTATCAAGCATCACATTTCTGTGAGAAGCTCGCGACATTCTTCTTCATAGTTGGCCAATAATATCCGAATCTGAGAACTTTAGAGAACTGTGCCCTACCCCCCGTATGGTTTCCACAATCTCCACTGTGGATGTCTTCAAGCACCTCAAGAGCTTCTGACTTCTCTAGGCACCTTAAGTAGACACCTGCAAGAAATCTTCTATATAGAATATTGTTAATAATAGTATAGGGTACTACCTTTGTGCGAAAAGCCCTGGGGTTTTCGCCCTTTGGAATCTCCCCATCCTTGAGATACTTCCTGATTGGGTAAGTCCAGGATTCCTGAGCATCTTCAGGATTCTCAACATCTGCGCCTGCATTATTGTTAATAGCCTGAGCTTCCTGTAGAGCTATCGCTAGTGTCAGGATGTGAGTTATTGGAATCTTGACATCCTCCGGGATCTTGAGCGATGAAGCCAAGTTTTCCAAGGCATCAGCTTCTGCATTATCTTCTCTTGGTACCTGCGAAATGTTAGAAATATCGAAAAATAGAGACAATTTTTTAACAATTTCAAGGTATTTGATCAAATTCTCCCCTCTCACTGCATAAGAGCCATTAAATTGGTTAGTCAATAAGAGAGAATCAACAAACACTTGTATAGATAGGATTCCCATATCTCTGGCCAGCTGTAATCCAGAAATTAAAGCTTCATATTCAGCTTCATTATTGGTAGCCTGGAATTCACAAGATATGGATAGAGGTATTATGTCCCCCTGTGGCGATTTTAGCAGGATTCCCAGCCCTGTTCCTCTGACATTTGAGGAGCCGTAAGTATAGAGGATCTAGTCTTCCTTGAGCTTCTCAAGCTGCTGGACTTCCTTTTCAACTTCTGGTTCAATGTCACTGCTGAAATCCGCCACAAAGTCAGCTAACGCTTGGGACTTGATTGCTGTTCTTGGCTCGTATTTGATGTCATAGGCACTCAGCTTTACTGCCCACTTAGCCATCCTTCCTGACATTTCCGGCTTCCTGAGAACTGCCTTGATAGGATAGTTAGATTTTACGATTATAACATGAGTTTCGAAATAATGTCTAAGTTTAGTGGAAGCCATTATAAGAGCTAGAATTAACTTTTCAAGGTGAGAATACCTGGATTCTGCGTCTAGCAGAGTTTTACTTACATAATATATCGGATGTTGCTGACCTTGATGGTCTTTTACTAGGACTGCACTGATCGAGCTTCCGGAAACAGCGAGATATAAATATAGTGGCTCCCCATCTTCTGGTTTCATTAGCAACGGGGCTGCTGACAGGTAGTCTTTCAGGCACTTCATGGCTTCTTCATGCTTCTCAGCCCACTCGAATTTCCTATTTTTCCTCAGGATATCATAGAAATCCTTACTTTTTTCTGAGGATCTTGAAATGAACCTGTTGCGTGCTGTGATTCTTCCTGTCAACCTTTGTACTTCTTTTACGTTTGATAGGGACTTCAAATTTAGGATTGCTTTGATCTGCTCTGGGCTTGCTTCGATCCCTCTTTCGGTAACCATGTATCCTAGGAATTTTCCAGCTCGCACTCCAAAGTGGCATTTGGAGGGGTTGAGCTTCATGTTATACTGATCAAGGATATCGAAGGCCATTTGGAGATCCCTGATGTGATCTTCAGCTTTCTTGGATTTCACCACCATGTCATCTATGTAGACTTCCATCGTGTCCCCCAGTTGCTCTTTGAACATCATATTGACGAGCCTCTGGTAGGTGGCACCTGCATTTCTTAAACCAAAGGGCATAGCAGTGTAACAATATATACCTGTTGAAGTCATAAATGTCGTATGCTCCTGATCGCATGGTTCCATCTGAATTTGTTGGAATCCTGCTGAAGCATCCATGAAGGTGAGCATCTCGTGACCAGCCGTGGCATCTACCATAGCATCAATATGGGGAAGTGGAAATGGATCCTTAGGACAGGCCTTATTCAAGTCTGTGTAATCAACACAAACTCTCCACTTTCCATTCTTCTTCTGGACCACCACCACGTTCACTAGCCATCTAGGATATTTGACTTCTCTAATCATCTTAGTTTTGAGAAGCTTGTCAACTTCCTCCTGGATGATTATATTCTTCTCTGGAGCGAATTTCCTCCTTTTTTGCTGTATAGGCCTGAAAGAAGGATCTAAACCAAGTTTATGAGTAATTACATGTTTAGGGATACCTGTCATGTCTTCATGCTTCCAGGCGAAAGTTAAAGTTCTGGCTTGGAGAAGCTGCAATAATTCCTGCTCAACGTTTGCTGGGATGCTTGTTCCCATGGGCACCTTGATTTCAGGATTCCCAGGGTCTAGAGTCACTTCTTTGACATCCAGCTCCCTGTCCTCCTGTACTTCAAGTGCCCTTTTCTGTAATTGCTATCCCTTCGTCACCTTAGTGGTGTTCTTCATCGATGTTGAATAACAATTCTTGGCTTCATGTTGGTCACTTTCGATTCTTACAACTCCCTAGGGTGTAGGAAGCTTGATACACTGGTGATAAGTTGAAGGGACTGCCTTCATCTCGTGAATCCAAGGCCTGCAACCTGATATCCCAACGGTGCTTTTAGTTTCACCGCTGAAGCCAACTAAGACCGAGGATCTTGTAACTATTTCAGTTTCTGGGATCCCCATCTTTTTGAGCACATCAAGATGGATTATGTTTACTGAGCTTCCGTTGTCAATCAGGATCCTGCGAACAAAATGGTTAGCAATATATAAAGTAACCACGAGACTATCATGATGAGGATCCTGAACATGAGAACGATGACTCACATCAAATGATATTAGTTTGTCTTGAGTTAGAGTGGACGTCCGGACAGGTCTGTCACCCTGTTCAGATTTGGATTCCTTAGCATGCTTCTTGGTTGAGGAATACGAAGTGCCGCAGATGTCTGAGCCTCATAAGATGAAGTTATTATCTGGGCATCCTGTGGTGGAGAAGCTGTTCTCTGAGGCACCTTGTCGGCTTCCTGAGTCTTGACCTTCTTTCTGCCTATTAATTATTTAAGATGCCCCTTGCTGAGTAGATAGCTGATTTCCTTTCGGAGTGCTATACATTCGTCTGTTAGGTGGCCAAAATCTTTATGGAAGGCACACCACTTGGTCTTGTCTTTCCAGGATCCCTGCTTGGTATCCTTCCTGGGCCATCTTGCCTTTTCACCTAGGTCCTGCATAGCACACATCAAACCACCAATATCAACTGAAAAACAGTATTCAGGTACCTTAGGATACTCCTCGCCATCATCGTCTTGGTCAACAGCATTGACTTTGTGATTTTCCGGTTTGGAGTATGGACGAGATCTATACGGCTTCCTGGGGGATTCCGCCTTCTTGCTGTTGGGATCATATTTAGGAACCTCCAATCTTTGGTGGAATCTTCTTGTCATCATTCAAACGGATAAATCTCAAGGCTCTAAGCGTACTTCGTCAAGGTTCCTACAAGGAGCCATGACAAGGTCATCATAAAAACGTGAATCTTTGGAGAGCCCCATTTTAAAGGCTTCTACGGCTGCTACCATATCCAGGTTAGGAATCTCAAGGGATTCTCGTCCGAATCTGGCAATGTACTCCCTGAGAGGCTCATCTGGCTTCTGAACTATTTGGTATAGGTCACCTGTGAGCTTCTCAAAGGTCCTGCTGCAAGAAAATTGATTGTTAAACAGGTTGACTAAATGAGAAAATGATGTAATTGTTGGGATTTACAGTGGGATCCGGGTTACCGATTTTAATTTTATTAAAACCGATTTATTAATTAAATTAATTCTCAATTAATTTGGCAGCGGAAACGATTAAAACGCGGATGCAACCGTAACAGGATCAATCACCGGAACACGACAAACACAGAAAAAATATATTTATTTAAAATAAATAAATAATTAAATATCTAATAAATTAGATATACCTTGGCGGGATCCGAGCAACCGCTCGAGACACCCGGATTCAACGGGCTCGCGCTAGGACGAACTGAGACGTCTGACTCGAACCTTCGAGACAGATCATCGACGGCGGCCTCGGCGGCGGCGACAGGCGGCGGCGGCGGTAGTGGCGGCGGCGGTGGTAGGGATACCACCGGTGGTGATGACAAAATCTTCTCCGTCGGAATACCCACCGGGACCGATCCCACGACGAACGGCTCGCCGGAGATCAGAGGAGGGGCGGCAGCGTCGGCGGACGGGTAGAGCGGCGCCGGCCACGACGACGCGACCGGACGCGGCGGTCTCGGCTGCGCCGGCAGCGCGAGAACCACCGGTTGGTGGTCGCGCGGCGGCGCGTGAGCGGCAGCGGCGGCGGCGGCGGCTTGAGCCGCGGCGGCGGCTCGGGCTGCGGCTTCGGCTTCGGCTCGGGCTGCGGCTTCGGCTCGGGCTGAGACGGCTTCGCTCTCGAGACGGGCACAGATACTGGCAAGACGAGGATCCATCGGAAATCACGAACGGATCACGGTGGTGGAGGTGGGGCGGCGACAGCGGTCGGCGGCGGCGGCGTGAGCCGGCTTCGGCTTGGCTTACGGCGCAGAGAGGGAGGGAGAGGAGATTAGGGTTTTTTTTTTGTGACTCGTTGTTCAATCTATCTCCCTCCTCTCATTTAATATAAAATTCGCGGACCGGGGCCTGCGAACTGGGCCCGGTCGCGATCCACCTTTAGTCCACCAACCGATCAGTCTGTTAATCCGGTAACAACTGATCGGTTCGTCTTTTAATTACCGAGTATTTTGAACCGATAGATTTTGTCGATTTAAATAAATAGTTAATATTTATTTAATTCACCATTTAGTTCGTTTATTTCTAATTAACAATTAATTAGATATAATAGTCCGTTGACCCGGGTGTAACTCTTACGGGTCAATATCGGTCGGGTTCGTTAATTTGTCGGGTCAGGACACCATATATCCAACAGTTTCCCACTTGGACTGAACGCGACAGTTTAACGAGCGCAGCCAGAGGCACTCTAGCTATGCATAGCTACACCAACTAATATTGACACTTTAAGTCGTTTGCCAAAGTATATCTGATTGACTATCAAGCAGACTCACGACTTGTGCATTCATTGTCATATGTTCCTTTCTGTATAAGACATTGATGAATTATGGGACATGGACTCCCATGTTTTTATTCATCGATTTTCATTCTCGATACAATTCGAAGTGATCCAACAAACACACAGTAAGTTTGGGTGAGGCCTCACACTTATCACTTGGAATCAACGAGGGCGCCTTTATGTCTAACTGTTGCCGAAGCAAGAGTACAGAATCCCTTGTTGAAGCATACAGCTCCCACTAAACTTCAGAGCCATTCCCAAAAGTAGCCGTTATGGCTGGCAGTTACGCGACAACGTTAGGCTACAATCAAAGAATGTTCTTCAGTAGAAAGGAGTTCGAATATGCGTCTCAGGTCTAAGGATACATTAGAGCATGCATTTAATCAAGCAAGCAAGACTTCCATGTTTGCGTTGCATGATGCGAGTTACGTCCAACGTCATTCACCAATGAGGTCTGTGAGTTTGAACGTTAAACAACTTTAAATTTCAACTAGTCACAATAGTCTTTCTTTAGTATAGCTCCCACTATCTAATCGACTACGGACATTTAGGACAAGCACTTATTGTCCATGGATTAAACGTACAAATATTGAACACAATTATGTAATTCTTTATTGCATAAAACAGATGGAATAAGAATAATATAGATAACTGTTTGTGTTCATACATCCAAATACTGAATCAAAACATGTCTTTAGCTAATCTAAGCCCTATCGCTTCTCTGTGGCGTATATGAGTCTCCTGAGTCATAGGCTTAGTAAAGGGATCAGCTAAGTTTTGATCTGTGTGTACTTTGCTTATCTTTATTTCATTTATGTCGACTACTTCTCTTATGTAGTAGAATTTCCTCAGGACGTGCTTGGCCATCTTATGGGACCGTTGCTCTTTGGCTTGAGCTATAGCGCCTGTGTTATCGCACATCATCTCGATGGGCTGCCTAATACTTGGCACAGCATCGAGATCGGATATGAACTTCTTCATCCACACGGCTTCTTTAGCAGCTTCTGAGGCGGCTATGTATTCGGATTCAGTAGTAGAATCAGCTACTACTGGCTGTTTTGAGCTTCTCCAAGAAGCAGCCCCTCCGTTAAGAGTGAATACGAATCCCGACTATGAGCGAGAGTCATCTCGGTCAGTCTGAAAACTAGCGTCAGTGTAACATCTTACAGTGAGCTCCTCATCAACACCCCCGAATACGAGAAACATGTTAGTGGTGTTTCTCAAGTATTTCAGTATGTTCTTTACAGCCGTCCAGTGAGCTAGCCCTAGCGTCTGTTGGTACCGACTTGTCACGCTCAGTGCATACGAGACATCCGGTCGTGTGCAGAGCATGGCATACATGATAGATCCAATAGCAGAGGCAAATGGGATCGATGCCATTTGGCTTATCTCGCGCTCCGTTTTAGGTGCTTGAGATTTGTCCAATATTGTTCCCTTGGTCATGGGAACTGCTCCTTTCTTGGAGTTGCTCATATTGAACCGAGCTATGATCTTATCTATGTATGTGCTTTGACTGAGTCCCAAAAGGCGCTTAGATCGATCTCTGTGAATCTTGATTCCAAGAATGTAAGCGGCTTCTCCAAGGTCTTTCATAGCGAAACAAGATGAAAGCCATTTCTTAACTTCGTTAAGCATGGGTATGTTGTTCCCTATGATCAATATATCGTCCACGTACAGTACGAGGAACGATATAGCGCTCCCACTTGCCTTTCTGTAAACACAAGGCTCATCTTGGTTTTGTTCAAAGCCAAACTCTTTGACTTTCTGATCAAAACGAAGATTCCAGCTTCGAGATGCTTGCTTGAGTCCATAAATGAACTTGCTAAGCTTGCAAACCTTGTTTGGATTCTCTGGATCGACAAAACCATCAGGCTGAACCATGTAGACATCTTCTTCGAGTTGTCCGTTCAGGAAGGCAGTTTTAACGTCCATTTGCCATATCTCATAGTCATGGTATGCGGCTATGGCAAGGAGAATCCTGATCGATTTGATCATGACAACGGGTGAAAAGGTCTCATCATAATCAATTCCTTGAGTTTGAGTGAAACCTTTCGCTACAAGCCGTACCTTGTAGGTTTGCACATTTCCATGCATGTCAGTTTTTCTTTTAAAGATCCACTTGCTCCCTACTGCCCGTGTACCGGGGGGTAGCTCAATCAAGTCCCAGACGTGATTGTCACGCATGGATTGCATCTCAGCGTTCATGGCTTCAAGCCATTTATCAGATTCCGGATCTGATATAGCAGCTTTGTAATTAATAGGCTCATCGTTAGAATCGGCTATTAACAGAACATCGAAGGCCTCATGATATCCAAGGTATCTATCAGGCTCATGTCGTATTCTTTCGCTCCTACGAATGCTTGTGCTTGTGTTTGGGTCTGATGGTGCGACAACAACTTGTCGGTCAGACGCAGCAACCGTTTCAGGGTTAGGTGTGTCTCGAATTTCTTCAAGATCCACTGGATCACTATTTGTTCCTCGAGCAAGGAATTCTTTCTCAAGGAACTTACCTTTCCTTTTGATGGAAACGGTGTTTGCATCAGGATGGTAGAAGTAATAACCGGTATTACCATAGTATTCATCGAAAGTTACCTTTTCGCCTCGGGGATCGAGCTTATTATCAGAATCACTGCTGACATAAGCATCACATCCCCATACCCTGAGGTATGAAAGTTTAGGAAGAGAACCATGCCATATCTCATATGGGGTCTTCCCCACTTTCTTGGTCGGTGCCAGATTTATTAGGCGAGCGGCGGTCAAGATGGCATATCCCCAAAAGGAATGTGGCAAGGTGGTCCTGCACATCATCGATCGAACCATGTTGAGCAAAGTTCGATTTCTCCTTTCACTAACGCCATTTAACTGGGGTGTGCCAGGAGGAGTAGGTTGTGAAACGATTCCACATTCCTTCAGATGATTCAGGAAGTCAGCGCTTAGGTATTCTCCACCTCTATCGGATCGAAGTATTTTAATAGTTCGATTTAACTGATTCTGTACTTCGTTTTGAAACTCTTTGAACTTTTCAAAAGTTTCATGTTTGTGTTTCATCAGATAGACATAGGCATATCTGCTGTAGTCATCGATGAAAGTCACGAAGTACCGTTCACGATTTCTCGTCTCGGTTCGAAAGGGTCCACACACATCGGTATGAATAATGCCTAACAAGCCTTGGGCCCGTTCACCTATTTGGGTGAAGGGTGACTTGGTTAATTTACCAGATAAGCATGACTCGCATTCATCGAAGGAATCTGCATCTTGGGATTCGAGAATGCCAGCAGTTTGCAACTTCTTGATGCGGGCCTTACTTATGTGACCAAGTCTATGGTGCCATAACGAGGATTCGTTACTATCAGTTTTGTTTCTTTTAGAAACATGATAGAGCTGGTCGTTTGTTTGAACATCTATCTCATATATGCCATGTCGAGGTTTAGCCTCGAAATAAAAGATATTATTAAGGTAAGCAGAAATCACATTTCCATTAAATTTATACCGAAATCCTTGTTCAAACAATGAAGAGACAGAAATAATGTTTCTGGATAAACCAGGTGCATATAAACAGTTAATCAAATTAACTACAAGGCCAGAAGAGCATGAAAAAGAGTAAGTTCCAGCGGCAAGCACTGGGACTCTCTTCCCGTCACCAACGATGAGGTCCATGCAGCCTTGTTCTGTCTTCTTCCACTTCTCAGGTTCCTGCAAAACATTGACAATGTGATAACCACATCCAGTATCAAA
Source organism: Deinandra increscens subsp. villosa (assembly GCA_039602395.1). Classification (NCBI taxonomy): domain Eukaryota; kingdom Viridiplantae; phylum Streptophyta; class Magnoliopsida; order Asterales; family Asteraceae; genus Deinandra; species Deinandra increscens. The sequence goes on along the minus strand of JBCNJP010000007.1, from coordinate 8,700,607 downwards.
TACCCATGAATTGGAGGAAACAGTGAAAAGTTCAATAACATTTATTGAAATACCTGATGAGCAACCCTTATTAGGGTTCTTGGTCATCTTCAGCTTTGCAAGATAAACAGGACAGTTGCGACGCCAGTGTCCCATTTTGTTGCACTCATAGCACAGACGCTCCTCGGGAGGCTGCACCTGTGGTTTCTTGCCTTTGCCTTCTTTAACCTTCTTGGCATTGGAGATCTTTGTATTCGCAACCTTGAGCACGTCCGGCGTGGTCCTGATCTTCACGTTGGGTATCAACGGAATAACCTCCTCGATCGACTGAGCCGAACAATTAATCGCAAGAATACGATAATGTTCTGGCAAAGATCTGAGTACTACATCAAGAGCCATCCCGTCAGAGATGGAGTGGCCAAGGTCGATCAGTCTGTCACGATACGCTTTCATCAGCATGACATGATCGTATGGAGAGGAGTCGTTAGCCAAAGAGCAGTTCACAAATTGTGAAAGTGCATCAGCTCGCTCAGTCCTCTGACTCAATTCAAATAAATCCTTGAGTTTACGAATGATGTCATAAGCAGACATCCCCATGAAATTGTACCGATAATCCTGAGTCATACTAGACAACATCAGGTCAGTGACGTCCTTATCATCGTCAGTGTGCTTATGGAGCTCAGACCGCGAGTTCTCATTTAGCAAGTAAGATGGAATGCTCGCGATCGGTCGGTCAATGACATAGAGTTTTCCGAAGAGCCTTAAAAGGTTCCTCAGGGTTGTCTGCCATGCGAGAAAGCCAGTCTCAGTGAAGGGGTCGAGTTGTACCATTGAACTTAATGGAGGTGAGTTTTCTTTAGCCTTCTGAAAATAAGCAAAGTAAATTTAATCAGTATTTTCGATGTTTATTTTTCTTTAAAATAAGTTGGTAAAGTTTATTTTTAAGAAAATGAGAATTCGTTTAGACGACATTACTTGAGACCGCCAAATGAGCCTCAGGAGCAAGGCCGTGTAAACAAACTGACAACGGTTGTCAATTGTGAGACTCAAGTCACAATTCTCGGTATGAGGCCGCTATATACATACAATTGTATTTTGCGGTACGTTTAGCCTCATCCGTGCCCACTCTAGCAATACACATCCGTGGCGCGGTGTTGAAATACTCCAACACCACGAACATGCACGTCTAAAGCGATAGTAATCCTAAATGGTCGATTGTGATGACACGGTGTTGAAATACTCCAATGTCCTCACCTTAGAAGGTACCCTCGGCACCAAGTGCGGTGTTGAAATACTCCAACACTGATGCTCCGGTAAATACGTTCCAAGTTCAACTTGAGATAGGATGGCACGAACTATCAGTTTTTATGAATTATTAAATAGGGATATTAATTACTTTTAATATTTAATTACCGTCAGACACGAACGATAAAACCCTATCACCACTCGGGACAAGTAAATTAATTTAACTTAATTAAATTACTAAGTTGTCGCGAATGGCTTATTGTGTGTTAAACGGCATAAGGTCTTGATCTCGCTCGAGCCATACAAGCGAGATCATAAGGGACAAATTTAAAATAAATTAAATTAAATAAAATGGTGAACGATCGAGATGGCAATCCTATGCGATCTGGAATCCTGTTCAGCTCCCACTTGCTTCGACATCCCTCTGGCGTGTGTCCAGTCTTCGACATTTGGTTACATACAAATTTACAATTACTAAAACTACTTCTAGTAAACTAGCTCTAAATTTGTACAACTTTGAAACCCAAAATTCGGGTCCAATAAACCAAAACGAAATACAATCAATTGGGCCAACAACTTGGGCCAAACAGAGAAAGACAAAACACGCCAAACACATGCACACACATGATCACAAAATATAGAGGGGTCGGCCGTAACACACAATATAATATATAGAATTAAAATAAATAAATTAATTCTAATTCGCAATTTGGATTTAAGTCGAAATTGCGAACTACCGGTCACGAAAAGACCGGTTCTGGTTTGCGCGCGGTGATAATGGCTCTGATACCACTGTTGGGATTTACAGTGGGATCCGGGTTACCGATTTTAATTTTATTAAAACCGATTTATTAATTAAATTAATTCTCAATTAATTTGGCAGCGGAAACGATTAAAACGCGGATGCAACCGTAACAGGATCAATCACCGGAACACGACAAACACAGAAAAAATATATTTATTTAAAATAAATAAATAATTAAATATCTAATAAATTAGATATACCTTGGCGGGATCCGAGCAACCGCTCGAGACACCCGGATTCAACGGGCTCGCGCTAGGACGAACTGAGACGTCTGACTCGAACCTTCGAGACAGATCATCGACGGCGGCCTCGGCGGCGGCGACAGGCGGCGGCGGCGGTAGTGGCGGCGGCGGTGGTAGGGATACCACCGGTGGTGATGACAAAATCTTCTCCGTCGGAATACCCACCGGGACCGATCCCACGACGAACGACTCGCCGGAGATCAGAGGAGGGGCGGCGGCGACGGCGGACGGGTAGAGCGGCGCCGGCCACGACGACGCGACCGGACGCGGCGGTCTCGGCTGCGCCAGCAGCGCGAGAACCACCGGTCGGTGGTCGCGCGGCGGCGCGTGAGCGGCAGCGGCTTCGGCTTCGGCTCGGGCTGCGGCTTCGGCTCGGGCTGAGACGGCTTCGCTCTCGAGACGGGCACAGATACTGGAAAGACGAGGATTCATCGGAAATCACGAACGGATCACGGTGGTGGAGGCGGGGCGGCGACAGCGGTCGGCGGCGTCGGCGTGAGCCGGCTTCGGCTTGGCTTACGGCACAGAGAGGGAGGGAGAGGAGATTAGGGTTTTGTTTTTGTGACTCGTTGTTCAATCTATCTCCCTCCTCTCATTTAATATAAAATTCGCGGACCGGGGCCTGCGAACTGGGCCCGGTCGCGATCCACCTTTAGTCCACCAACCGATCAGTCTGTTAATCCGGTAACAACTGATCGGTTCGTCTTTTAATTACCGAGTATTTTGAACCGATAGATTTTGTCGATTTAAATAAATAGTTAATATTTATTTAATTCACCATTTAGTTCGTTTATTTCTAATTAACAATTAATTAGATATAATAGTCCGTTGACCCGGGTGTAACTCTTACGGGTCAATATCGGTCGGGTTCGTTAATTTGTCGGGTCAGGACACCATATATCCAACAGTAATAGTGTTAGGAGGAATGCTCAGTAGCCATTTCATGGTAGGTCCTGTTAAGGTTGAACCAAAGCCTTTGCATAGACAGGCTTCTTTGATTTCTATCGGAATGGGATTAATCTCCATTCGCTCCCGGTAATGTGCCACGTGTTCTTCAGGATCTGTGGTTCCATTGTAAAGCTTCATGCTTGGAGTTTGGAAACGCTTCGGGATCTCCACTTGGGAAATCGGCCAAGTGAATCTGGAGATCTTGTGGCTTTCCAAAGGAACCTCAGGAATAGGTTTCAGTATCCCTGGAACATTTGATATCATTTCTTTCAACTTCTGGAGCTCCCTATCGATACTTGGATGAATACCTGCATCATAAGGAGCACCCTGGTAAGAAACGATAGGAATTGAATTGGACATATTACCTGGGCCAGGATTTTGGACTGGAATCCTGGGACTGTATCCATAGCCCGCTGGGATGCTCGGCTCTGTAGTGGCTGCTGTTTGCATGGGGATGACGTCACCATCATGCACATCTGAGGAGCTGGTCTTGAAGGTTCCTACAGAAACAGAGGGGTTAAAGTATTGATATCCTTGGGGATTCTGGCTTGGATTCCCAATAGAAAAAGGATATCCTTGAGACGGCGAGGCTGAGGATCTCGAAAGTGGTGGAATCCAAGGACCCTTGTAGCGTGACTGTGAGGATTCTGGTGGGACAGCTCCTGAGAATCCAGCAGTACTCTCTGCGTATCCAACGGCATGAGTAGTCATTGTAGGGGTTGTAGTGAAGCCTGATGTTGATTTGTAATTGTAGCGAGACGGATCTGAGGATCCTGAACCATTGAAGTCAAGATGCTTGGGAAATAGAGGACTTTGTTCCTCCACAGGTTTCTTAGACTTCTTAAGTTACTCGATCTCCTTCATCACTGCTTGATTGGTCTTTTCTTGCTGATCCATTTGATTTTTCACCTGCTTAATCAAGGAAAACAAATCGTTGTTAGTAATAACAGGATCAACATATTGAACCTGGGATCCTGTGAAGACAAGATAGTCAGTTTTTCTCGGCTGCTCGTTCACTTTCTTCTGACGGTCATTAGTCTTCTTCTGGCTTCCTGGAATGGAAGGAAGAGGAGGAATGGAGGACGAGACAGAGGCCGACACAGTCTTCTGTTGGTTTGACATTTTTGAGATAGGAGATCGAACGAAGTGAATGAAATATCGGATTTTGATAAGATTAAGCACCACTTGCCCCACGGTGGGCGCCAAACTGTTTTGGTAGAAAATTCACAAAGGAATCTCGTATTCCAAACTTAGAATGTGAGGTAGTGTGCTTGTCAATATGCTTGAAATGTAAAGTTGAACACAAGGATGTAACGAGGGAAAAATCCAGGATCCTTCGAGTTGCCTCTAGGAATCCTAGCAAAAAAACCTCGGGAGCCGGCCTGAAGAGCCTGCTGCCTCACAATTTTATTGATAACGAAATGAAAAGTTACAATGGGTTGGAGGTTTGATCGATCAGAGCTATGTGATACAATGTTGTGCGTTCGTAAGTGAGCTAAAGTGTGTTCAATGTGTGTTCCTACTGATCGAATCCTCGATTTATATAACAAATACAATGATAACAAACTTTCCGGGATTCCCGGGATCCTAACGTCTAACTAACTCGACCGTTATGGGTCTTCTTCGTTCACTTGGTCCACGATCTGCCGTAGCTGGAGCTTAAGTTTCGGAAGCAGTTATTGACTTCGTTGGTACCTGGTCAAATAAACACGTGGCAAATATGAGGGTTAGCAAAATAAAATAAATCAGGATACCTGAGTAGACGGGATTCCCAGACGATAATAGGATTCCTGAACTATCTGAGCTTCCTGCGAGCATCCTGAAAATATACCCTCAACAACGACGTTGTTCAAAACTTGCAATTTCTTTGAGCAATTTTTCACATTTAAGACATTTATGATCTTCAACTTTTGAACTATCAGAAACCTTAGGTAATTCTTCTTGTACCAAAGATGCACTCGAATAAGAATCAGAATCAGTTAAAACACTATCATCATCAACATGACGAGCCGTCAATGCAACATTAATTGGAGCATGATTCTTTGTAACTTCTGAATCTGCATTCCATGCAAATTCATTTGAATGCATAAATGTATTGGTCAAATCATGAGCAAAGGTAACAGATTTATTCTCAACCTTTTCAGCTTCATTTGATGGATGAAAAACTAAATGTGCATGTTGACCATTCTTCAATTTACTTTCCGTAGAATTGGACATTCTCGAGCAAAGTGACCCTAATTTGAACACTTGTAACATTTCACCTTTGATTTATCCAAACCAATTTTACCATCCTAATTCAATCTCTTCTTCCCAGTTCTATTGAAAAATTTCTTTGTTCTTCGAACCAACATAGCATACTGCCAATTTAGATCCATTTCCTCTAAATGATCATAATCAATCTGATCGTAATCTTCATTTGCTAACTCAGCATTACTCACAGCACCAGTGATGACACCAAAATATGAAGATACCAACGCAGACATCAAAGCATTATAACCATCAATAGTTTGAGCAGGCAATGCACTTTGAGTCGAAGAACTAGGAATTGAAACAGTACAACCAGCAGAAGAATAACTTGGAGTTTCAGATTTACCTGCCAGAAATGTTGTTGGTGGTGCTGAACTAAGAATATTAGACTTCCTAGCATTCATTGTAGAATCATTTTCACCATGATACATAGCAGGATTCTGAATTTGCGTAGGAAGTGATTTGTTCACCATTAACTCCATATCTCTAGCCTGAATTCTTTGAACCAAATCATTAAAAGATAATCCTGAAAAATCCTTGTCGTGAGTAATCATCATCACATAATTCTCACATTTTTCAGGTAAAGCTTCCAAGATCTTTTCTTTCATATCAGCTTCTTCTTTAGTAAGATTCACCAAACGAATTTCACTCATCAGATGAGCGAATCTTGCAATCAGATTAGGAATCGCTTCATTTTGATAATGCTTGAAGCTATCAAATTCTTTCTTCAAAACCTTTTGTCGACTTTTCTGGTATTGATCATTGCCTTCACATCGTTTTTCCAAAGCATCCCATTGACTTTTTGATGTGTAGTTACCAGCAAATAGATGAAGTAACTCTTTAGGCAATGCCATCGTTAAAGTACCATAAGCCTTTTTCTCTGCTTGGTAAGCTTTCTTTTGCTCAGATAACATTTTTCTTTGAAGAATAGGTTTACCGGTTTCATCTTTAGGGTAAACATATTGTTCAGTAAACGATAACCACATATCAATGTCATTCGTGTCGACATATGCTTCGAATCGCTTAACCCAACTATGATAATCTTCCAATTTTAGCAATTTGGGAACTTTCTGACTTGTTCCGATTTCATTATCATAGTTCATCATAGTTTGCATCGTTGCTTGAACCGAATTTTGAATAGCCGCAAATGTTTGAAAATCACTCATTTTGTCCGAAAACTTATACACAAAAAACTTCAAACTAAAAAACGAAGGTCTTAGAAGTGGATTTTGGGCTCCAAAACGAAGGATACTAGCCGTTAGGCAGTAAAAGTCTAGATCTTTCCGAGACGGTCGTTTTGGCTGGTATTAGCTCCCGTAACTCTTTACGGTTCTCAAGTTACGTCAGTTTTCGTAAACCACTCAAAATCTCAACACTGTTCATCGAACCTCTACCAAATTCTCTCCGAACTCTTTCCGAACAATAACTACGCCGAACGTCCTCCGAACCTGATCTTCGGACGAACAAACAGAAACTAGTCCGAACGAGCTCCGAGCACTGACCGAACTTTGTCTGAACGTGGACCGAACTATCGCCGAACTCTCACCGAATGAAAGAAACGCCGAACGCTCACCGAACTCCGTCCGAACCTCGAGTTCGAAGCGGTTACACCGAACGAGTCCGAACCTCAAACGAGACAGATTTCACTCGACGCCATTTTCTCGATTTTCAGTGTTTTTCGATGAAATTTTCGACAGGAATTCAAGCAAACTCGATAACAATGAATTAGAAACAGGTTTTTGATGAGAAGCACAATCGAGATGATCAAACGAACTCAAAAACTATACTCATTTTCTCAAAAATGTGAATTTGAACTAAAAACTCCGAAAAACAATGATTTCCGACCAGTAGAGCAAACCAAATGCTCTGATACCACTTGAAATTGCTTGAGCGTGAGGATCTATTACTTAGTCGTAATGAAATCAATGTTAAACGTGAAGAACCCAACGAGTAAATACAAATATGCTTTGTATTAACCACAGAGAGTTTACACAGAGACACTTAGAAGATATGACCCGGAAGCCCATCAATTCTATTACAAGACAACTATTTATACACATGTAAACCCGCTGGTCCGAACCTCAGGTTTGGCCCATGGTTCGGCCATGTCCGAACTCCAGGTTCGGCCTGAGTTCGGACCTCAGCAATCTTGCTTGTTCCGTCTTGTATTCGATACTTCACATGACGATCAGGACCATGTATCAACACGCACAGAATTAACTGAAATCAATTAATGGTGGGATTCAGTTGTACAAACGTTTATAACGATAATGTACCATAGTTTGGGCAGCAGTAAGAGAATAAGCAGTCATACGGCTAACAGATAAACCATAATATTAAGTAAAAATATTTGTCAGTTCATGATTTCTCCCCCAAGAGTATAAAACGGTTAAAACAAAAAGGGTCGTGAAACTCACATTGATCAGTGGATGATGAACTAAACCGAGTGATAAAGATAGCAAGTAACGTCCTAATTAAATAATAAGACAATTGCATAAGGTTTATGATCAATTGAGTAACAATTGTCACACCCAAGTGATACCGGTCAAGTCTTGACGTATAATCTCATTTGTATTTGTTTGGAAAGTCCGTTGTTAGTATTTATTGTATATATAAATATACGTTTTCAAAGTTTAAATTTACGTTAAATAAATATAAAGAAAAGCAAAATAAATGAAAACAATTGATTTAAATTAAATCAATCGAGTTTTGAACATCGTTTTAAATAATAATGTACATTATTATTTTTATAAGTTCAAATTGATATATTATGTATGTTGATGAATTTTTCCAAACACGATAAGTTATGTTAACAACTAAGTTAGTACATAAGTTAGTAAAATAATAAAGACTTTTTATTATTTATACTTATGCAAATGTAGGACTTTAGTCAAAAATTATAATTATTATTTCAATAACTATATTTAACTAATTTAATGAGTATTGCACAAATCATAAGTTTAGAAACTTCTATAAATAATTATTTGTCAAAATAATTATCTATTTGTTATTTCACAAAAATAAATAGAGATCATCTTTAAATATTTTATAAACTAAAATATTTATTTCTATTTTTAGAAGTTTGACAATGTTATGAAAAGAATAGTGTTTTTAAATGTTACTTGGACTTAAAGGTTTATTATAAACTAGGTTAGTAACCCGTGTATTACACAGGTTGAATTTAGTTTCATAATAATAGATAAATACAACAACAAAAAACGGTTAAGAAATTTGAAAATGATAAATGACGTAATTTATTATAAAACATTAAGTGATAATTTAATACATTAAAGAAAATTTATTATGTTTAAAAACTTATTGATTAGTTTCATTCAAAATAGTCAAATTATTGAGCAAATTTATCAAATCTAAACTAAGTTTGTCAAACTTTTTGAAATAAAAAATTTAGTTTGGACAAAATTGGTAAATTAGTCTTGATTGGTAATTTAATAAATTGATAATTGAATATGGTTTTGACATGTGTCAATATTGATGTGGACACTCTACAAAGAAGACATGTGGCAACCATTTTATTGCTTTATTAGGATTAATTAAAGATTCTTGATCATTTTGAAAATGCAAGACATGTATCTTAATGAAATCCAAATATTAACGTTTTTACGTATATCGCCGCAACATCTTTTTGTTTCGGTTACTTTGAATCATCAAAGTAATGATAGCAAGTTATAAAAAATACTTAAAACCGTGTATAGCTTTGATTATATTTTTATAGAGTTACTTTGGTAGAAAAAGATCTAACTTGTAAAAAATCCATGTCTTGGAATCTAACTTTTTATAGAAAATTCTATTGTTTTGAAACATGTCTTTTTATGTGTAAAACATTTAATAAGTCCAAGTATTTATGTTAAATTAATCATTTGACATAAACGTTATCTTTACGATATTTAGCCAAAAATATATACTTAGATCAATTTCTTATGTCCATTTCCATGTTTTAAATTATCCATTTATTTCATGACTAGTATTACTACTAGTGATGTCCAAGATATAAATTATTAGCAAATATATATATATATATATATATATATATATAGATCAAATCTACTAACACAAATGTGTCAGGACCAAGAATATAAACAATATGTGATTTATAGTTAAATCCACTAACATAAATGTGCTAGGACCAAAAATATAAACATAAATTAAATGAAGATTAACACTCATTTATTTATTGATCTTTTTGTTAGTCATTTTTATTCATAAGTTAGATTTTAAACAAATCTACTAACACCTTTGTGTTAAGACAAGATGGATCAAATGACATAATTAAAATAAATAAAATGCATAAGAATGTAATATGATGATCTTGGTACACACAAGTACTTTCCATGGATTTTCTCATGTGTTTCACTCATTTCTATGGCAACATTAAGTCTCAAAGACACCAAAGAAATGTTTAGATTTAAAGATATGAGATGAAGAAAGAATGTGTAGAATTTTTAGAGATTTGTTGTCAAGACTTGTTGGTGTTTCTTGGGTGTTAGAATGTAGGAAAAATATGAAGAAATGGGTTTAGAAAAACTCACAAGAAAAGGGGTATTTGGTGTTGATTTCCGGTGGGCTGTAGGTGGCGGAGTGGTGGTTTGCGGTGGCCGGTGGTGGCCGGCGGTGGTGGGTTGTGGTGGCCGGCCGGATCCAAGAGGGGGAAGTGAAATTCGACCAAAGGAAGGGAGAAAAAGGAGGAGAGAGTTGGGTGAAGGTGTGGGAAAAATAGTGAGGGGTGAGGCCTTTATTTATAGTGAAGTGAGTAGGAGGTTAAGGTGATGTGTTAAGTTCTTTGCCACAAAAATTATATGGTGGTGATGGGTGGATATGTGACCCTTTTAAACACCAAGTTAATTGACTAGTTGTAGGTGTATTATAAAACTACGCCATGTTTTAAAAAATGCTATGTAGTAATAGGAGACTTTATAAAATAAAATGGTGGTGGTGGATCCAAATAATCAAAATTTTATAAAAACTAGTTGAGATATCCCTTGTACAAAAATAATACAAAGGTGGTAAGATTTTATAAAAATAAAGGTTGAACTTTTATAAAATCTAGTTGGCTTTTATAAAATAAAAATCAAGTATTTGGGTTAGTGTATTGGGCCGAAGCCCAAAATAAAAATACTAGGGGTTTGGTCCGGGTTTCCGATCTCGGACGAAGAGTAGAAATGGACTGGGTCCGGTCTGGGCCGGTTGGGCCGCGGGTCAGTCCTCCGGGTCAGGCCGGTGTTTCGGTTGAACGGGTTAGTCATTGGGTCGAGTCTCGGGTTTGTTTTCAAGGTTTTCGATCCGTTGGGCTTGTTGGACCGAATTGGGCTTGAATGGGTCGTCGGTTTCGGTTTTGACTAAGTCTTGACAACAAAAATGTTTTGATATACTTTTAGTTCATAAAAAAAGGAAAATTGGATTTTAATAATCCCAACTTTTACCTATTGGCCGGTAATAATCCCACATTTGAAAATCGTTTCCACCAGTCCCAACTATCATCCAATTTTTTTATAATGGACCCGCCGCTAACTTTTTTAACACCGTTAAGTAGATGATGACGTGGCATGCTGACATGTAATTTTTTTCTTTTTATTTTATTCTTTATTCCACGTCATCTTCCAAATCACCTTTTCCTTTAATATTAAAAGAAATCGATCAAATTCTTCCCTGGATCGCATCTCGATTAGAAAAACAAACCGTCAATTCCTTTCCAGAGAAAAACAAACCGTCAATTCCTTTCTAGAGAAGAGATTCGTTTCCCTCAACATTTGTTTACACATTACTTCAGAAAGTGCAAGCATGTAGAAATATTAAAGGAGAGGGTGATGGCAGTTTGAGGCCATGAGAGAGAAACTCAAATTCTCTAAATAAATCGTATGAATGTTTATGTAAATGAGAATTTTCTAGTGATCATATCTTCTTTAATCTTGGATGAAATCCGAAATTGAATACATCATTGTGATCGAAATCATAAAACGAGTGGAACTAGATCCACTTTGAACCATTTTCGTGCATACTTGAAGGATCTAGATGAACACGAGAAAAAAAACGTATTAAGATTTTGATTCAATTTACAAATGAATGTAAACTGAAATGGATCTTGTATAATGCTTCATAATTGAATACCAATGGTGATAATCTCATATATGATGTAATCGCAAAGTTAGGATATGTACGCCATTCTTGAACAAGAAACGAGTGTGACGGAGAAGATGATCTGTGATTTTTTCTATCTCAAATAATCTCAATAAAACTTCAATCTGATTGCACCATTGCATTTGTATGATCAGAACGAGCATGTACATATCACATTTGATCAAAATCATTGAATATTAAAGAATCTGCCATTGGAGGACCTCGGTGAGAAACATGATCATGAATTTACCAGTGAAAAACATGATCAAATTTCTTATCTTCGTCATCATCGGTATGGATTTTTGTTTCACTTCTAATTAATATCATTTTTATCATTCACAAGTGATGCATCGAGAGCATCCAGATGATTAATTTTCATTTGTTTCACTTTTAATTAATTTTCATTTTCATCATTCCAATCGAGATGCGATCCAGGGAAGGATTTGATCCATTTCTTTTAGTTGATAATTAAAGGAAAATGTGATTTGGAAGATGACGTGGAATAAAGAATAAAATAAAAAAGAAAAAATTTACATGTCAGCATGCCACGTCATCATATACTTAACGGTGTTAAGAAAATTAACGACGGGTCCATTTAAAAAATATTGGATGAAAGTTGGGACTGGTGGAAACGATTTTTAAATGTAGGATTATTACCGGCCAATAGATAAAAGTTAGGATTATTAAAATCCAATTTTCCTAAAAAAAATGAATAAGTGGAGTCGGTTGTTTTTGTTTTCAAAACTGATATGGGATACGGTTTTTGTACGCGTGAAGGTTAAATGTTTCGTTTGTTTGCGTCGGTTTTAAGCTCGTTCACCATGAATATTTAAAACTAAGTTGTTTTAATTATGTAATCACTTAAAAATATCGTTGTGTCGTTGATGCAAATCCGTGACACTGGTTTTCAAAGAAAATATAAAAAGTATATTTTTTATATTTATATTCTTATTATTGATATTACATTAATTACTTAATGGTTTTTCTTATTTAATAGGGCACAGTTTCCAATACAAACCTGGGAATTAACTTACGTCCGGTTTTATCAGTTAACCTCAGTTATTGACATTTAAGCAGTTAATATTAAGGCACATAAAAGTTACTCTAAAAGTCAAAGTAAGGATGTTTGACCTGACTTTTGGACGAGGCGTCACACTTAGGGCATGCTTTGTTTAGGTCAGTGTAGTCCACGCATACTCTCCACTTCCCATTCTTCTTCTGAACCACGACCACATTGGCTACCCATTTGGGATATTGACTTCTCTTATCATCTTGGTTTTGAGAAGCTTGTCAACTTCTTCCTGGATGATAATGTTTGTTTCCGGAGCAAACTTCCTTCTTTTCTGGTGTATGGGGCCGAAAGAATTATCCAAGCCAAGTTTATGTGTAATAATATGTTTAGGGATACTTGTCATATTTTCAAGCCTCCATGCGAAGGTTGAAGTTCTGGATTTAAGAGGTTAATAAGCTCTTGCTCGGCATCCTTAGGGATACGTGTTCCTATCAGCACCTTTGCTTCGGGATCCTCAGGTTTCAATTGTACTTCTTTAACATCAAGCTCCCTGGTTTCCGAATCATCTGGCGCTGACTTCTTTATTTGCTACACCGGTTTCGTCTTGGTTGTATTCTTCGTGGATGAGGAGTAACAGTTCTTGGCTTCTTGTTGATCACTTTCTATTCCAACAACTCCTTAAGGTGTCGGAAGCTTGACACATTGGTGGTAGGTTGAAGGTACAACTTTCATCTCATGTATCCAGGGCCTGCCCAAGATTATATTGCAACAAGAAAGATAATCTATTACATAAAATTTCTGCATAAAGTTTACCCCCTCTATGTATACTGGTAATTTAATGTCACCAACGATGTTCTTGGTCTCTCTACTGGATCCTACTAAGACTGAGGATCTCAGAATGATTTCATCTTCTGAGATGTTCATCTTCTTCAGAACGTCCAGTTGGATGATATTAACCGAGCTCTCATTATCTATGAGGATCTTGCGAACAAAATGGTTAGCAATATATAACGTTACAACGGTTATACCTGATCTTTGTATTGTGAATATAACTTCTAATTTTGGATAGAAACCGAAAAAATGTAATTAACTCTAGTCTCGGTTTGAACTCTGCATCAATTTAACTAAAGTGTTACCTAAACGAATGTTGGCTCGGTTTTTTAAATTAGGCTGAAAGTTGTCAATATCTTTGTCCCGAGTTAGGAATCCAGGTTGGACGAGAGAATATTTTCACCTATTGTGGATTTCCTCTAGGGAGTGGTTTTCAGGTCTTGTATTCGAGGAATAGATAATGATAGGGTGGGTCAATTACCCGTTAGCGATATTAAAAAAAATTAGGTTGAAAGTAGTCAATATTTTTTGAAATTATCAATGATATTTGTATGCAATAAAATATTATATTTCAATTATAATAACAAGTGCTCAAAAAGCCATAAAATACAAATCACCCCGGCAGGCAAGGAAGACGGGCAACAAGCTGTGTCGTTAAACCTTTCTGAATAGCAAAACTAAGCCGTGTGAAAACAACATTCATAGAACCGGGGGTCACAACATTACCATTAATGACCCGTTGGACTCTATTCAGAGTTTCGACGGCCTCAGAGGCGAGGAACCCAAAGGTGTCAAAAGAAAAAGGAACAAGCACATGTTGATTTTCAATTCACGCTTTCTCGTGCTTGTTCACTTTCCCCGCAGCAGCCTTAGAAGCCGCCTGACGCACCTTGAACTCACCAACACCCAAGCCCACTAGAGGGGAGACCCCAGTTAGGTCCAAGCAAGCGTGTTTCCCCCCACGCATCCAAAGACCAAGATGTCATCCGGTCTAAGAGTTGATTGGCCATCAGACGGGTCCGTCAGGAAGTTGACCAGAGCTTCCTTCTTAGTCAAAATCCCCCAGCGCTTGAATATGTCGAAGAGAGCATCCCTAACCAGGTCGTGTCGATATTGGAAACTAGTGAGCTCTCTGCAATGGATGGCATGCTCCCTAAATGAATCCAAGCATGCCTTGCAACAACAAGACATTTCTTATCAGCCGGGAAAATGGGAATCCTAAGGCGGTATTTGAGAATAGCACGATATTCCACCGGTGACATGTGCTGGCCCAACCCGTCAATAGTGATAGCTCGAAGGAAATCTTGGGCATGTGGCGCTCGTAGACATCCGAAAACGGCTTTTTGTCCAGCGGCCATGTCAAATTGCACTTCCATCTCCTGCATAATTTTACCAAAAAAGGCACTCGCCAAAACTTTTTGGGCTTGTGGGGGGGGGGGGGTGTCCTTGTTAGTGAATCCGCTGTAGTCAAAGCCCGAAGTAACATCCCGAAGACGGTCCAACACACACCTATAGTCAGAGTCCATGCCACAAATCCCACTCCCCCTCAAAATATGATCTTGAAGCACCCAAGACTGCACCCTTGATGCCACAAAGGCATACGAGGAAGCCTCGATTACATAATATAATCCAAGTCCCCCCACAGCTGATAGGTAACGAAGCAAGCCGCCATTGGAGATCCCCAAAGAAGGGACTCCCGCAAAACCACCATATTCTCGATTGTTGTGCGTAATTCTTTATCAAAAAAGGAGGCGACCTCCATCATGTGTAAAGGGGGGCATGTCCTTAAACCGAGGAAGAGCTTGCCTATACCCATACATAAGCGCAACAGGAGAAGTTCGCTATATGGGTCCCCCAGCTTGGGGAGGAGGCGGATCAGATCAACAGCGTTGGAAGCTCTTTTCGTAGCCAAACCTTGGATAAAGTCGGCATTTCTGCTAACAACCCCCCCCCCCCCCTCCGCAAGAGTTTCACCACAAGGGAGGTCTACCAATGGCCTCGGGGAAAAACCCGCACGAGACTTCCTACCGTCTTTCAGTAGGGGTGTAAACGAGCCGAGCCGAGCCCGAGCTCGTCTAGGCTCGAGCTCGGCTCGTTTAAATTTAACAGAGCTCGAGCTCGAGCTCGGCTCAATTCGAGCTTTATTTCTGAAGCTCGAGCTCGGCTCGTGAAGAATTATTTAAGCTCAAGCTCGGCTTGGGCTCGGCTCGTTTATTATTAATTATTTTTTTTATATATTTTTATAATTAAAATTGTATATATTTAGAATTATATTTTTTTTATATAGAAAATAATACATATTATTTACTTATTTTATTATAATTTTATTTATAATAATAATTATTTTTTAAATATATTAAAAAAATTATATAAATATTATATAAATAAAAGCTCGATAAGGCTCGCGAGCCAGCTCGAGCTCGACATGTAAAGCTCGGGCTCGAGCTCGTTTATTAAACGATCCCTATTTCAAAGCTCGAGCTCGGCTCGTTTCGAGTTTTTTATCGAGTCGATCTCGAGTAACTCACGAGCAGCTCGGCTCATTTACACCCCTACGTCTTTGTATTAATACTTCAAAATTAAACTTATACAAAAAAGTGACGATAACCTGACAACAAGCTGCGTCATAAACCCGTAACCCCTTTTGGATAGTAAAAACCGATTCTACTAAAAACATACAAAGTCTTAGTCGTTAAATTACTATTCACAACCCGCTAAACTCTCTTCTAAAATTCCACAATTTGTTTAGATAATCAATACGTCTCTTTTGTTCTTTATATATTTACTAGGTTAGTAACCCGTGTACTACACGGGTTGAATTTAGGTTCATAATATAAGCTAAATATTAAAAAAAAACGATTAAGAAATTTGAAAATTATAAATAACATAATTCATTATAAAATATTAATTGATAATTTAATATATTAAATATGACAAATTTGATTTGTTTTCTTAAAAAGATTCAAATTATTGGATTAAGATAAAATACATTTGGTTCGGGTCAATATACAATCCAAATATAGAATCCGACTAAATTAAAACCCCAAAATGTAGTTGACTTTTTTTTATTATTTTTTTATTGCTTCGATTTTTCAGATCGGAATGTCTTTGAAATTCGTCATTGGATCCCATATTGGATCAATTTTGATTTCTCCCTTGGTGAACACGGTGTGCTGTGTAATTGTGTATGATCTGGTAAGTTACATGCTATTATCATCTGATCTGATTCCGATTTCCCAGATGTGAAATTTCTGATTTGACGAATTTAGATTCTGGCTGGACTCAATCCATTGGTTTTGAACAGATAGGAACATGTTGTAGCAGATATTGCTCTTCTGTTTGTATAATATAAAATGGTGGACTCTGAAGATGTTCGGCCTCTGGTTTTTGACCATGGAACTGGAACAGTGAAGGTTAGTAGTATACTAGATGATATTATGTGATGTTTTAAATTTGGAAGTAAATGTTTCTGATAAAACATTTAGGCAGGGTTTGCTGGTGACGATGAACCGAGGGCAGTCTTTCCTACCATTGTAGGCAGAACACGTCACCCTTGTTTCATGCCCGGCATGGGACAGAGAAATGCCTATTTAGGAGAAGAAATGCATTTCAGGAGAGGAATCCTGACTTTGAGATATCCTATTCAGCGTGGTACTGTGAGTAACTGGGACGACATGGAAGAGATTTGGAATTACACTTACCGCATGCTTCATGTTGCTTCTCAAGACCACCCTGTGCTTCTTATGGAGTCCCCGTTGAATTCCAAAGCAAACCGAGAGAAAATGGCTGAAATTATGTTTGAGACGATCAACGTACCTTTCTTGTATCTTGCTATGCGAGCTGTTCTTTCTCTGTATGCTAGTGGTCGTATAACTGGTTAGTTTCTTATCGTGCTTTTTTAGTCTAGCTTGCCAGCATAAGCATAATTAATATCATGCTTACTACTATATTACAGGTATCGTGTTGGATTCTGGAGATGGTGTGTCACATGTTGTCCCGCTTTATGAAGGCTACGTGGTTCCTCGTGCCATCCATCGTCTTGATCTTGGAGGACGCGATCTTACGAACTCCCTGATGAAGATCTTGAGCGGAAGAGGTTACCTGTTCACCACCAGTGCTGAAAGGGAAATTGTCCGTGACATGAAAGAAAAGCTGGCATATGTGGCTCTTGAATATGAGCAAGAGCTTGAAGCTGCAAAAAGAAGTAGCCCATCTATCGAAAAGAACTATGAATTACCGGATGGAGAAGTTATTACAATCGGAGCAGAGAGATTTCGTTGTGCGGAGGTTCTGTTTCAGCCATCTTTGATTGGAATGGAAGGGGGTGGTATTCATGAGATGACCTACAAGTCGATCATGAAAAGTGATGTTGACATAAGGAAGGATCTTTATGCAAACATTCTGCTCAGCGGTGGTTCGACTATGTTCCCTGGCATTGCTGACCGTATGAGAAAGGAAATCACGGCTCTTGCCCCTCCTGGCATGGATATCAAAGTGGTTGCGCCTCCGGAACGAAAATACAGTGCGTGGGTTGGAGGATCAATTCTTGCATCTCTGAGTTCTTTCCAGCAGGTAACTGATTTCTCAGATCGCTTCAAGTAAACTTTTGGCAATTTGGGTTATGAGTTCGGGGAGGGATTACGGGTCAAAGTGTTTTTCCCCAAAGAATTAACGTTTTAACATTAACAGAAATTTTTTCAAATAGCATCAATAACAAATTTAGGTGTTTTATGCCTTGTATAACATACATTTTGATTTGCTGTTTGCTACTTTTTTTTTATATTACTTTTTCGATTATTAAGAAATAAACCATAACCCATTTCGACTATTTCGAATAAAGATTTCTGCAAGGCTTACTTTTTTTTGTCTCTCTCTTTTTATAAACCAGGAATGGATTACAAAGGGTGCATATGATGAATCTGGTGCATC
Source organism: Deinandra increscens subsp. villosa (assembly GCA_039602395.1). NCBI lineage: Eukaryota > Viridiplantae > Streptophyta > Magnoliopsida > Asterales > Asteraceae > Deinandra > Deinandra increscens. Next base: position 8,682,237 of record JBCNJP010000007.1, on the reverse strand, counting down.
CATCGTCCATCGGAATTTATTTTAAGTAGATTTTCTGCTGTATGTGTTCTAATGTTAATTTATCCTAAAGTTTTTCATTTTTATCGTTTTAAAACTACAAGGTAAACTATTGTTTCGGCGTCATTTCTGTTATATGCCTTTTACCATACATTTTGATTTTGCTGTAATACAATATTTACAATGAAAAACTCCGCCAAATTGATGGGATTGTAATCTTTATACGCACAGTAAACACAACACATTAGTAAACACAACACATTTGTCACGTTATATATATATATATATATAGATGAAAGTTCAGATACAAAAGAGGTTTTGTGTGCGAAGAAGGAAAGAACAACACGTGTCAGATCTCTTTTTAAGCGGAGGGGTCTATATGTCTTTATACAAAAATCCATGTCGAAACGTGAATAGCGTCGTATATCCCGAAGGGTTTGAGCAGTCGAGTGATTGAAGAACGAACATTTGCTCGATTTCCTTGCCTCACCCATTCAATTTGAAAACGAAGTTGATTTGTTCTCTATTCGACGTTTTGACTATAAAAATAAATAATGAAACGTGATTTTTTTATTAATATTCTTTGCGTCTCTTTGGTAGTTTTTACACCTGTGTTTTTCTTGTTTGTATTTGCGTAATTATCAAATTATTAATATTAGATTCTATATGTGTCTTGCGTAATTATGGATGAGACGCTTTTTCAGCATGCGTGATTAATTTTTATACTTGCGTAGTTATACAGAGATAATTTTTCCTGATGTATATCACATGTACTTTTTCTACTCTTACAGCAAACATGATTATATTAATTCTTGCTTAAATGTAATATCTATTTTTGCTACTTTTTAAAGTTGCCATTTTTGTTGTTTGTCTTTGCGTAAGTATGAATGAGAAGTAATTATTATAATGTTCGTTTTGAGAAACAGAAATTATATACTAGTAATTGAAAATATTCTTATTAGAACACATTACAACATACGAAATTTTATGCTCTACGTTGTTAAAAAAGTCATTTTCAATTTTGATAGCCTTGAGGATGTTGGCAATCCTTTGCACTTGTTCGATATCGGCTTTGTCCTTGTCTACCATAAACAAACGGACAAGGTCTCGAACCGAACTCTTGGGCAAACTCACCAGCTTCTGCGTCACCTCATCTCCTGCCATCGTCATTTCCTTGAGACTCTCGAAACTCTGCTTCAAAACATTGATCATAAGAATCTTTTTGTTGAACTTAAGCATTATCTTTCTAGTTAACTTCTCCTTGAGGGCTACATCAGCAGCTGTAACACCCGTGTCCGACCCATTTACAAAACCCGACCCGAATTTTTACTTGTCACGTAAAACGAGTTTTGATTTGAGAATTTTCGAAAGAATTTGTCTAAGATATACAATTAAATTATGTTGGGATACTCGATAATCATTTTTGAAAACTAAATAATAAATTTACAAAATTTTAGGTTAAACGATTTGATTAAAACGATAATAAAATGATTTTTGGTATTCGATTTATCGTTTACCGGGAATCTCGGGATTTATATCTCAAAATATATAATTTTTAATGTCATACAATCATTTTATAACATTAAAAACCAATTGGTTAAATTTTGGATCAATTTTGTTAATTATTTCGCAAATAAATGAATTTATCGTTTTTCGTGCACAATCCTTAATAACCGGGAACCATATAAATTTTAAAAATCATATTTTAATGTTCCTTGAGGTTCTATAAGGTTATTATAAGTTGCTCGTAAAATATTAGAGGCTAACGAGTTAAAACGAGAACGAACGGTTAAAAATAAAATAAATATATATTAAATACGTATTTTTATACCTCGTTATGCGTATCCCGAAACTTAGAAAACCATGAGAAATTATCCTAAACTATTTTTGGGCATAAAATATTAAGTTTCATAAAGTTTAGGGGTTAAAATCGCACAAAAACCAAACTTCAGAGACCAAACTGCAAATAAAAAGCTCAGGGGCCAAAACTGCCAACCCCTGAAAGTACCAGGCGTATCGCGCCGGTCCCCCCTCCTCCTCGGCGATACGCGAGCCGCATCAGGTCGCAGAAAATGAAATGGCTCGACTTGCAGCCTACGTTTGAGCCCCATATCGTGTCAATCCGATCGATTAGTCACCCTCCTACGTGCTCACACCCCCTGCGACCTCGACTGATATAAAAGGAGCATCAGATCAACCTTTAATCCTCGCCAATTCACAAGATCATTGATCTAAAAACCCTAAACCTCCATCCGAATCTTGTTCCATCAAATTCGAGTAACCCAGAAGGAATTTCGAGCTGATCTCCTGCAGTCCCACGTTATTTGGTATGATCTACAAAAGCCCTCTATCAATTTCTATTAATCTTGTTGTTATAATCAAGTTCTAGATCTATGCCAAAAATTAGGGTTCTTAACATGTTTCTTCAATTCTGGGTAATCGGGAAAGAGTTAGGGTCTGAGCTTTTGAAGGATATGATGTTATAACATATATTAAAGAACCCCTAAGTTAATTTCATGATATCTAAATGTTTGGTATTTTATATAAAAATGTGCCAAAATTAGAGTTTTCATGTCGTTGTTCTGCCCAAATTGAGAAAAAGGTATTGAATTAAGGTTTACTATTTTGAGGAATATTATAATATTTCATAATGAATAAAACCCTAAGTTTTTACAATTTTATAAATTGTTTTGATATTTATTTAATAAATATGATTAAAATTAGGGTTTTCTAGACATTGCTTTGCCAAAATGGAACAAACGGGTTAAATCTAGGGATAAACTTTTACAATATATTATAAAATAATATTTTAAGTAAAAGCCCTAATTTTATTTAATTTTATAAAATATTTTACTATTTATTTGATAATTATTTCAAAATTAGGGTTTTGAATATGATTATTAAATATTAAACAAACTGGAAAGTATTGAAACTTGACTTTTGGTCTTAGAACATATTTATACATATAAAAAGTGTATATGAGTTCAAAAGTGATAAATGAATTAATTATTAAATAAATTACCAAAACCCTAATTTACCAATAAAAGGGTAAAATGGTCTTAATCAAATAAAACCTAACACTCCTTAAGTTCCTCGTGTCCTTAGAACTATAATCATTATCATTCCCTATATTCATTTAGCATGTTCGTTTCATTAGGATAATCTTCAGATTGTTATCTCTCGCGATTGGTCCTATCTTTCGTTTCCGATCTACTTATCAGGTGAGTATTCACTAAACCCCCTCTTTAAATATTGTTGGTTATGACCATTCAATTCGTATTATCATTTCTAATGGTGATTCATTCGAATGATAATCCGACTTGTGAGAATCATACCTGCATTATATTTTAACCTTTTTGGGGTGTAACATGTATCTCTATATTCAAATTGTTTCTCTAAACCACAAACGCGATTATATGATGATTTGATACGTTCTATGTATGTTAAATATGTGTGGATTATTGTGATTGGTTTGATCTAGCACTGTTACTAATTCTATCTCGAAGCGTACTCATTAACACACCGAGCCGGGGTAACAATAATAGATCTATTGGTTTGACAGCCCACTTGGCCTGCCTGGAGGCGTCAAGTGATTGGAAGCCTAGTTGTCTAGGGTTTGATACGCTCATTCATTGGCTTTAAATCATTACTTGTTTGACTATACATATGAAAATATCTGGTTAGACATATATCACTGATATTGAAATTATACTTATATTATTTAAACATGTGTTTACTCACCAACTACTTTTGTAGTTGACACTTTATCTTATACATGTTGCAGGAACCTATACATGAGCTATGTTGTGATCACGCTAGGAGTGCTGGACCTAGATTAAAGACTTTAAATCAATTGATATGTATTTTGCATGTTTAACTTTATTGTACAATATCATTAGTTGATTAATGAAAAAGAGCATGTTTAAGTATTACAACTTATGTTAGTTGTCATGTGCATCTGGACAATCATCGCCCCGACATTTTCCGCCGTCGGTTGGGGTGTGACAGCAGCGTCTGGGACGCTGGAGGAAGATGACGACATGTTGACAGTGAGGTGGGGAGTTTTGACGTGTGACGTGATTTGAAGTATGTTGTAAGAAGCCGGTGTAGTGTGATTTTAAAAAGGTAATAGAGTGTCTAGTTTTATAGGGGGTGATGAGTGTCTCGAAGTAGTAAATGCCGCACCTACTATTTAATTGATTATCGTTTTAATGGGATGGTTGGGAGGCGGAAGGTGAAGCGTAATAAGTGCTCAAATATGAATTTATTTTTTAACGCAAACATGATTCAAGGTTATTTCTTGCGTGTCTTGCTTGTATTTTTTCTAGGGGTTTTAGGTGTATTTTTCTTTTTTTGTTTTATTTTTCTGTGACGTTTCATTTTCGCTCCAAATTTTAGTATATATGTGGGGGGTGTCGCCATGCACTTTTACACGCAGACCCAACTTTTGAAATTCACAATTTTTATTTCATTTTTCTTTGATTTTGCGCTCTTAAAAAATGGCTTCTTCATCGAAGAGTGTTGGTTCTTTTGAAGTTGGGAAGCTGGTGGAGGAAATGCACGCAGGGGAGGCCAAGGATGATTAGGCCATGTGCAATTCCTTTGGCATAATGACCGGTCTTACCCCAAACAACATCCAAAACCACATTTGAATGCTTAAATAGCTTCTTAATCACCCCCCCCCCCTCGTCCGCCATGCCAAGCTGCCACCGACTACATCACTTAACAGCTGGAGCTGAGGGAGGATAACCACTCTCTTCTTCGTGGTGTTATGGACACCACTATTAAGAAGGAAAAGGAGAAGGTGGCGACTGTGGAAGAGTTCAAGAAGCTCAAGGCACTCATCCCTGGTTTTTTTGTTGTATTTTGTGTAGGTTTTTTTTGGTTTTCTTTTTGTGAAGCTTTTTATGATCCCATTCCATGGTTCCGTCTCACCCCCACCTGATAGTGTGTGAAGATTCTACCCGATAATGTATGTAGATCCCACCCGATCGTTGTTTATAATATATGAATATTATAAATGTTGGTTATGTTTATTTGTTATTTTTGTTCTTTCTTGATGTCTGATCGTTTTTTTTCTTTTATCTTTAGCCTTGCGTGATTTTAAGAACAACATGCGTGATTTTAAGAAGCGTTAGGTAAGCTGAATGAGATAGTTTAAAAAAAAGTAAGTTTTAAAAAAAGAAAATGCGTGATTTTAAGTAGAAACGGTTTAGTTAGTTGCGTGATTTATTAAACAACATTGCGTGATTATTGTCTAGAATTTTTAATAAGAAAGACCTAAAAGACAATATCATGTTTTAGGTTTGGTTTCGTCATTTTTTTAAATCAACTGTGCGTAATTATTAAAATGTTGTGTTGAAGATATGGAAGTATTTTTAGATAGTTGCGTGATTCTCTAAACCAACTATGCGTTAATTTTGGCGTGTGTGCGTGATTTGGTTACCTTGTTGCGTGATATAAAACTATCTATTCATTCGTATCATATTATGCATTATTTTATGCTAATACGCTAATGTTGATTCTTTTTTGAAAAGACGACGATACCCTTTTAAAGTAAAAATAAGCGGATACATTATTTTTAGCGCGTGTCTCACCCTCGTCCGTTGGATATTGTTTGTTGCACCAAATCGTCGGTTGTGTTTCTTTCGCACGCTTCGCACAGAATTCGTCATTTGTATATAAGGGAGGATCATCTGAGAACCAATTGATTTTGAGAACTCTTGAGAACCACTCCGAGCCACTAATTATATATAAAGAAATCCCCCCTCCCCTCCTCCAGGAATTTGAGTGCCCCCCCCCCCCCCCCCTTGAAAATGAGTGGCTCAAAATGGTTTTCAAAAGTTTTCAAAACAAAAAAGTTCTCAAAGAACCTAACCCTATATACATAATCACTACATCAAAAGGGGCTTCAGCCGTGGTTTTTCCAAAACCGCTCAGCCGCGTTTTTTTTAAACATGACTAAATGTAAGTTTCAGTAGTTTTAGCCACGATTTTTTTTACCCGTGGCCAAATACATACCTTTAGGAGCATTTTAGCCACACATTTTATGTTTGTGTGACAAAAAACACACAGTTTTAGGGGCTTTAGTCATGTTTTTTTTGTGACAAAAAACATAGTTGTAGAGGCTTTAGCCATGCTTTTATTAAAAAATTTGGCATTTATTAGTCACACCTAAAAAGGTGTGGCAAAATGTCCCAAACGGCCACGACAGTTGTTTGATTTTTTATTCATGTGACCAAAAACACATAAATATGATATTGCAGAAGTATTATCAAATTGATGCATGTCGTAAGAAGTCTGTGATGGTACGACTTGGTCACTATCTAAGGACTTTTTGAAAAAAGTTGCTTGAAAAGTACATTCGTTTCAACCTAGCCAACCCCACCAAACTTACAACAGTTTCAAAGCCGTATCACACAGTGGTGGATCAAGCTGAGTGGAACAGCTTTGTAAAATTACACTATATAAAATTACACAACTTTTGTTACAACTATTGCAGCACAAGTTACTATCCTTAAGCGCAAGTTACAAACTTAGAAGCAAGCTGTACAAGTGGTTGTTGCCTATGCCAAAATTTACAAACGATCATGCTTTGTGTACAAGTTTTTGGGGCGCCTTCACTTTAGACGTGCAACCATGGTCTTCCTTCTGGTTTTCCTCCCATGTCTGATATGTAGCAGCTCAACTGCTCCTCCTCAAGAAATTTATGAAGGACAGCAAACAGTTCTCTCCCACGAGTCACAGTGTCACAAGGACATCCGTAAGTCTTCTCCTCCACTGTAGCAGTGCGCTTCAATCACCTCAACAAAACCGTAATCCATACGCATCCTCTTCTCTTCCTCAACCCTTACTCCTCAGTCATCGCCGTCTTCATACGTTTTCTGTTCCCATAACGCCGTAAGGATTTAGGGTTTGTAAGCCCCTATTTTTCGACATCGGTGGTGCTAGGCGGTGGGTTTCTTTTTACCCTAATTCGAGTCGTCACGGTTCTCCAGATGCTCTAGAAGACAGTTCCTCCTCCCCCGTCGCCGATCCGTCGGGAGCACCGTCTCTCGCTGCTAAAGCGATCAGAGCGTCATCGGTGAAACGTGATTCTTCTCTCTCTTCGGCATATGGTCAACCAGTTATTTCGCCTACGAGCGCTAGGTCTAATCCACTTTGATCTTCGCATTCCTCTACTTCCAAGGTTCGCTGATGCTCTGCAGGCTGTAGCTATGTATTTGTATATGTGTGATTGCTAATTTGCTATGGTGTGCTGCTTGATATCTGTTTGATTATTATATTGACACATGGTGTCTTGATGTTATCGATTTAAGCAGGATTACTATTGGTACATTCTGAAGCCAAAACCATAGGAGGCCATACACCTTCCTTTTAGAGCTTAAGAATGTTAAATTTTAGGTGTTTGCTTAGGTGATGTTTGTTTTTTAAGAGGTAAAATGTCTGCAGTCTACGAACCACATCTGCAGACATCTGTAAAAGAAGAGGTGGACTAAACCTCTGCAGTCTGTAAGAAGAAGAGTGTTTGTTTATTAACTTCTGCAAACTGCTAAAATACACTTAAATTTAAATAAACCGTTTTATAACTTATAGATAATTACTATTCAAACTTTTGGATTTTCTTTCTGTATATTTTAACAAACAGTTATTTTAAAACATTTTTCGTTTAAATAAAATTATAAAGATGTTTTATAAAAACTGTTTAAATAACAGTTTTTTTACCAAAAAAAATAACTGTTTAAAAAGGTTTTTATGAATAACGGTTTAAAAATGTTTTTAAAAAACTGTTTAAAAAGCGTTTTTTAGAAATTTTATACAAAATTTTTTTAAAACTATTTAAAATATTCCTTTTTGAAAATAATCGTTAAAAACGTTTTTTTTAAAATAAAACTTTATAAAAAACGTTTTTTAAAAATAAAAATTTATAAAACACGTTTTTTTAAAATAAAACTTTATAAAAAACGTTTTTTATAAAAAAAATTCTAAAAAAACGTTTTTTTAATAAAAACTTTTTAAATACGTTTTTTTAAAACGTTTTTATAAAAAACTATTTACAAAGGTTTTTTTTTAAAAAAACACATTTAAAAAAATTAAAAAAAAACTGTTTAACATGTTTTTTTTTAACTTTTTAAAAGGTTTTTTTTTTTAAAAACAAAATTGGTTAAAGAAGTTTTTTAAAAGTTGTTTAAAATATTTAAAAGTTTTTTAAAAAGTTTTTTTAGAAAAAAACTTTAAAAAAACGTTTTTTTTGTAAAAAACTTAAAAAAAAAGTTTTTAGAAATTTCATTATTTAAATTTGTTAAAAAATGTTTGTTTATGATAAAACAGTTTTAAGAGAATGTTAGAAGATGTCAGAAGTGGCTGGGCCACATCTGCACCAAGAAGAGGCCGTGAAGACATTTTTTAATGAAATGTCTTCGAGAAAACAAACAGTTTGCACACCTAAATGTCTGCGCGTGGTCTGCGCGGCGCAGACATAAGAGGGCAGAAGAGCTTTTTCAGAAAAAACAAACACCACCTTAATGTCCATAGAACAATAGATCGTTTCAAATAGAGCTTTGGTTTATTTCTTCATTTCAAATATTTTGTTCTCAGCCGCGAAAGGCAACACAAAGCGAAAGGAAAACAAAAATACATCAGTAGAATTTAGAGCTTCCACATGATGGTTGGTCATTGGTTAACTTTCTTTGATGAGGCTAACAAGTGTCTATGCTGTTGATAATGAAGAATTTGGAAAAGCCCAATGGTGTGATTTTTTCCTTTAATTGATAGATGCGACCATTTTGTTTGTTTCTTCCAGATGTGTGGATTTGTACTGGACTAGGGTTTAGATCTGTGGTAAAAAAAATTATTAATTTTATTAGACATTGTTATGGCTCATTCATTTGGATAAACATTTAGATGCATGACAAGATGCTATTTCTGATCATATATGGTTTAGGGAATCTGATCTACGGTTATAGCTTTCACTTCTTAATAGTTTGATTATAGCTTTTGACAAAGTAGTTACCTATATCTCTTAATTGAATCTGAGACAATTTAACTTAGAAATATTCGATTACACGTGACCGTGAAAGTAGGGGTTGAGGGGCCGGATTTGTACAATCTATTTTGTTGCGCAAAAAAAAAGAAGCTAAAAACAGTTGAATGGTGATTACCGGTACTGCATGGAATGTATGTGTTATCTAAGTATTTCATTCACATGATTATGATTTCTGGAATCTTTCAGATGAATCTGTTTGTTTAACTTACATGGCTATTGTTTCATGAATCTGTTTGTTCCTTTGACTATTGTTTCATGTTGTGTTATTACAGGTATTAAGGAGGAATTTTAGCCTCTGATATATCAACCCATGCTCACTCAGTGGCCCAAGATCAGCAGCACCTGTATTTTTATATGTGCATGTATATCATGCATTTGAAGTTTGATGATTGATTCCAGCATTTTTTAGGGTTCTTGATTCAGGTTCAATTGTTGAAACCAAAAATTTTGTATCAAATATGCTACTGGTTTTTGGTGTAGACTTTGAATTTGTGACTTTGCAGATTTAAGGCCACATGTTCTATAAAAAATCTCTATCTAAATGTAAGTTTAAGTGCCCCTCGATCTCTGTATCAATTTCTTTACTAATGAATTTAGTGGTATATCTATATAGATTATATATTGGTATTGATTGTTAGGGTTTAAGGTTTCAGCGGTTCGAAGCCTTCAAAGGTTTCCTGCTTCTCATCAGGTTCGCATGTTTGCTGTTATAATTCCTTTTGCTGTGGTAAGAATGTTACACTTTTTGAATGCCAATATTAAACAAAAATTTATGAGTAATACTTCAAATGTATTCACAGTTTCAAGGAAATTTCCTTGATTAGCTCAAATGATTCTTGGGTTTCTCTTTCAATACAAGAATACCAAACTTGCTGTTAGAAATTAAATACTCATACATCAACATAAAAAAATGTTTTCAATCCAAAGTTGCTGTTAGAAATTAAATATGAAATCACATGGACAATCATTTAGTAACCACAAACTTTTTTGCCTGCTATATTTGATAGTTTTTTGCGTAGACGATTTTTTAAATTTTAACTTTTAGGTAAGAAAAAAAGAACATATACACTTCTCATCTATTTTTTTTTTTTGTATATAGCAAGTGTATCAATTATCAAATATAGTTACAATATCTTTGTTGGTTTAATAATAATTATATTCAATAAAATAACAGGCTTCCACAACCTTATTGACCTATCATGTGTTTTATTTTATCAAACCATTCTCTTTTCATTTTTGTTTTTAAGTATGTTTGGTCCTGGCTTTCCAGTTTCCACTGTTCTCTCACGATTTTATATTTTTTACTTATTTGTTTACACGATAAAATATTCAGGATCTAATACAAAAAGGAAGAAACATGTCATTGATATAAATGGATGTGTGCTAATAGTGAACAGGTCATCTAAGAATGAGGTAATGAGCTTTAATATTTTATTATCAGTTTTCTATGATTTATATCTTTATGCTATTGATTCTAGGGGCAAACACGTTTTTGCTTTAACTTAACGGCCAAGTCTTAAAAAATATTAAATGCTCATAAAAACCTAACTTTTGATCACACAGGGTTATCATTCCAGCAGATCTGAAAATATATGATGTCTGTTTCTTCAGTCCGTATGATGATTACGTTATAATAATACCTAGAAAATTATCACCTTTTGTGCACTGCTTTTTTATTGTTGCAGCCTGACTTGAATGGATATTGAAAACTGCATGTTTCATTTTTAGTGTGATTTCCAACTCTTTTGTGTGTAATTCTAATTTATTTCTTGAATTGTTTATTTCCTTGTAGGTATGATTATCCGTCTTCTTTGTTCTTAGTGTGAAGGTACATCACTTTTACATCTATTTTTATATTATCAATTAGCTTTGTGTTGTAATTGCATAATCTGTTGTTGCCTGCCACATCAAAATGTATGATTTGGTTAAATTGTTTGGGACTTCTTTGTCGGGTTCAACTTCCATCACGTCTATGTCAAGGTATTTGGCTTATAGTATGTTGTCTCGCTTATTTAATGGCTGATTAAGGGAGTATGTAAGGTATTTGATTTATGTGTTGGGTTTATAGTCTATTACAGTTGTTCGCTGAGTGTTTATTTAGGCTGAAATGGATTGGCTTATTATGAACAAGTCTGTTTCTTACATGTACCAAAATTGAAAGAAAAGGCATGCTATATTGATGCTAATCTTTCACTGCAGGTTGGAGCATGCTTGGTTAGTGAAGATGATATAGTACTTGGTAAGAATTTTTGGATGAATGATACATTTCAAGTGTTGAGGGTGTATTTTCAGGATGCTCACAGGAAGCTCAGACAGTTCAGGAATCCTATTGTCATCTGGGAATCTCGTACATTCAGGTATCCTGATCATATTATTTTAACTAACCTTCATATTTTGCCACATGTCTATTTGACCAGGTATTACCGGAATCATCAACAACCTCCGAAACTTACGCTCCAGCTGAAGAAGATCGTGGACCAAGTGAACGGAGAGGCCTCTAACGGTCGAGTTAGTTGGACGATAGGATCCCGGGAATCCCGGAAAGTTAGTTATCATTGTATTTGTTATATAAATCGAGGATTCGATCAGTAGGAACACACAACTGCACTCGCACACTAGTTTCCCACTACGAATTATTGTATCACTTAGCTCTGATCGATCAAACCTCCAACCCGTTGTAACAAATCGTTTGATAATTAATAACATTGACTTGGTGGCGGTTTCCAGCCGGCACCCGAGGTTTTTATCCAGGATTCCTAGAGGCAACTCAAAGGATTTTGGAGTTTTCCTCGCTAAAATCCTTGTGTTATCACCCTTACTTGGATTACTTACTCATTTGATCGTTAAGCACTCTACCTCACAATCTAAGTTTGGAATACAGGATTCTCAAGTGAATTTTTGACCAAAACAGTTTGGCGCCCACCGTGGGGCAAGTGGTGCTTAATCTTACCGAAATCCCATTCGTTTCGTTTAATCTCCAATCCCGACAATGTCAAACCCACAGAAATCTGTTTCGGCCTCCACATCGTCCTCCATTCCTCCTCTTCCTTCCGCTCCAGGAAACCAGAAGAAAACTGTGGACCGTCAGAAAAGAGTGGACGAGCAGCCGAGAAAAACTGACTATCCTGTCTTCACAGGATCCCAGGTTCAATCTGTTGATCCTGTTGTTACTAACAATGATTTGTTTGCTTTGATCAGGCAGGTGAAAAATCAAATGGATCAGCAAGAAAAGACCAACCAAACGGTGATGAAGGAGATTGAAGAACTTAAAAAGTCCAAGAAACCTGTGGAGAAACCAAGTCCTCTGTTTCCAAGGCATCTTGACTTCAATGCTTCAGGATCCTCAGATCCGTCTCGCTACAGTTACAAGTCGGCATCATGCTTTACCACAGCTCCTACAATGACTTCTCAGGCCGCTGGATATGCAGAAAGTGCTGCAGGATTCTCAGGAGCTGTCCCGCCAGAGTCTTCACAGTCACGCTATAAGGGTCCTTGGATTCCGCCACTGTCGGGATCCTCAGCCTCGCCGTCCCAAGGATACCCCTTTTCTGCCGGGAATCCAAGCCAGAGTTCCCAGGGATATCAATACACTAACCCTTCTGTTTCTGCAGGAATCTTCAAGACTAGCTCCTCAGAAGTGCATGATGGTGACGACATTCCCATGCAAACAGCAGCCACTACGGAGCCAAGCTTCCCAGCGAACTATGGCTACACTCCCAGGATTCCAGTCCAGAATCCTACCTCTGGTAACATGACTAACTCAATCCCTATCATTTCTAACCTGGGCGCTTCTTATGATGTAGGTATTCATCCAAGTATCGCTAGAGAGCTCCAGAAATTGAAAGAGATGATATCAAATGTTCCAGGAATTCTAAAACCTATACCTGAGGTTCCTTTGGAAAGCCACAAGATATCTAGATTTACTTGGCCAATATCCCAAGTGGAGATCCCGAAGCGTTTCCAGACCCCAAGTATGAAGCTTTATGATGGAACCACGGATCCTGAAGAACACGTGGCACATTATCGGGAGCGTATGGAGATCAATCCCATTCCGATAGAAATCAAGGAAGCCTGTCTATGCAAAGGCTTCGGATCAACCCTAACAGGGCCAACCATGAAATGGCTACTGAGCATTCCTCCTAACACTATTACGTCATTTTCTCATTTAGTTAACTTGTTTAACAATCAATTTTCTTGCAGCAGGACCTTTGAGAAGCTTACAGGAGACCTATACCGAATAATTCAGAAGCCAGATGAGCCTCTCAGAGACTATATTGCCAGATTCGGACGAGAATCTCTTGAGATTCCTAATCTGGATATGGCAGCAGCCGTGGAAGCCTTCAAAATGGGGCTCTCCAAAGATTCCCGTTTTTACGATGACCTTGTTATGGCTCCTTGCATGAATCTTGATGAAGTACGCAGTAGAGCTCTGAGATTTATTCGTTTGGAAGATGACAAGAGGATCCACCAAAGACTGGAGGTTCCTAAATACGATCCCAACAGCAAAAAGGCGGAATCCCCCGGGAAGCCGTATAGATCTCGTCCATATTCCAAACCGGAAAATCACAAAGTCAACGCCGTTGACCAGGACGATGACGATGAGGAATATCCTAAGGTATCTGAATACTGTTTTTCCGTTGACACTGGTGGTTTGATGTGTGCTATGCAGGATCTAGGTGAAAAAGCAAGATGGCCCAGGAAGGATACTAAACAAGGATCCTGGAAGGACAAGACCAAGTGGTGTGCCTTCCATGAAGATTTTGGCCACCTGACGGACGAATGTATAGCACTCCGAAAGGAAATCAGTTATCTACTCAGCAAGGGGCATCTTAAGGAGTTGTTAGGCAGAAAGAAGGTCAAGACCCAAGAAGCCGACAAGGTGCCCCAGAGAGCAGCTTCTCCACCACAGGATGCCCAGATTATCAACTTCATCTCAGGAGGCTCGGACATCTGTGGAACTTCATATTCCTCAGCTAAGAAGCATGCCAAGGAATCCAAATCTGAACAGGGTGACAGACCTGTCCGGACATCCACCCTGACTCAAGACAAACTCATATCCTTTGATGAGAGTGACCGTTCTCATGTTCAGGATCCTCACCATGATAGTCTTGTGGTTACTTTATATATTGCTAACCATTTTGTTCGCAGGATTCTGGTTGATAACGGGAGCTCAGTAAACATAATCCGACTTGATGTGCTCAAAAAGATGGGGATCCCAGAAACTGAAATAGTTCCAAGATCCTCGGTTTTAGTCGGCTTCAGCGGTGAAACTAAAAGCACCGTTGGGGATATCAGGTTGCCAGTATATATAGAGGGGGTAAACTCTATGCAAAAATTTTGTGTTATAGATTCTCTCTCTTGTTGCAATATTATTCTTGGCAGGCCTTGGATTCACGAGATGAAGGCAGTTCCTTCAACTTATCACCAATGTATCAAGCTTCCTACACCCTGGGGAGTCGTAAGAATTGAAAGTGACCAGCAGGAAGCCAAGAACTGTTATTCTACTTCAATGAAGAGCACCACTAAGGTGACGAAGGGATAGCAATTACAGAAAAAGGCACCTGAAGCACAGGAGGACAGGGAGCTTGATGTCAAAGAAATACCTCTAGACCCTAAGAATCCTGAAATCAAGGTGCTCATGGGAACGAGCATCCCAACAAATGTTGAGCAGGAATTATTCCAACTTCTCAAAGCCAGAACTTCAACTTTCGCCTGGAAGCATGAAGATATGACAGGTATCCCTAAACATGTAATTACTCATAAACTTGGTTTAGATCCTTCTTTCAGGCCTATACAGCAGAAAAGGAGGAAGTTCGCTCCAGAGAAAAATATAATCATCCAGGAGGAAGTCGACAAGCTTCTCAAAACAAAGATGATCAGAGAAGTCAAATATCCTAGGTGGCTAGCAAATGTGGTGGTGGTCCAGAAGAAGAATGGAAAGTGGAGAGTTTGTGTTGATTACACAGACTTGAATAAGGCCTGTCCTAAGGACCCGTATCCACTTCCCCACATCGATGCAATGGTGGATGCCACGGCTGGCCACGAGATGCTCACTTTCATGGATGCCTCAGCAGGATTCCAACAAATTCAGATGGAACCTTGCGATCAAGAGCATACAGCATTCATGACTCCAACAGGTATATATTGTTATACTGCTATGCCCTTTGGATTAAGAAATGCAGGTGCCACCTACCAGAGGCTCGTCAATATGATGTTCAAAGAGCAACTGGGGGACACGATGGAAGTCTACATAGATGACATGGTGGTAAAGTCCAAGAAAGCTGAAGATCACGTCAGGGATCTCCAGACTGCCTTTGATATCCTTGATCAATATAACATGAAGCTCAATCCCTCCAAATGCCACTTTGGGGTGCGAGCTGGAAAATTCTTAGGATATATGGTCACCGAAAGAGGAATCGAAGCAAGCCCAGAGCAGATTAAGGCAATTCTGAATCTCAAGTCCCCATCAAATGTCAAAGAAGTGCAGAGGTTGACAGGAAGAATCGCGGCACTCAACAGGTTTATTTTGAGGTCCTCGGAGAAAAGCAAGGATTTCTATGATATCCTGAGGAAAAACAAGAAGTTCGAGTGGACTGAGAAGCATGAGGAAGCTCTAAGGTGCCTGAAAGATTACTTGTCAGCAGCCCCGTTGCTAATGAAACCAGAAGATGGGGAGCCACTGTATTTATATCTTGCCGTTTCCGGAGGCTCAATCAGTGCAGTCCTGGTAAAAGACCATCAAGGTCAGCAGCATCCGGTATATTATGTAAGTAAAACTCTGCTAGACGCAGAGTCCAGGTATTCTCACCTTGAAAAATTAATTTTATCTCTTATAATGGCTTCCACTAAACTTAGACATTATTTTGAAACACATGCTATAATCGTGATGTCTAACTATCCTATCAAGGCAGTTCTTAGGAAGCCGGAAATGTCAGGAAGGATGGCTAAGTGGGCAGTCAAGCTGAGTGCCTATGACATCAAATATGAACCAAGAACAGCGATCAAGTCTCAAGCATTAGCCGACTTTGTGGCGGATTTCAGCAGTGACATTGAACCAGAAGTTGAAAAGGAAGTCCAGCAACTTGAGAAGCTCAAGGAAGACTAGATCCTTTATACTGACGGCTCCTCGAATGTCAGAGGAACAGGGCTGGGAATCCTGCTGAAATCGCCACAGGGGGACATAATACCTCTATCCATATCCTGTGAATTCCAGGCTACCAACAATGAAGCTGAGTACGAGGCTTTAATTGCTGGATTACAGCTGGCCAGGGATATGGGAATCCTATCTATACAAGTGTTTGTTGATTCTCTCTTATTAACTAACCAATTTAATGGCTCTTATGCAGTGAGGGGGGAGAATCTGATCAAATATCTTGAAATTGTTAAAAAACTGTGTCTATTTTTCGAAAATTTTAGTATTTCGCAGGTACCAAGAGAAGATAATGCAGAAGCTGATGCCTTAGCAAATTTGGCTTCATCGCTCAGGATCCCTGAGGATGTTAAGATTCCAATAACTCACGTCTTGACACCGGCAATAGCTCAACAGGAAGCTCAGGCTGTTGGCGATAACGCAGGTGCAAACGTTGAGAATCCTGAAGATGCCCAGGAATCCTGGACATACCCGATCCGGAAGTATCTCAAAGATGGGGAGATTCCTAAGGGCGAGAACCCCAGAGCTTTTCGTACAAAGGTAGTACCCTACACTATAATTGATAATATCCTATATAGAAGATCTCTTGCAGGTGTCTACTTAAAGTGCCTAGAGAAGTCAGAAGCTCTTGAGGTGCTTGAAGACATCCATAGTGGAGATTGTGGAAACCATATCGGGGGCAGGGCGCTGTTCTCTAAAGTTCTCAGATTCGGGTACTATTGGCCAACTATGAAGAGGGATGCCGCGAGCTTCTCACAGAAGTGCGATGCTTGTCAAAGGCATGGCAATATCCTTCACCAACCTGCTGAGCATCTGCATCCTATAGTATCCCCACGGCCTTTCATGAAGTGGGGCATGGATATTGTGGGTAAGCTGCCAAAGGCTCCTGGAGGAAAGGTGTTTATGCTTGCCATGACAGATTATTTCTCCAAGTGGATTGAAGCAGAAGCCTATGTTCAAGTGAGAGAAAAGGAAGTGATATCCTTCATCAAAAGAAACATCCTCACCAGATTTGGGATTCCAGCGGAGATTATATGTGACAATGGTTCCCAGTTTATAGGCAAAAGGACTACGAGCTTTTGTGAAAGCTGGGGCATCAAGATGATCACTTCAACACCTGTCCACCCTCAGGCTAATGGGCAGGCAGAATCCAGTAATAAAATTATCATCAATAACCTTAAGAGGAAGCTGGGTTCCAAGAAAGGTAAATGGGCCGAGGAGCTGCCATTTGTTCTTTGGGCAGACAGAACTACACCCAAGAATGCTACCGGCCAAACACCATTCTCATTGGTGTTTGGGGCAGAAGCCATAATTCCTACAGAGATTGTACTCCCAACAGCCAGAATCAACTGCCAGGATCCTGAAACAAATAACCAGAACCTCCTTCAGGATCTCGAAACAGTTGAGGAGCTCAGAGATATGGCCAAAATCCGGATGGCCTCTTACCAACAGCGGTTAGCAAAATCTTATAACAAGAACACCAGACTAAGAAGATTCCAGGTAGGCGATTTGGTTTTGAGGAAAGCTTTTCAGAATACTACCAATCCTGCTGACGGGAAGTTAGCACCCAAATGGGAAGGCCCTTACCTTATAGATTCTGAAGAAGGTAAGGGGGCATACCGTTTAGTGAATATGGAAGGAGAACCTCTGCCAAGAGCTTGGAATGCCATCCACCTTAAAGCGTATTTTATGTGAGAATCCCATTGAGAATCTCGGGCAAAATTCCAAGGATCCTCGCTGTCTAAATATCCCAAGGTACGTATACTAATTCTATTTCAATTAATTCTTAATATTTTGTGATGAGTTACTGACTTAAGCATCGGAGTGGTGTTAGCTAGGCTAACACCCACCCCTCACCAAGCATTGAGTGTTTTGCAGATTTTGAGAATCCTAGAGAATTTTGGGTATATCCCCAGTTAGAGGTTGGCCACCTCTCCTACGTTTAAGGTATCCTGCATACCTTCTAAGGTTTGAGAGGCTGACTCCTCTCCTAAGTTTGGGTAATCGCCAGTAGCGCACGACCCTCGCCAGTAGCGCACGTTGTCCCCCGGTACGCTAAAGGTGGCCGGACCAGTCCACTCCAGGGGTGGCTGACAATCTTGTCACTGGAGGCTGCCGGGCGGATTCTCAAGGTTTATAACACTGACGTGTTATCTAAGGTTTTGGCATTTTCGTGTCACATACGTATGGGCTTGTCCCCAGTTTTGGCTTAGACCCAAGTTTATCGGGCTTGTCCCCAGTTTTGGCTTAGACCCAAGTCTATCGGGCTTGTCCCCAGTTTTGGCTTAGTCCCAAGAATCCCGGGTTTATCCCCTGTTTATTTAACTTGTTTGCTCTCGAAAATGTCGGCTTCGGCCGGAGGCCAAGAAGCTTTTCAGAATTATTTCAGGTTTTAGAAGAAACTGAAGCAAATACTGAGGAAACTGCGTTCAGGATTCCTACAAGAATCCCGATTCAGGTAGAAAAAGTTATGATTATTTGGAATTGGAAAATTAGCTAAGGTAAAATTCAAAGGTCAGTTTTCACTATTTAATCTAACTTGACATATTATTCGAATTTCAAATGGTCTTCCAACATGCAAGTCATTTTTTAGATATTTGATAAGTTTTTACAAACTAATTCTACCAATCAAAATTTCAATACAAAAGGCAATATGAGAAGCCCAAAAGATACTGATATTATTTATAGCCATAAAAGGTTGTGAGCTTCTCAAGCTTCGTCCTGAAAACCTCAGGATCCCTCCACTTGAGAAGCTCGAAGGTCAAAAGATTGTTTTTTGGGAATCCTGGTTTCGTCTTGTAAACACAAGATCCCTCCACCAGGATCCCCACCATTGTTGTTGTTTGCTGCTTGTTCATTACAGGAAAAGAGAAATTGTTTCAACTACAAGAACCACCAAAAGAACCACCTAAAAACCTAAAAAGTGGGCTCAGACCGTTGCAATGTCCTCATCGCCCACTGTCTTCTCCTCCTCCACCGGCTTCACCACGTCCTCCAGCTTCTTGCCAGCTCCCAGCTCAATCACATAAGCCCTTGTTGGGGCAACCGGAGAATCCGGAACCGCCTTTGAGGAGCCACCTTCGGTCCCATCCTTTCCTTCCCCATCACCATCTCCTCCCAGCGATTCCAAGACCAGCCTCCAGCCTGCGACATCCCAACCTGGTACCTGAAAGCCAGCCGCTTCAGCCTCTTCTGCCATTTGAATTTTGCATTCTAGGACGCTCCGGGCAGCCGAGAGTTGGCCGATTTCAGCATCAGCAGCCATTTTGGCTTCCAGGGCTTGACGCTGCTCAGTGAGCTTATGCTCATAGAGAAGGGTCTTACCCTTGGCAGTTTCAGCTTGGGCCTGAATCTTCTCGTTGGCTTCGGCGAGCTTCTTCTCCATGTCCATAGCTTGGAAGCTCAGCTTCTCAATACCCTGCACAAGTAGGAATCCTATTCAGTAGCAGCGACAGGTATAAAACTAACACAAATATTACTTGAGCTTCTTACCAGGTTGATCATGGTCTGCATGGAGAGGATCTTATTGCTAACCTCAGAAGGAGCAAGATCTTCAAAGGATTCCAGGTACACCACGGGAGCTGCTGGAGTTTCTGAGGCCTTCCTCTTCTTGGAAGCCGAAGCTTTTGGCCGGCTGACAGGTGGCTTGGAGACGGTAGGGTGCTCGAGTTGTTCCTTCTTGACTTTCAGGAGGCTGTCAAGATCCTTCAAGGAAAACGAGGCGCTGGATTTGGGAGCTGTAATCAGAAACAGGTTGTCAGTATCTGGGAAGCTCATATAATCAAAAAAGTCAGAATCCTATAAAGGCTTACCAGACATGGCAGGAGTATGGTCGGCCGAATAGCTGTTTTCACTGGTTGTTGTTTCAAGGATCAGGGCTCTCTCGTTGGCCGGAATCTAGTAGATGGCTTCAAGCTTCTTGAAGTCAGGCTGCTTCTTGATGAGATTCTCAAACTTGGGCGCTGCAAGAAAGAAAACAACAAAGAAGTTAGCAATGTACAGAAAATTCAACGGAATAAACACAAAACTTCAGTTTCTACCCTTCTCAACCCACTTCAACGGTAACTCTGTCCCCCCAGGAATCGAGTCTCGTTTGACGAAGAAGAATCGCTTCTTCCAATCGTGATCGTTGTGGGAAGCTCGGGGAATCAACTGGGAATTAGAGGTACGAGCCTGAAGAACGAATCGGCTACAACCATGGGTTCTTAACTTGTAGGCTTCACAGATCTCAGGAATCCCGATGTCGAGATTCCTGGTTTGGTTCAACTGGTCCAGAGAATACAAGATTCTCCAGACCATCGGCATGGTTTGAGAGTAAGAAAGGCGGGTGGTCTTGAAGAATTGAGTGATAAGCTCCGGAAAAGGGAATGTCATTCCGAGCAAGAATGGATAGTACATGAAGCAAACCCAGGTTGTGGAAACGAAATCGGACTTGACAAGGGAGCTGTAAGGTCGGAAAACAGTCTCCGGCGGAAAAATGCCGGAGTTTTTCAGATCGTGGATGTCGCGATCGTCGAAAGTGCAACTTTCCTCCTCACAGGGGATAATATACCCCTGATCGTGGAATTATTCGGCGACCGGAAGGCTTAATGAAGAGGAAGATCGAGTGTTTTTCTTGGCCATGGCCGAAAAACGCGAAGAAAAAACGAGGAAGAAGAAGAATAACTGACCTGGAATACCGGAGAAGCTCGAGAGGTTTTTGCGAAGAAGATGGTGATAATCTCAGAAAGTTACCTCCTATTTAAAGCAAAACATCACATCTCTTGGACGCCGAGAAAGCAGTCACATCCGTAACCATATTTACCGTCTTGACGCCGTGAAAAAAGGAATCTTTTTGAATTATAACAGCTGTCAAACTTATCCACAGCTGTTGAAATTCAAGGGGCAATTGTTGAGGGTGTATTTTCAGGATGCTCACAGGAAGCTCAGACAGTTCAGGAATCCTATTGTCATCTGGGAATCTCGTACATTCAGGTATCCTGATCATATTATTTTAACTAACCTTCATATTTTGCCACATGTCTATTTGACCAGGTATTACCGGAATCATCAACAACCTCCGAAACTTACGCTCCAGCTGAAGAAGATCGTGGACCAAGTGAACGGAGAGGCCTCTAACGGTCGAGTTAGTTGGACGATAGGATCCCGGGAATCCCGGAAAGTTAGTTATCATTGTATTTGTTATATAAATCGAGGATTCGATCAGTAGGAACACACAACTGCACTCGCACACTAGTTTCCCACTACGAATTATTGTATCACTTAGCTCTGATCGATCAAACCTCCAACCCGTTGTAACAAATCGTTTGATAATTAATAACATTGACTTGGTGGCGGTTTCCAGCCGGCACCCGAGGTTTTTATCCAGGATTCCTAGAGGCAACTCAAAGGATTCTGGAGTTTTCCTCGCTAAAATCCTTGTGTTATCACCCTTACTTGGATTACTTACTCATTTGATCGTTAAGCACTCTACCTCACAATCTAAGTTTGGAATACAGGATTCTCAAGTGAATTTTTGACCAAAACACCAAGTATTAGATAACTATGTATCATACGTCTTTTCATTTAAATCACCATACTTGTATTAGGATTACACATGCCTAACATGACTGGGGAGATAAATGAACAGGTTAGGCGGGTTGCATAATGGATCAGATCATTAGGTTTGGACATCAAGCAAGCACAAGAACACCTAACTAAATTGTAAAACCAATCAAAAGTGTGGAGATAATGACCATAAAGATCAGAAAAAATTCAGAAAGACAATTCTAAATGTCAGGTTATGTAATAAAGAACCATACATATATTTGTGTGTATTGTTAGATATAAATTTGCCTCATTTTTGTTCCTACCCGACACCTTGAGAGCTATTGTTTATAGGTTTTTTATATGGAAATGCATAGCAGCTTTCTAACTTATTTGATTGTTTTTATTATTTACTTTCTATATGCATCATTTTGATTGCTCCCAACAATGTAGGCATACAATAAAAGTCTAAGTTATGTGTGGTTGTTGTTAGATATAAGTTTACTGCATTTTTGCTCCTTTCTTGCCTCTTAGTTCTTTTATTTATATTCATATACAATATATTTGTCTCTAAAAGGTTGGTTTTTTTAACTGCTTCAACTGATTTTTGTGTGTGTGATTATTTCAGATGTTTGATTTTGTAATGCTTGGTTTATTAATGTTACCTCTGTTAATGCAGAGAAAGACCTATATAGTAATATTAATAGTTGCAGGTATTTGTAGGGTAAGAGTTTGTAGTTTGTAGTGCAAATTTTTGCCTACAGTTGTAGGTATTTGATGTGTTATTTTGTTTGTCAACGGTCGCATCGGTTTTGTGATACGGCTACTCCTTACACTTCTATAGCCATGTGTTTGTTTTAGTGTAATGTTACTATGTTTCATGTTTCAAACATTAAACGCTTTAGGTGCAATTTATACGCGGTGTTGCGTCTCTATTTTTTAGCCTATTGTTTTTCAACGTGTTTCCAAATTACTTTGACTTTGTTATGCCGGCGGCAACGCGCCAATTGAAAAGCTTGTGTACAACATTTGACAAATTCAAGGTTTTTATTCAAACTGAAGATTACATTAATTAGCTATTTAAAAATTGTTTTTTTAAACTCTAATGAAATTACAGTTATCCCCATGTGTTGATGTTGGAATGGTTTTGTCAACCGCTGCCAAAGCAACACGATCAAAGTATACTTATGATCATAACATGGGACGAGGAGGATATGCATATCTGAAAGAAAAACTAGTAAGCTAAGTGTATTACATCAAGTCATGGATTAGAATGTGCAATGTATGTTTCCAGTCTGATATATAATGCATATATTATGATACAAGGTACAAAATAAGAATTTGCATATGATGATTGTTTTGGTCAAAAATCCACAAAGTGATTTCGTATTCCAATCTTAGAATGTGAGGTAGTGTGCTTAATGAGCAAAATGATGATCTATCATAATATGAATGTTGACACGATGATGTAACGAGGGAAAATCCAGAATCCTTCGAGTTTCCTCTAGGAATCCTGGCAAAAAACCTCAGGAGCCGGCCTGAAGAGCCTGCTGCCTAGCAATTTTATTGATACGAAATAAAGAATTACAAGTGTTTTGGAGGTTTGATCGATCGACACTAAGTGTTACAATGATGGTAAGCTATCAGAGCTCAGGTGCGTTGGTGTTGTGTGTCCCTAAGTCAATCGAATCCTCGATTATATAAGGATTACAAAAATAACAAACTATCCGGGATTCCCGGGATCCTATCGTCCAACTAACACGACCGTTAGAGCCCTCTTCGTCCACTTGGTCCACGATTTCGTTCAGCTGGAGCTTAAATCTCGGAGGTAGTTGATGACTTCAACGGTACCTGAGTCAAATAAACACGTGGCAATTATAAGGGTTAGTCGAATAAAACAAATCAGGATACCTGAATGAGTGGGATTCCCAGACGACAATAGGATTCCTGAACTATCTGAGCTTCCTGCGAGCATCCTGAAAATATACCCTCAACAATTGCCCCTTGAATTTCAGCAGGTGTGGATAAGCTTGACAGCTGTTAAAATTCAAAAGGTGCTATTTTCACGGCGTTTACACGGTAATTATGGTTGAGATGGGACGGATTTCTCGGCGTCCAAGTGATGTGATGGTTATCATTACTTTTTCTTTAAATAGGAGATCCCAAATTGAGATTTTCATCATCTTCTTCTACAAACCCTTTCGAGCTTCTCCGATATTCCAGGTCAGTCCTCCTTCTTCTTCTCCGTTTTCTTCTGATTTTTCGGCCATGGCCAAGAAAAATACCCGGTCCTCTTCTTCGCTAAACTCTCCGGTAGTCGAGGACTTCCACGATCAGGGATACATTGTCCCTGGCGAGGATGAAACTTGCATGTTTGACGACGGCGACATACATGATTTGAAGAATTCCGGTATCTTTCCGCCGGGAACGATTTTCCGACCTTTCAATCACCAAGTCCGATTTCATCTCCACCACCTGGGTTTGTTTCATGTATTACCCTTTCTTGCTTGGGATGACATTCCCTTTCCCGGAGCTCATTACTCAGTTTTTCAAGACCACCCGACTCTCCTTTTCCCAAACCATGCCTATGGTTTGGAGAATCCTGTACTCCCTTGATCAGTTGAACCAAACCCGGGATCTGGACATGGGGATTCCTGAAATTTATGAAGCTTACCAACTTCGAACCCATGGTTGCAGCCGGTTTGTTCTGAAGGCTCGCACCTCCACTTCTCAGTTGATTCCCCGAGCATCCCACAATGACCATGACTGAAAGAAGCGTTTTTTCTTTGTCAAGCGAGACTCGATTCCTGGGGGTACGGAGTTGCCATTGAAGTGGGTTGAGAAGGGTAGGATATTAATTTCCTTTTCATCATTGGATTTTGAATATATGGTTAATTGGTCATTGTTTATTTTTGCAGCACCCAAGTTCGAGAGTCTCATCAAGAAACAGCCAGATCCCAAGAAGCTCGAAGCACTCTACCCGATTCCTGCCAGTGAAAGAGCCCTAATCCTTAAAGCAATTGCCAGCGAACACAGCTACTCCGCCGATCATAGTCCCGCCATGTCTGGTAAGTTTTTTGTACGATCCTGAACTGTATGTTTATTCGAGCATCCTGGATGTTGATAACCTGTATTCCTTCGCAGCCCCCAAGTCCAGCTCTTTATTCTCCCTAAAGGATCTTGACGATCTCCTCAGAGTTAAGAAGGAGCAGCTTGAGCAGCCTGCCACCTCCAAGCCACCTGTCAGCCGGCCGAAGGCCTCGGCTTCCAAGAAGAGAAAGACCGCTGAGGCTCCTGTGTACTTGGAATCTTTCGAGGATCTTGCTCCCTCTGAGGTCAGCAACAAGGTTCTCTCGATGCAGACCATGATTAAGCTGGTAAGAAGCTCAAACAATACTTATGTTAGTTTCATACCTGTTGTAATTGCTAACCAAGATTCCTGTTTGTATAGGGCATTGAGAGTCTGATCACCCAAGCCATGGATATGGAGAAGAAACTGGCCGAGGATAATGAGAAGATCCAAGCCCAAGCCGACATCGCTAAGGGTAAGACTCTGTTCTATGAGCACAAGCCCAATGAACAGCGCCTGACCTTGGAAGCCAAGATGGCCGCCGATGCTGAAATTGGCCAACTTTCGGCTGCCTAGAGCGTCCTGGAATGCAAGATTCAAATGGCGGGCGAGGCTGAAGCGGCTGGTTTCAACGTTCCTGGCTGGGATGTTGCGGGCTGGAAGCTGGTCCTGGAGTCATTGAGAGGAGGAGATGGTGACGTGGCTGGAGCAGGGAAGGATGGGAATGAAGGTGGCTCCTCAAAGACGGCTCCGGATTTTCCGATGGCAATGACCAGGGCTTATGTGCTGGAGCTGGGAGAGGGCAAGAAGCTTCATGAGGTGGAGAAGCTGGTGGAAGAAGGGAAGGCAGTGGGCGATGAGGATATTGCAACGGTCTGAGCCCACTTTTTATGTTTTTGGTGGTTTTTATTAGAACAATTTGTGGTTCCTGTAACAGACAAGTAACAAACAATAAACAATGGTGGGGATCCTGGTGGAGGGATCTTGCGTTTTGCAAGACGAAGCCAGGATTCCCAATAACTTTTGACCTCTGAGCTTCCCAAGCGGAGGGATCCTGAGGTTTTCAGGACGAAGCGGAAACGGATGCCCTGGCATTGGTTCTTGGAAAGGAAATGGGTGGATACCTGAAAGGTATTAGGTATGGAGTGACTTCTCGTGGATATTGGCAGGGTCCTACAAAAGGAGGAGCAAAAGAGCGGATCCATCAACTTGAGTTGGGAGTCCAAAAGAGAAACTTCTACTTGAGAAAAAAGATGAAGAGTTTGAGAACCTCTCCGAGCAGATGGCAACACAAAGTGAGAGAGTTAATATACTTATAGGCCATCTATCTCAAAATGGAACAGTACCGTTATCAGAACTACTTAGTGCACTTAAAGCGGTAAATTTTGTACGTGGCATATTATATTCACATCTTAATGCTACTACCTATTGATATTTACTTTACTTTTTATCCACTAAATCATTTAGTAAGTAAAATATGGGATAATCTTATTGTGGGATCTAAACAAAGTTGTAATCAAGCCGACCCAATGGTAAGTATATATTTGTCAAGTTCATTATCTTTCATATTTAATTTTTCATTTGATTTCTGATTTCCATAACATAATTAATTAAATTGTAGGACATGAATTCTGTGGAGTCACGGAAAGGAAATCTTGGATCCAACTCATTTGCAATAGTGGAAAAGGTAAGCATTTGAAACAGAACTGAATTTTAAGTTGATCCGGAAGATTGTAGTTCATCAGGATGATCATCCGGATATTTAATGTTCATCTTTCCGGATACTCATCCGGATAGTTAAAGTTCATCCCGAATTTTTGTAACCCTTCCGGTAATAAGTTTGGAGTTCATCCGGACGCCTGTCCAGATAGTTAAAGTTCATTCGGAAAGTTAAAGTTGTTCTGGTTATAAGATTTAATTTAGAGAACTTGATTAATTGAATTGTAGGTGTATCATGTGGGATCACAAGACACTCCTCCATCTACATCACCCGGACAAAAAATAAAGGGTAACTATTTTTGCAATTTCTTGATCATTTTCCTTATAACCTAATCAATTAATTAAATGTTGTTTTTAGGAAAATAAGAGACCCAAAAAATGAAACTTCCTACTCTTGATCAATTGGAAAAACCAACTAATGATGTCACGACTAAGGCATCAACCATATCAGAGGGAGAGGTATAAGTATTTGACAATTTCTATATTAAAATTTTGGCTTTATGATGTTGATAAGCTATTATTTTTGTCAGATAAAGTGTAAGTTGTGCATTAAGGGTCAGATGAACCTCGCCCATATGGTACAATATACAAAACCATAAAAGATGCCATGATTCATGGAGTTCCTTAAAAGATGATTGCTATAAAGATTCTGCTAATAAAGTTGTCAAGCCACCGACATTTTTACCAATTGAAATAGGTAACATGAAATTAGTTCCGATGCATTTAATAGTTTTGTTTCCTGGCTAAAAAGATTCATGAACAGGTTGAAGAATCACAGGCACTACTAGAAACAGGGTCTTTCTTGACGCGCGAACGATGACGCGCGCTAGTTTTATGATGCGTAAAAACACATGTTATTAAAAATCTGTCGTAATTTGAAAAATTCTTGGGTCGCCCAGTGTCTTCAACATAATTATTGTTGGCCTTGGAAACAACTTTTGGTCTCCACATCATCCGTCGCTTGAAAAATTGTAATGAACCTACAAGTTTATCAACTTGCGTCTTTGTCCAAGACGGCTTACTGGTTGATTGAAACGTTGTAGATTGTGGCTCATCAACTTTATCAACTTGCTGTTTACCCTTTAGTTTCTGAACATTCTAAACCTTGGGAACAACAACCTTTGACTTCTTCTTTGAAGTTTGAACTTAAGCCTCTTTGTATTCATACCCTAAACCACCACTTTTCTATTTAAATGTATCTTTCACATAATTAGGCTTCTCATGACCTTGTGTGACAAGTCTACAAAACTCATACTTGATTGCAGTAAGATCATTCTTCTTTGAAAGCAAGGATTCATCAATTTCTAATTTTTAAAACTCATGAACATTTACTTGACCCTCGTTGCCATCAAACACTTTTTCTTTAACAAATGAAGTAGAACTTGAAGCAAACTTAGGTGCTTCGCTAAGATCAAACTCCTCTTCATCCTTCTTCTTAGTCTTTGACTTCTTCTTCTTTTCTGAAATAGGATCAGCAAACTTTGACCTCATCAGTTCCTTCATACATTTCATTCAGGACCTTCCAAAGGTCAAATGCTGTTTGTGACCTTTGAAGCCAGTAAGGACTGAGTTAGGAAGAGTAGCCTACAACATCCAGTATGCTTTAACATCAGCTTCACAAGCCTTATGATCCACTTCAGAGTATTTGTCATATGGTTTGACAACTTTAATTTCAGCATTATCGGCACATGGAACGGTTGGAACATGTGGTCCAACAGTGATGGACTTCCACATACGGTAATCAGAATACCTAACAAAACCCTCCATGATGTATCAAAATCGTGTGCCATGAACATTGTTGGTTTGTTAGAACTATCATTGTTATTCTTTGTAACACTCAAGTCACTCATTTTGAGATATTCAGACAAAGAAATACAACAAGAAAAAAGAAGAGTAAGTGAGTAATATAAACTTGGAAGAAAATAAATCTTCAAAGACACGATCCAAGGCTCTTATACCACTTGTATGATCGTGGTTATAGACTCAGAATAACCTCACAAGTATCACTCACAAGATCAACCTGGAGGATCCAAGTTGATCTTCACTCTTATACTCGCAAACATATTTAGCTTGAAGTTGTTAATGAACATGTAATAACATAAGTATGAAGAAAACTCAGCACTACTATTGTATAAACTTAACAACTGCTACAAAGGTTCAAGTATTAGTTGCTAAGAACCGGATATACTATATATATAGTGTTAAGAGGAAAACAAGGATAACCCTTGATTTCCCAAAAGGTCATCTTGACCGCTAAGTAGATAAAACATAAAAGCTGCTTCAGGCAAAGTGGCTAAACATGAAAAGATGTATTTTGATAACCAACACATGTTTATACCATTTGCATTTGATATCTTTGGCTTTCTCGCACCTAAGACCGTTGAGCTGCTTGACAGAGTTCATCGTGTTATGCACAATAATGTTATAATGTCAAGATCCATAAATGTAGTTTTTAAACGGCCTGGTTTCGCTATATAAAAAGGTTTAGCGACACAGCTTGTTACCTGTTTGCCTTCACTCTCTTGTAAAGAGGGCCAATGCAAAAACATTAAAAAAATCAACAAATAATAAAAATTATAATTTACGGTGATATGGCCATGACATATATATAGGCTTTAAAAATGCAATATGAAATACCTTTAACAAACATTGATTCCCTTCCCATGATCCAAAACTAGAAAGTTGACCTTTTTTGTAAAGTTGACTTTTGAATGAATGAATTGCGTTCTTCTTTATTAATTGATCAAATTATG
This sequence comes from Deinandra increscens subsp. villosa, assembly GCA_039602395.1. Lineage (NCBI taxonomy): Eukaryota > Viridiplantae > Streptophyta > Magnoliopsida > Asterales > Asteraceae > Deinandra > Deinandra increscens. The sequence goes on along the minus strand of JBCNJP010000007.1, from coordinate 8,652,976 downwards.
ATCAAATTATGTGAGTTTTTGTCCACACGAAGAGATGACAGCTTGTGCAATGTCAAAACACACTGTCAAGCTTTTTATATTTATAATACTAGTTAGTGTCCCGGGTAAATACCCGAGACTGTGAAATAAAAAAAATTAAACGAATTAAAAGATGAAAGTTTTTTTTCTAACTATTAAACGAATGATCGAATTGGAGTTTAAGTTCATCAATGGTGGGTTTAGAAAGTCGCGACTTTGTTTTTTGATTCGTTCACCATCATTCGTTGATCGAAACCTAAGCAATATTGATCTAGTTTTGTTAGGTTTTCTTTCACAAATCTAAAGCACTTGACGGGTCAAATTTTCATTGAGAAATGAAGAAGATATGATGAATCAAAGTTATGGTATTGTAAAACAAATATGGATAATTTTGTATGGAAATAATTTAATTTTTTTATTTTTAATTATAAAATCTTTCTTTTTTGTAAATACCATTTATTTTTTATTCAAAAATCTATAAAAATGAAACATAAGCTAATCTTAGGTGGCACACCTTAAATTGTGTCACCCTACACATTAAAAACTTGTGTTTATTATATAGTATAGAATAGAATAGATTGTAAGCATCCCACCAAACGATACATTATTACTTGTAGTCTTCTAGAAAGATTAATCCAAAAAATCTTAACTTTTATCTTAGAAAGATATTAACTTTATTATTTATACAAAGTTTTAAAGTCATAGAGGGGTGAGAATGAAGATTTTGGGGGCACGTACAAATCTAATTTAACCCATTTAATTAGACCATGCATGTGCATTTGTGCAATTGAACCCATGTTGGGGTCCCTACATGTGGTGAGCTTTAAAGACGGCACTTGGTTGACATAAATTTTTATTATAAAAAAGAACAGACAGTTTCATATTAATTATTAGTGTGAAAACTCTTCTTCCCATTTATCCTCACAGCTTGTCCTTCTCTAGCAATCTACAACCCATTCAATCAAAATCAAAACCAAATATCATCATGTCAGGAATGAAAAAGTGGGAGCGCCTCAAGATATCATTCGCAGAGATAAAAGATGCAACGAAAGACTTCGGAAAGGTTATTGGAAGAGGTGGATATGGTCCCGTTTATGAAGGACAACTCTTCTTCAACGGAAAACACATCAAGGTTGCTGTGAAGAGGTTAAATGAGCAGTTTGGCCAAGGGTTGAAGGAGTTCTTGACCGAGATCCAACTGCTCTCCGGTCAACGGCATGAAAACATCATCACTCTTGTTGGGTATTGTGATGAGGGAAAAGAGAAGATTATTGTGTATGAGTACGCAGAACATGGAAGTTTGGATCGCTATATTAGGCTTAGCGACACCAGATATGCTCTTACATGGCTTGAAAGACTCAAAATTGTTTTTGATGCGGCTCGCGGGCTGGATCACCTTCACAATCATCTTGGAGAGCATCAAAGCATAATCCATAGGGATATAAAAAGCTCAAATATTTTGCTAGATCACAAGTGGGTAGGCAAAATTTCTGACCTTGGATTGTCCAAGTTAACTGTTTCTGGTTTCGGTAGAAGTACAGTTATTTCTCAAGCTTGTGGCACACAAAACTATCTTGAACCCGAATACATTCGGACTGGGCTTGTGAACAAGAAAACAGACGTTTATTCTTTTGGTATGGTACTATTTGAAGTTCTTTGTGGGAGGTTGTGCTACGCTAGAGACAAAGATGGCATCTTGTTATTAGCAGAAATAGCCAAAGAATATTATGTTAACGATAAACTGGACATGATTATTGATCCTGCTTTAAGGGCTCAAATGAGCCCTGACTCCTTGAGAAAATTTTCTGCGATCGCGTATAAATGCCTTCAAAAGCGAGAAAAACGACCTCTGATGAATGTTGTGAAGAAAGAGCTTGAAGAGACTCTAAAAATCCAAGTAAGTTTTTACTACATTCTAGATCACAAATATATATGTATGTAGGATATGTTTCTAGATCATAAATATGCACAATATATTTCTAGATTCAACATGAAGCTAGATCACAAATATATATGTATGTAGGATATGTTTCTAGATCATAAATATGCACAATATATTTCTAGATTCAACATGAAGAGGCAGGGAGATCAATAAAAAGTCTGCAGATATCATGTGAAGAGAAAACAGTTGACGATGAGTATTGGATGAAAAAATTACCAAATCGCTATCAACGCTACATTCAAAGGTCGGACAAGCCTTTGCATTACAACAATAAAAAGGAGCTCTATTTTTGTCTTTGCAAGGGTTTTCTTTGTGACAATGGCCAACTGGTAATACCATCATTTTCTTCTTCTTGATAATCATGAACTTACATTGGAAATTTTGATTGAATAAGATTTCATCAAATGCTTGTTGTATCATGTTTTTAAACGACAAATTTGGATCACTTACGGGGGTATTACCCATCCATTCGATCATCTCTAATCCTGATCAAGAGGAAACTCACCATAGGTGAGAAAACCCCCTGACCCAATCTGGACCCCCATTAACTTTTTTTGTCACAGGTGAGACTTGAACCCAAGACTTTCCACTTTTAATGTTTAACAATTGAGCTAGGGATCATTGGTTCTTGTTGTATCATAATCTGACAATTTAAATTGTTAACAGTGGTTATCGATGTCCAACTCAGACAACAACTGGATATCTTCAACGCTACCCGCTACACGAATCTTACGTGATGAAATCGAATACGAACATCTAGATACTCAATCTCTATATGAATCCAGGTTCTCAATCATCCTTACAGTTTTGTAATAAAGATTTACAAATGTATATCTTTGTTGAATGAAAAAGTGAGTAACATTTGAATATCAAACAGGTTTCATGAGGCGATAATTCTAGGATATGCTTCCTCCTATAGTTTCACATGTACACTTCAGTTACAAATGTTCTCACCACAGAATATGTATGCATGCTATCTTGTGTTCAAATTTGAACATAACGAACATCCCGATGGTGATCGTTTGTTTACAGCAGAGTATGGATTTGGTCACCGTCTTCTAGGTAATGTTCGTGTGCATATGAACAGGAATAATAAGCTAGAAATGAAGCCGGAGAGTGATGATCAAGAACCGGAAACCGAAGGAGTTGAGATGACAAATGATGTAGAAAGTTGGATGGAAGAAAGGAAGGATGGTTGGATGGAGGTAATGCTGACCAAACCATTAGAAAAGTTAGAAGATCATTCGACATTCAAGGTACGATTATCGGGTGGGAGTTTTGGAGGAATTATTGTTGAAGGCATCGAGTTTAGGCCATATATCTAATGTCTGTTAATACTTCAAGCAACAAACAAAACTAATAAATGAAACTATTCAAGGAGTTGAGATTGTGAATTTTGTATGTGTTATTGCATTGGTACTATTTTAATATAAGATTCCTCATTGTTTTACCTTTTAGAAAAGAAGGTTTTCACTATACCAATTATAGTTCGAATTAAACGTATAGGGATACCTATGATTATTAAATTGATCATGTATAAAACTTAACTACTAGGAAATCTCCGTGATGTTAGGGAGTGATATCTTGTGACACGGTACTCGTTTCTGTTAGTTTATCAATTCTATTGTCATTAAGGTCTGCATGAACATATATGTATATTCAATGGCGGAACTGTAAATTTTAAACTGAAGGGTCGTAATAAAAACTTTTGCAATAACTAATGTATACCTTTATGAATCGTGGTATGTGCTTGTAATTATAACCTTCGAGATTCTATAGCTTGTATACATAAATTTAAAATGAGATAAATGTTTATGCGTGGTCTGCGCGGCGCAGATATAAGAAGGCAAGAAAGGTTTTTTGAGAAAAAACAAACACCACCTAACTAATACACATAATAATGTTTATAACATCATTTATATTGCTAACACCGTTAACGAGTTTTTTAAAATCCTTATGAGGCTTCATAGAATATCCTTTTTTGATGAACCCAACTCTCATCAAATTTTGATTATCAACTAGCGATAGAGCCAGGTCGTGCGTTACGTTGTGTGTAAGGTCCCAATCCCATTTTAACGAATTACACACCATGTAAAATCAGAGTTAAAAAATTTCGTTTTATACTTAGACCATCATTCGACACACCAACCACATTTACAAAAGATCAAGCGTTTAACGCCATTACAACTTGTTAGTTGATAACGGTTGTCGTGACTGCTACAAATAATCCTAAACTTAAACCTATAGATAGGGTAAGTAGGGTATCAATCCAGGGGAGTTAGTGGTCACTAGTGATTTAGAATTTAACTACCTAACTAAATTAACTACCTAAACCTAGATTACTGTCACTAACCTAGATTGACCTAAACTAATTTAATCTAAGGAATTACACTAAATTGCCTCTTGGCTGTTTTTGCTGAGATTGGAAATTAACTAAAATTTAACTAACTTAACAACTAAGGAAATTGATTAAACTATCAAATGTGAGAAAACTAACTACTTTTGGATCCTGGTTGGCTACTGATCTAGGCAAAACCTAATTACTTAACTGTGACACATAGACATGCCCCCCAATTGCTTCCTTGACCTAATAACCTAAGTTCTTAATGGGCTGATTAGTCCTGCCGCAAGAAAGTGCTAGATCATTAAACAGTGGACCACTAAAACCCTAGGTTACTAGTTAGATTAAACAATTTAGCATGCGGGTGTTCAACGGTAGCAAGTATTTCGGAACAACTAGTTAAGCAATTGATTAAGAATAGAACGATTTTACCAACCAATCACCAAAAGCGGTTAGTGGTGATATTAGCCAATAATCATAACGAACAAAACAAATACTGTCACTATCTGATTCATCATAACAATCAACTAATATAGTTAAACACAATAGTGAAAATTAAATAATAAACTAGAAAAACAAACCAAACTTCTCTTATCCTTGAACTCCTTGAACACACGAACAGAAAGAAATAAAACAAATAGCTCTGCCTTGATTCGTGCGCAACCAAAGGCTGCCTTCCAGCCGTCTGAGGCTCTGACCTTCGAATTGAATGTGTCGAACTCCCCTTTAAAGAAAACCCTTCCTTCTTTTTATTCTCTACGTGGGCTTCTTTTTTTTAGTCATAAATCTCGTTTGTTTTCTTGCACTGTCAAGCCCATTTGTTGGTTCTCTTTTTCTTCTAATGCTCTTGTGTCCTGGGCCCACATAATCCACGTGATGTACTGCACCACAAAATCATCACAATAGATATAATAACATGACTTAATTCTTTTACATTTAGTCTTATAAAATGAGACTAATATTTATAAACCATTTGACATGTAAATGTATTATGTCACGGGTTCAACTTAGTTACTCTGTTTAAGCTTTTTTACACCATAACATACTAAACACCAAAATTATTTAATTCAGTCTATTTTATATTTCAGTTGGTGTGTTTAGAGAATTATTAATATCACTTCTAAGCCACTCATCAAAGCATTTTATCCAAAACCTTTTAAAAACCCATTAAAACTTCACATTTATAACTTTTTAACTCCAACCACATGAAACACTAATGATAGAAAATATGATGAGAGTTAATATATTATAACTATTAAAAATATAGAATTAAATATATAAAGGGTGCTACTATTCGTACCCCCCTTATAATTTATTTTTACTTGTTGCACCCCCTCCCCCAACTTATAGATAATTACCACTCAAACCTTTTGATTTTAATTTGGTATATTTTAACCAATAATTTTTTTTAAACAGTTTTTTTTTACAAAAAGTTACAAAAAAAAATTATAAAAAACAAAACTCTTTAAAAAACATAATTTTTAAAAAAAAAAAACTCAACGTTCTTTAAAAAAAACTAAAAGAAAACTATTTAAAACGTTTAAAAAAGTTTTTAAAAAGTTTTTTACAAAACTGTTTAGAAAACTTTTGAAAACTATTAAAAACGTTTTTAAAAATAACAGTATTAAAAAATGTTTTTAAACAATTTTGAAAAATGATTATCGTTTTTAAATAAAAAATAAAACTGGTAAAAAAATATTTTTTTAATTCTTTAAAAAACGGTTTTTTTTTAAGTTTTTTAAACAATGTTTTTTTAAAGTTGTTTTTTTAATGTTAAAAAAACGTTTTTATAAAAAATATGTTCAAAACGTTTTTTTCCTAAAATGAAAAAACTTATTAAAAACGTTTAAAGAAACTGTTAAAAAAAAACTTAAAACGTTTTTTAAAACGTTTTAAAAAAATGATTATCTTTTTTGTTATTTTATTTTAAAAAATTGTTTAAAATAAACTATCTTTATAAAAGTAATTTTATAGGGGTAGAATATGATAATCTTTAAAATAAAATCTCAGGGGGGGAGTGCAACAAGTAATTAGGGGGGGTACGAATAGCCTATCCCATATATAAAACCGTTACAAAATATACTCTCATCACATCCCCACACTTATCTTTTTCCGTCTCGGAAAACTTCTATGGAATCACAATCGGGAAATCAATCTCAAAATATTTTAAGTTTTCAAATCGACAACCATGTCAACTCCACATTCCCAAAATGTAATCACATATGCTAATTGCAATTGCCGATATTTCGGTCCGACTAAACCCAACCACTGACCTTTGAGCCCCCAAAGTGTTTATAATTTACCGAATAGAGTGTATCAATCTGTCTATGTGTCCCACATTCAGAAAGTTCTAGATCAATCTAATCCCGACTCATATTCGGTCAAAGTAAAGGGAAATAAAGATGAAATATTTAAATTTTTCCCAACCTAGTTAAACCAGATACTCATATATCCCAAGAATGGTGGATTTGAATGGATGAGTGTAATTGTTGAGCATTTATTCATCTGCTATTGCTTTCTATTTTTTTCATTTTCTTTTCTTTTTCTCTTTTTTCTCTTTTTTTCCATTTTTTTTATAGTTGGTTAATTTTAATTATGATTACCAACGGACATCATCAGAGGCATTCTTTCACAAGGTCTTACCCCCGAAATCATACGTGAGTGTTTTGCCCGCGAGATCCGGAACATCATCAGAGGCACTTACCACGGGATACTATCCTTAGTTCGTACGTGAGTATTCTGTCCCTTCACTCTAATTCATTAACCACTTATTACCTACTATGCTCAAAAGATAGAAAGATGGGGCGCCGTTATTTCTCGAATTTGCTTTCGCAAAAAGATCATAACGTGCCAGTTTATTCTCAGGATATATAAGTTTCTAATTTAAAAAGGTCTTATTCCTCCTAATCATCAGTTTCAATCTCACTCTAACTCCTAAAATGGGAACCCACTAGCAGACTAATTTAATTACATATTTATACAAAATAAACACAATGGGATAATTAAGCTTTACTAAATCAGCTGGGCCTACCGACACATCACAAGTTAGCTATATTTTTCATTCTCACCTTTTCTACCACTTTCCCTTTCTTTATTTATTTTTATTTTGAAAATCGATTCCCAATTTTTCTATCATTTTCCATGATTTTGCAAGTTAATCCAGAGACATTTTTTCAATTTTTTTAATTTTTTGGATTTTTTTTACACACACAAAAATAAAGCACAAAAGTCATTATTTCCCCGGCAACGGCGCCAATTTGATAACGGTTTGTCAAACCGTCACAAATCCCCAACTAAAATTGATTTGTAGTAGTGGTAAGTTAGGGTTATCGAACCAAGGGAATATGTGGAAATTGACTAATTGATTAACTAAGTTAACTAAATTTACTGATTACCTAAAATTAACTAAGGTTGCCACTTAGCTGTTTTGAGTTGTTGGGTGAATTAACTAACAAATTAACTAACTTTAACCTAAAAACTTAATTGAATTCAAATGAGACAAATCTAACCACTTCTGGATCCTGGTTGGTTACCGATCTAGAAAAACCTAATTACTTAACCGTGACACATAGACATGCCCCCCAATTGCTTCCTTGACCTAATAACCTAGTTTCCTAATGGGCTGATTAGTCCTGCCGCAAGAAAGTGCTAGATCAATAAACAGTGGACCACTAAAACCCTAGATTACTAGTTAAATTAAACAATTCTGCATGCGGGTGTTCAACGGTAGCAAGTATTCCGGAACAACTAGTTAAGCAATTGATTAAGAATAGAACGATTTTACCAACCAATCACCAAAAGCGGTTAGTGGTGATATTAGCCAATAATCATAACGAACAAAACAAATACTGTCACTATCTGATTCATCATAACAATCAACTAATATAGTTAAACACAATAGTGAAAATTAAATAATAAACTAGAAAAACAAACCAAACTTCTCTTATCCTTGAACTCCTTGAACACACGAACAGAAAGAAATAAAACAAATAGCTCTGCCTTGATTCGTGCGCAGCCAAAGGCTGCCTTCCAGCCGTCTGAGGCTCTGACCTCCGAATTGAATGTGTCGAACTCCCCTTTAAAGAAAACCCTTCCTTCTTTTTATTCTCTACATGGGCTTCTTTTTTTTAGTCATAAATCTCGTTTGTTTTCTTGCACTGTCAAGCCCATTTGTTGGTTCTCTTTTTCTTCTAATGCTCTTGTGTCCTGGGCCCACATAATCCACGTGATGTACTGCACCACAAAATCATCACAAAAGATATAATAACATGACTTAATTCTTTTACATTTAGTCTTATAAAATGAGACTAATATTTATAAATCATTTGACATGTAAATGTATTATGTCACGGGTTCAACTTAGTTACTCTGTTTAAGCTTTTTTACACCATAACATACTAAACACCAAAATTATTTAATTCAGTCTATTTTATATTTCAGTTGGTGTGTTTAGAGAATTATTAATATCACTTCTAAGCCACTCATCAAAGCATTTTATCCAAAACCTTTTAAAACCCCATTAAAACTTCACATTTATAACTTTTTAACTCCAACCACATGAAACACTAACGATAGAAAATATGATGAGAGTTAATATATTATAACTATTAAAAATATAGAATTAAATATATAAAACCGTTACAAAATATACTCTCATCACATCCCCACACTTATCTTTTTCCGTCTCGGAAAACTTCTATGGAATCACAATCGGGAAATCAATCTCAAAATATTTTAAGTTTTCAAATCGACAACCATGTCAACTCCACATTCCCAAAATGTAATCACATATGCTAATTGCAATGGCCGATATTTCGGTCCGACTAAACCCAACCACTGACCTTTGAGCCCCCAAAGTGTTTATAATTTACCGAATAGAGTGTATCAATCTGTCTATGTGTCCCACATTCAGAAAGTTCTAGATCAATCTAATCCCGACTCATATTCGGTCAAAGTAAAGGGAAATAAAGATGAAATATTTAAATTTTTCCCAACCTAGTTAAACCAGATACTCATATATCCCAAGAATGGTTGATTTGAATGGATGAGTGTAATTGTTGAGCATTTATTCATCTACTATTGCTTTCTATTTTTTTAATTTTCTTTTCTTTTTCTCTTTTTTCTCTTTTTTTCCATTTTTTTTATAGTTGGTTAATTTTAATTATGATTACCAACGGACATCATCAGAGGCATTCTTTCACAAGGTCTTACCCCCGAAATCATACGTGAGTGTTTTGCCCGCGAGATCCGGAACATCATCAGAGGCACTTACCACGGGATACTATCCTTAGTTCGTACGTGAGTATTCTGTCCCTTCACTCTAATTCATTAACCACTTATTACCTACTATGCTCAAAAGATAGAAAGATGGGGCACCGTTATTTCTCGAATTTGCTTTCGCAAAAAGATCATAACGTGCCAGTTTATTCTCAGGATATATAAGTTTCTAATTTAAAAAGGTCTTATTCCTCCTAATCATCAGTTTCAATCTCACTCTAACTCCTAAAATGGGAACCCACTAGCAGACTAATTTAATTACATATTTATACAAAATAAACACAATGGGATAATTAAGCTTTACTAAATCAGCTGGGCCTACCGACACATCACAAGTTAGCTATATTTTTCATTCTCACCTTTTCTACCACTTTCCCTTTCTTTATTTATTTTTATTTTGAAAATCGATTCCCAATTTTTCTATCATTTTCCATGATTTTGCAAGTTAATCCAGAGACATTTTTTCAATTTTTTTAATTTTTTGGATTTTTTTACACACACAAAAATAAAGCACAAAAGTCATTATTTCCCCGGCAACGGCGCCAATTTGATAACGGTTTGTCAAACCGTCACAAATCCCCAACTAAAATTGATTTGTAGTAGTGGTAAGTTAGGGTTATCGAACCAAGGGAATATGTGGAAATTGACTAATTGATTAACTAAGTTAACTAAATTTACTGATTACCTAAAATTAACTAAGGTTGCCACTTAGCTGTTTTGAGTTGTTGGGTGAATTAACTAACAAATTAACTAACTTTAACCTAAAAACTTAATTGAATTCAAATGAGACAAATCTAACCACTTCTGGATCCTGGTTGGTTACCGATCTAGAAAAACCTAATTACTTAACCGTGACACATAGACATGCCCCCCAATTGCTTCCTTGACCTAATAACCTAGTTTCCTAATGGGCTGATTAGTCCTGCCGCAAGAAAGTGCTAGATCAATAAACAGTGGACCACTAAAACCCTAGATTACTAGTTAAATTAAACAATTCTGCATGCGGGTGTTCAACGGTAGCAAGTATTCCGGAACAACTAGTTAAGCAATTGATTAAGAATAGAACGATTTTACCAACCAATCACCAAAAGCGGTTAGTGGTGATATTAGCCAATAATCATAACGAACAAAACAAATACTGTCACTATCTGATTCATCATAACAATCAACTAATATAGTTAAACACAATAGTGAAAATTAAATAATAAACTAGAAAAACAAACCAAACTTCTCTTATCCTTGAACTCCTTGAACACACGAACAGAAAGAAATAAAACAAATAGCTCTGCCTTGATTCGTGCGCAGCCAAAGGCTGCCTTCCAGCCGTCTGAGGCTCTGACCTCCGAATTGAATGTGTCGAACTCCCCTTTAAAGAAAACCCTTCCTTCTTTTTATTCTCTACGTGGGCTTCTTTTTTTTAGTCATAAATCTCGTTTGTTTTCTTGCACTGTCAAGCCCATTTGTTGGTTCTCTTTTTCTTCTAATGCTCTTGTGTCCTGGGCCCACATAATCCACGTGATGTACTGCACCACAAAATCATCACAAAAGATATAATAACATGACTTAATTCTTTTACATTTAGTCTTATAAAATGAGACTAATATTTATAAATCATTTGACATGTAAATGTATTATGTCACGGGTTCAACTTAGTTACTCTGTTTAAGCTTTTTTACACCATAACATACTAAACACCAAAATTATTTAATTCAGTCTATTTTATATTTCAGTTGGTGTGTTTAGAGAATTATTAATATCACTTCTAAGCCACTCATCAAAGCATTTTATCCAAAACCTTTTAAAACCCCATTAAAACTTCACATTTATAACTTTTTAACTCCAACCACATGAAACACTAACGATAGAAAATATGATGAGAGTTAATATATTATAACTATTAAATATATAGAATTAAATATATAAAACCGTTACAAAATATACTCTCATCACATCCCCACACTTATCTTTTTCCGTCTCGGAAAACTTCTATGGAATCACAATCGGGAAATCAATCTCAAAATATTTTAAGTTTTCAAATCGACAACCATGTCAACTCCACATTCCCAAAATGTAATCACATATGCTAATTGCAATGGCCGATATTTCGGTCCGACTAAACCCAACCACTGACCTTTGAGCCCCCAAAGTGTTTATAATTTACCGAATAGAGTGTATCAATCTGTCTATGTGTCCCACATTCAGAAAGTTCTAGATCAATCTAATCCCGACTCATATTCGGTCAAAGTAAAAGGAAATAAAGATGAAATATTTAAATTTTTCCCAACCTAGTTAAACCAGATACTCATATATCCCAAGAATGGTGGATTTGAATGGATGAGTGTAATTGTTGAGCATTTATTCATCTACTATTGCTTTCTATTTTTTTCATTTTCTTTTCTTTTTCTCTTTTTTCTCTTTTTTTCCATTTTTTTTATAGTTGGTTAATTTTAATTATGATTACCAACGGACATCATCAGAGGCATTCTTTCACAAGGTCTTACCCCCGAAATCATACGTGAGTGTTTTGCCCGCGAGATCCGGAACATCATCAGAGGCACTTACCACGGGATACTATCCTTAGTTCGTACGTGAGTATTCTGTCCCTTCACTCTAATTCATTAACCACTTATTACCTACTATGCTCAAAAGATAGAAAGATGGGGCGCCGTTATTTCTCGAATTTGCTTTCGCAAAAAGATCATAACGTGCCAGTTTATTCTCAGGATATATAAGTTTCTAATTTAAAAAGGTCTTATTCCTCCTAATCATCAGTTTCAATCTCACTCTAACTCCTAAAATGGGAACCCACTAGCAGACTAATTTAATTACATATTTATACAAAATAAACACAATGGGATAATTAAGCTTTACTAAATCAGCTGGGCCTACCGACACATCACAAATTAGCTATATTTTTCATTCTCACCTTTTCTACCACTTTCCCTTTCTTTATTTATTTTTATTCTGAAAATCGATTCCCAATTTTTGTATCATTTTCCATGATTTTGCAAGTTAATCCAGAGACATTTTTTCAATTTTTTTAATTTTTTGGATTTTTTTTACACACACAAAAATAAAGCACAAAAGTCATTATTTCCCCGGCAACGGCGCCAATTTGATAACGGTTTGTCAAACCGTCACAAATCCCCAACTAAAATTGATTTGTAGTAGTGGTAAGTTAGGGTTATCGAACCAAGGGAATATGTGGAAATTGACTAATTGATTAACTAAGTTAACTAAATTTACTGATTACCTAAAAATAACTAAGGTTGCCACTTAGCTGTTTTGAGTTGTTGGGTGAATTAACTAACAAATTAACTAACTTTAACCTAAAAACTTAATTGAATTCAAATGAGACAAATCTAACCACTTCTGGATCCTGGTTGGTTACCGATCTAGAAAAACCTAATTACTTAACCGTGACACATAGACATGCCCCCCAATTGCTTCCTTGACCTAATAACTAAGTTCTTAATGGGCTGATTAGTCCTGCCGCAAGAAAGTGCTAGATCAATAAACAGTGGACCACTAAAACCCTAGATTACTAGTTAAATTAAACAATTCTGCATGCGGGTGTTCAACGGTAGCAAGTATTCCGGAACAACTAGTTAAGCAATTGATTAAGAATAGAACGATTTTACCAACCAATCACCAAAAGCGGTTAGTGGTGATATTAGCCAATAATCATAACGAACAAAACAAATACTGTCACTATCTGATTCATCATAACAATCAACTAATATAGTTAAACACAATAGTGAAAATTAAATAATAAACTAGAAAAACAAACCAAACTTCTCTTATCCTTGAACTCCTTGAACACACGAACAGAAAGAAATAAAACAAATAGCTCTGCCTTGATTCGTGCGCAGCCAAAGGCTGCCTTCCAGCCGTCTGAGGCTCTGACTTTCGAATTGAATGTGTCGAACTCCCCTTTAAAGAAAACCCTTCCTTCTTTTTATTCTCTACGTGGGCTTCTTTTTTTTAGTCATAAATCTCGTTTGTTTTCTTGCACTGTCAAGCCCATTTGTTGGTTCTCTTTTTCTTCTAATGCTCTTGTGTCATGGGCCCACATAATCCACGTGATGTACTGCACCACAAAATCATCACAAAAGATATAATAACATGACTTAATTCTTTTACATTTAGTCTTATAAAATGAGACTAATATTTATAAACCATTTGACATGTAAATGTATTATGTCACGGGTTCAACTTAGTTACTCTGTTTAAGCTTTTTTACACCATAACATACTAAACACCAAAATTATTTAATTCAGTCTATTTTATATTTCAGTTGGTGTGTTTAGAGAATTATTAATATCACTTCTAAGCCACTCATCAAAGCATTTTATCCAAAACCTTTTAAAAACCCATTAAAACTTCACATTTATAACTTTTTAACTCCAACCACATGAAACACTAACGATAGAAAATATGATGAGAGTTAATATATTATAACTATTAAAAATATAGAATTAAATATATAAAACCGTTACAAAATATACTCTCATCATTAGTTTACTTGCTAACATTAACCATTACTAGCATATAAGCTTAAATTCCCAAAATACATGATGTTCGGTTCCTAAAGTCTTCGATTCGATCCCGACCCGCCAACTATCGATTACCTGCCAACAACACCAGTAACACATTAGTATTAATGGCACATAACAGCATTCAGCACAATACATCAATTAAAAACAAGAAAACAAAACAAAAACCCGGCCAGCAGCTCCAAGCGTATCGCTTGGAGCTCCTGGACTTCCAGGCGATACGCCTGGAGCCTGATTTCCAGGGCTCCAGGCCAGTTTTCCCATACTTAGCCATTTTTCTGCATTTTTCAGTTTGGTTAACCACCAAACTATCAAACCTGGATTTTTAGCAGCAAGAGCTTATAGTTACCTGCAATATGAAGATTTCACCCAGATTCTCAAATGTCATATCCGAATTCGTTAATTTCCGAATAAGGTAATAGAAACTTCTTACCCGACCCGTTTGACCCGCTAACACACACGTCACAAGATCAGCTTATGTTTATGCTTTCAATTAGAAGTCCTTCATTATAATTTTCCCCTTAGCACACACACTATGTGCTAATGCACTTAAATTCGATGTTGGGACAATCCGAGACCCCCAACACTCTCATAGGTTCTCGTCTTGCCACAACATCCAGCTCAACCCAATTTGGGTCATATACTACAATCCTAGTTAGTCATTTACATAACCAACTTCTCAATTTAATTTCCCAATACCCTTGACACATAATGCTCATCAAATTTTTTGCTTTAACATCAAATTGTAACCCACTAGTTAACACCAATCACTAGCTACTACGTGTTACCTTTTAAGCTTTGTTCTTGCCTTCACGATGTTGAGCTGCACCTCCACTAGTTTCACTTGGCAAGATACTCAGAAATCTAAGGTAGAAATCGAGATGTAGAGGGTCTCCCAAGCCCAATTTCGACTTCCCCTTCCAAAGTACCCAAGCCACAAGCTCAAATTGGAGGATTTCTCAAGAGTTAGGGTGTTTCTCCCTCTCCTCCCCTCCTGGTCGCGATTCTTGAGTCTGGGGTAAATCCCAGACTTGTTTATTCCTCAAATATTACAGCTAGGTCCCTCCAATTCCATATTTTATAAAAATTGAGCCAAGACCCTTTATTTACAGAATTAATCCTCTAACTTCATTTAGTTTAACCATCTATTATAAAGTTAACCTTAATAACTAATAAATCCCTCATAAACAACCCGGTTAACCTTC
>JBCNJP010000007.1:8621025-8637137 GCA_039602395.1 Deinandra increscens subsp. villosa | reverse complement strand
GGTACACTACATGTATGGGAATCTAGGTGACAAAATATAAGGTGATGAGGATGATCTACATGAATTAGGCACGTGATTAAGACAAAATCTAGTTTGGTTTGGTTGGATAATTTCGGTTGAAACCGAATGGGACAAGGAGAAAGGAAAAACCGGGAAAAGAAAAGAGAAGAGGAAGGAAAAGAAAACTGAAAAAGAAAAGTGGGAGGAGGGGGTTCAACATGGGACGAACCAGATCAAAAGAAAAGAAGAGGGAGCCGGGTGCGAACTCGGGAAAAATAGGAAAAAGAAAAGAGAAAGAAAATCGGGCTTGGACCCATGAAATAATCGGGACGGGCTGACGGGCCTTTAGGCCGAGAGAGAAATAAGAACGGGCCAAAAAGAAAAGAATGGAATCGGGTTGGGCCAAGGGAAACGGTCCGAAGAAAAGAAAAGGAGAAAGGAAAATGAAAGAATTGGGCCGGTTGGCCCATTGGGTTAGACGGGCCGAATGGGGCCTCGGGTCGGGTCGAAGTGAATCCGGGTCGATCCAACAAGTCCAATGATACTTTGTTTGAGTCAAAACGATAAACGGACGTGAACTTGTTTTTTAGCACGAGAAAGGATAATTTATAAAAAACCCAATAAAAATAATAAACGTCACGTTTATTTTGAACGAACGGAAAATGTCACAAGTCTTGATGTTTTGATGATTTATATGCATACTTGAATGCTTTTGAATTGATTGAAATGAATTTTGTTCGACACGAACATGAATAGTTTAAATTTCGACGTTTTAAATTTAAACGAACGTTTAGATTGTTATTGGTTGAAGTGAAATAATTATTTGAATGAAACGAAGTAAGTTTTACGAATGTGAGCTTTTGGTTTGTTGAGTGAATTTCTTGTTTGAATAAACGATATGTTTGGATTGGGTTACGTCGTAACCGCAATGTTTGAAAAAGAATATAAAATGAATATTTTATATTTCTTATTATTAAAATTCCACAATTATTTTTTTATGAAATTAAGATTCTAGTTTGAATAAACGTAGAACTTTGTGGTTGATTTCCGATACGGGTACTAGTTATACAAGTCTAGTTTACCTATCTCTGCACGCATATTCACCTAATGTGAATAAATTATGCCTAATGCACGTAATTAAACAGATAATTGCACGTATATATAGTATTAATGTTATCCTGGAATTTACGAGTTGTCACATCCTCCCCCGGTTAAAGAAATTTCGTCCCGAAATTTAGTCCTGATCACCGGAGTTAGCTGCATTGGTTGAGAGTTGTGGGTACTTTAGACGCATCTGGTCTTCGCATTCCCATGTAAAATTTTGAATCACGTCAATAATTTCAACGGTCCTTTACTAATGTGGATGCGATTCCATTTTCAATCCTCGGATCACACGATCCTTGATTGCCACGAGTATACGAATGAATGGGAGTTGATAGGTCATCAATAATAGTTCTTTATGAAGATGAGCGTTAGTCATTCAGATGCATGGGATTTTGAATTAGAAGTTCTAGACTAGGCATAATCACTCACGCAATATGTTCTACCAGGATTTTCATGCAGTTCAGATTACCATTATGTGTGCACCCACAATTGTAATTTGCATTGCATGATCAGCCTAGGTTTCACCCATTCTGAGTTTTCAGCTCTTGTCAAAACATGGAATGTGTCGGGGACACTATTAAACTAATGAGATAGTTTAGGCCGATTAGCTATCGGTCAGATTCTTACTAGAATCTCGAAATTTCCAATACACATTAGTGACAGAAGTGCGACTTTGCTTCAATCGCTTGACCTTTCGGTCGCAGATTTCGGTGGGAGCTTCAATGAAATGAAGTCGATCGTCAATCCCGATATCGTCAAGAGGAGTAACAGTAGACTCATCGGGCAGACACTTCTTCAAGTTGCATATGTGAAAGACATTGTGAACATTGCTGAGTTCAGATGGCAACTGAAGGCGGTAGGCTACTGGTACAATCCGTTCGACGATCTCCAAGGGACCAATGTAGCGGGGATTTAACTTGTCTCGTTTTTCGAAACGATTTACACCTTTCCACGAAGATACCTTTAACATGACACGATTACCAACTTGATAATCTAATGGCTTCTGACGGTTGTCGGCATAGCTTTTCTGTCGGTTACGTGCAGCTTTTAGGCGGTCTTGAATCTGGAAGATATTCTCAATAGCTTCATGCACTAGCTCGGGACCAGTTAGTTGGCTGTCACCAACCTCAGTCCAGCAAAAGGGCGAGCGGCAATTTCTTCCATAGGGGGCTTCGAAAGGTGCGGCTGGAATATACGAGTGATAACTGTTGCTGTATGAAGATTCAGAAAGAGATAGTCGGTCGTCTTAACCATTACCGAAGTCGATCACACAAGCACGGAGCATGTCCTCCAAAGTTTGGATGGTCAAACTAAGTGATTGGACAAGAAGGAGTTTCCCCTTATCTTTTCTACTTAACGCATCTGCGAATACATTAGCCTTTCAGGATGGTAACGAATTTCACAATCGTAATCATTTATTAGTTCTATCCAGCGTCGTTGTGTCATGTTTAGCTCTTTTTGGTTGAAGATGTGTTGGAGACTTTTGTGATCAGTGTATATGATACACTTTGTTCCCGTAAAGATAGTGCCTCCAAATCTTTAGGGCGAAAACCCGGGTCCATTGTTTTAGATGCAGGATGTGGTAATGGCAAATATGTAGGTTCAAATCCCAATTGTTCTTCATTGGTTGTGATATAAGTGCCCCCTTAATTCAGATCTATAGTGATAGAGGCCATGAGCTTTTAGTAGCAGATGTTGTGAATCTTTCGTACCGTAGTGAGTACGGTGATGCGACTATTTCGATTACGGTTTTGCATCATCTTAGTACTGAACATAAAGAAATTGATGAATTTGTTAGAGTTGTTAAAAAAGTTGGGCATGTTTTGATTACTGTTTGGGCAGTTGAGCAAGAAGATGGATCTTAAGTTAATAAGTGGACCCCGTTTACGCGAAAGTATGTAGAAGAATGGATTGGGCCAGGTAGTCCACGGGTTTGTAGTAGCCCGTCTTCGGGTACTTTGGAAAGTATTCCTGAATCTGAGGTGAGTGTTTCGGATAAAGAGGTGAGTGTTAGGACGGTGATCTGGGTTTTAGGGGATTGCGAGAATTTGGTTTTGTTGTAGGCTTATTTGGGGGAGCCACCGAAGAGGAGGGTGATTTGGCCGGAGACGGTGGCGGTGATGCAGAATCCGGAGACGGAAGGAGGGTGGAGAGGGTGTCGTCGTCGGTGTCGGCGGCGGAGGGGAGAAGGTGGAGGTGGAGGGAACGGGCGAAGAGGGGGAGAAGGTGGAGGTGGGAGGTAGATGGCGGTGGAGAGGGTGGGTTTGGGGTGAGGAGGGACGGAGGGAGAATACAATAGGTATTTTTTGCGGAAGGGTTGGTGGGAATTAGATATCCATGGATTTAATAAGAGATTTTTATTTGGAATGGACATGTGGAAAAAGAAAATAAAAATAATTAAAATATTATTACGGTAGGTCCATTAAAAAAAACATGGTTGAAAGTTGGGACTGATGGAAATGATTTTTAAAAGTGGGATTATTGCTGACAAATAGGTAAAAATTTGGATTATTAAAATCCAATTTTCCAAAAATAAATAATTAAGTGTTAACATAAACAAACAAGTTATTTCGACGAGCAATACATTTTTTCTTACCTATCTGGTTCGGTTGGTATTGCTGACAATCAATAATGCGTAACAGTTATACCATAATATCAAGTAAAAGATTTGTTTGATCATGATTTCTCCCCCAAAAATATAAACAGTTTATAAAGGAAAGGGGCCGTGAAACTCACCTTCTCAAGGTGATTGATCGAATAGCTGATGTGAGCTGCAAGTGACTGACGTCCTAACTATCAATAATAGCAGAACAAGTCTTAGGTCTTTGGTTTGATTGGGTAATGTTTAGTTACCCAATGATCCCTGGTCGAGTCTTGACAATTCATCCCGTTTGTATATTTAGAGAAAACATGTTTCAAAATATTTATGAACATAAATATTGGTAGTTTATGATTCCTTAATCATATGATAAGTATGAGTTATTAGCAAGTTAATTTGTCTTGTTATGACATAAGTAAATCTATATTTATATGTTTATATAGATATATCATTCGTCGTGATAAATAACAAAGCATATTATTTATTCCGACGTCTTCGTGAAATTTACATGTCATTAGAAAAAGGATCTTAGAAGATAAGTTTGGCGAACCAAGATGTGTCGGACCGTAAGTGAATTTATATTTAGAATTTCTTAGATGATTTATAAAAGAGAAAACATGATGTTGGTTTTTGGATCTATCCTTGAACATTGAGAAAAATATAAGTGTAAAGGTAGAAGGTCTTTAAAATAGATCGAATAACAATGATTTGTTTACTATTACAAACATGTTGAGCCTTTTACCCGATATTGTTTGTATCGGGTTACGCTACATCTTTAAGAAGTTCTAAATTGCTATTTAGTATACTTGTTACATGAATGCTTTCTTTAATGATTAGACAAGTAATCGTCATAAGATTTTTATTTTAAAATAAGGTCCTTTGTTAGTCTTTGTCTTTCCAAAATTTTGCGATAGGTCCGACCCTTGGTCACCATTATTTGTCCATGGCTTTCATACCATACGTTAGTCTAATAGTTCAAGATGAGTTTCCATATCATCCAAGTTTCCATCAAACATGAGTTATGTATATTGTTAACCATCATTAATACAATCTATCAAGTTTCTATAATTTGAGATTTATATAATTTCATGACAAGTTATGTTTTATGTAACTTAAGTTTAAGACCTTTAAAGATGTGTTGCTTCCCATCCGAACCTTAACATTATTTAGATTAAGGTCTTAGATTTACAAAACATAACTAGTCATATAGTTTGATTTCTTTAGGTTTTTACATCCATTTTAGGGTTTCTTGGTTTAGAACCAAAAGAAAAAAAAAGATGATTAAGTAGCAATTTATATCTCATTCTTGAGTGTAACTACTCCCGGGTGAGCCATCCGACTCATCATTCGGTTTCTTTAGTTCAAGACCCACAATCGTGACTATATTAAGCCCCGAGAGCATCGCGATGTGGTTTGATCCATGAAATGTTACAAAGAAAATAACGAGGGTTTTGTTATTTCATGTGGGTTTTTAAACCCGAGAACAAAGCTAGATTATCAAGACCCGAGGGTTTCATTGGTGTAACATTCTTGTGAAATATAAAGGAGATGAGGTTAGGAGCTTACAACAAGAAGTTTCACGGTGGTGGTGGTCGGAGCTGATGGCGGCGGCGGCAGCTGGAGATGATGGCGACGGCAGCCGGTGGGGAGCGGCGGCAGGCGTCGGGTGACGGAATGCAGGTGGCGGTGGGGGTGATGATGACGAGGGACGATGATGATGAAGAAAAGGTGGCGGTGGTGGTGGATGCGGGTGTCGCGACGGGAGGAGGAGATGGGGAGGTGAGGGTGGCGGTCGTGGCGGGTGACGATCGGCAAGCAGCAGCAGCAGCTGCGGTGGTGGCGGAGGACGTCGCCGGCGGAGGGAGGTGGTGGAGGGTGGTGGTCGTGAAAATGAGAGGGAGGAGGAGGGGGTTTTTAAATTGTAGGGTTGTGTGGATGGAGGAGTGAAGATGGATGGTTATTCTCCACATGTTTTAATTCTTAACCCTAGTTAGCCAACTAGTAACCTTAGGTTAAGGTAATTAACTTTGGTTAACTAGATATTTTTAGGTAATTAGGGTGATTAGTTTTTATAGAAAATTCCACTAGTTTTGTAATTTTTATAAAAACCGAAACTATAATTGAATTGTGTTTATAAAATAATTACTACAAAGTTGATGGGTTTTATATGGGCCGAAATTTTAGAGAAATGGGTGTTGGGCCGGGTATTTGCTCGGGCCGAGCCGGTATACGGCTTTTCTCCGTTTTTGATGCGGTTAGTCCCGTTAATTACTAAAATTAGCCGAACGGGTTACGTCATGGATTAAAATCATCGGTTGGCTTGTTGGGTCGCGTCTTGGGCTTGGTTTGCTCGTTTTGCTTTATTGGGCCGGGCCGGGCCCAATTTGGTAAACGGGCGTTTTAAGCCGAACCGTTCCACGGTTTTGATCGGGACGAGTTGCCAAGTGACTTGTAAGATTAAGATGTGATCCTTTAACTATTGTTTGATCCATATTAATTTATTTTTCCTTTTTTTTTTATTATTAAGATTCCACCGATCTCTCGGTGAACCTTTCTGTTTGTTAAGGTAATACGTTTCTCAAACGTGGGGAAATTGTCAAGGATGGACGTTTTGTGTATGGATTTACTAACGTTACAACTAATTTACGTCAAGTATAGATATATATACGTATGTAAACATAGTCACTGGGTAGGGTTTGACCTGGTTTTTCAGACGGGTTGTCACAGCAGAACACAAAATCCAAGGAAACAATTAATAATCAATCCTATGGCTAATCAAAATCAACTAACCATATCAATTTGCAAACATAAAGTTACACAAACCAATTACCCAACCCAAACCGGAAGACATCCGCAGATCACGCAAGTATTGATTATCAATCGAAACCCTAGACTAAGTACACTTATGCATCAATTACAGAAAACCAATGGGATTTAAAGAGAGTCACAACCCACACATATAATTGTCATAAACCGAGAATAATCAGAAACATAAAATAGTCATCAATCGTCCTAGGCGGCACTAAGTGCTTAGCCTAGGACCATAATCCAGTCAAGATCAGCAACACATACAGACAATTGAAAGGAAAACATGGTCTAAAGTCAAGTACAAAAGAAATCAAAGAGAAGGTAGAAACCGAACACGTGATGAGAAACCGAATGCTTGATCTCTAGCCTTCAAATTAATCTCCTTACTGTTCCTCGTCCTCACAATCGCCTCTAAGAACCTCTCTGGACGGCAACCAGTCGAAAAGTCCCGAACTTAACCCTTAAGATCGTATTTATAATCAAGAATTAGGGTTTTCCGGAAATACCACCTCCAAGCGTATCGCTTGGAGGCTCTAACAGGCCAGGCGATACGCCTACGGCCTTATAAGACGACAAAATAGTCGGGCGACCGCCTTTGACTTCTGTTGACTCCTTGGTTCCAAGCGTATCGCTCCGAAATGGCAAGGTCCCAGGCGATACGCCTGGGACTGTTTGTTCAGCTCCTCTTTCTTGCTTTCTTCTTTGAATCCTAACTTTTTGGCGTGGCCTCGGGAATTCATCCAACTCCTGCAAAACTTGTAAAAACATAAATAAAAGACTCAAGGACCAAACTTAACTAAAAACATATAAAATGACTCAAAATGGACTTAAAACCGACTCAAATAATGTACAAAAGACCCGGGAAAATCAGATGTGTTTGCAACACATCATATATATATATATATATATATATATATATATATATATATATATATATATATATATGTACTACCGTAGTACCAACACTATGAACTTCAACGGTGATTGAGAGAAAACGTCAAAAGTAGTGAATACATAGCTGTTAATACTTCAACCCGATGAATATTTTTACATCAAAATAGAATGGAAATAGCTTATGATACACATATGAATAAAAAGATAATCAAGGATACATGAGAATGACCAAAATGAATGCAACCTAAAACCAAAAAAGATACATACCAATGTAGCAATCACATGCAGGGAAGGGAAACAACTACATAAACAGCGAAGCCAACAATAAACATGAACACTTGTATTAAAACAGTTAAATGTGATTAAAAAACCCAAAAACAACAAAAGGCTGATGTGTCTAATAATCAAATGTGACATTAGGTGTATGTGGCTCAATTAAACAAACAAAAGAAGGTAAATTATGCATCTTTTATATAGAATCCTACTAAAAGACCATCAGAACTATTCTCAAATACTATTATTCAAACAATTGAATTTAATCAAAAAAGTTCATAAACCATATAATCTTGATGAACCTAATCACTCACGGATGATCATTTAAGTTTAGAATATGAAAGGCTGAAAGCCTCAATTTATTAATCATTTGCAGATTTCGTGAATGAAAGCCTGAATTTATCAAGAAATCACCAAATATCAATGCATGTAGACAGTCTGCTTCCAATTCATCAACAAACAATGTGTATCCCAAACAAATATCCCTGCATATAGGAACATACAGTCACTACACCAAATTAGATAGATCACTGATTTAAGATTTCCATTCTTAGGTTTCTTACTTCTAATTAGGGCCAGCAAAGTGACTACAGCAAAATTAGATAAGATCCATGATTTAGGAATTGCATTCTTAGGTTTCTTACTTCTAAGTGAGGTTGCAAAATTATTATAATCTTCCAGAAACCTAGAGAAATTAAAGAGACGGGTAACAGAGAAACAATGAGACTTTCATGTTACCTTAGCTATTGTGATCCACCGAGAATGAGAAATGCACCTTCCAATCTAAGTCAGAAATCTTCCATAGTCGTCATCTAGTCAGGGTCACCGGGCATCAATTATCGCCATAGATTAAGAAGGTGGCAAGAGCCAAGAAGGCGGTACGGCGGCTACACCGAGACGTGAAAAGCGAATGGACGATGGCGGCGAGCAAGACACAGAAGGAAAAAATCAGCCAGAAAACTTCAATTTAGGGGAATTGAGAGAGTGCTCGTGAAAGAAGGAGAAGCCCTAAGCTTTTAATGAATGGGTAGGTAGCTATGTAAAGGTTGCAAATCAAAGCTACACACGTCGAAGACAACTACACGTGTCAGTATCTAATTTGCTTCAATAGAAATAGTGTTTGTTTCTCACAGACCTCCAATTCTTATTGTAATATATATAAATAATAGATTTAGGGTTAAACAGAATTTTCAAACTAATGACTAAAATCAAACAAGATTTTTTAAAACCGCTCATTGCGAAATTTGATCGAAAAAACTTGATCATGCTAATTTTTTAGAAAAACAACTTTCAAGAAAGACCTTTCTTACGACTTGCAGAGACACAATATGACATAAATGTAAATGATTTATGAATTCCGTTAAAAACTGTGTACTTTCATACATATTAAGATTAAAACTTTGAAGAGTTCATAAAATTTTCTTTTTCATCTTTTTTTTTCAGGGTCAGATATATGCAAATCAGAAGGCATTTTTCTTTTTCTTCTCACTAGGTAAGGTTGTTGTTGAGAATGTTCTAATGTGAATGTCCCTAACATGGTGTATGGTGTGTTAATACTCTCATCTTGATTCAAATTCTATTAGACTGGTATCACACTTCTATATTAGATTGGTATGACACTTCTATATTGATGTTGCACACAAGAAATTAAACAGTCATAATTTTGAATATAAGTGAACGAGATGGTTACCACCCCGCGCGTTGCTGCGGGGTTGAATTTGTATACGGAACGAATGTTAAAAAATTAAATGGTTTAAAACGTAATAGTCTAAAAGTCTCGTGGTGAAAGTATAAAACTATAACGAAAGTTAAAAAGTTAAGAGGTATAAAACATAAACACTACAAGAAATTCGGTCATTAGTGGCGACATCATTAGCCGCGACACAGATCAATAGCGGCGACATCTTTAGCGGCGACGTATTAGGGGCGACATGTCGCCGGTACTGATGCTGAATCCGCCTGCGTATTCTAGATCTGAATATGACCGTCCAATAAAGAAAAGATCGAACGGATAGGGGTCAATCGTACCAGAGTAAATAGCGGCGACCTATTAGCGGCGATAGTGAAGCATTAGCGGCCGTCATATTGCGGCGACCCATTAGCGGCGGCGTGTCGCCGCTAAATGTTATTAGCGGCGACATCTTGACTATTAGCGGCGACTTATTGTCGCCACTAATGACCGAATTTCTTGTAGTGAAAAGTGTAAAAGTCTCGTGGTGTGTGTTGTTGAATTTGTATGCTCAACGAAAGTTAAAAAAGTTAAGGGGTATAAAACGTAAAATTCTAAGAGTCTCGTGATGAAAGTATAAAATTATAAAAGTATACTAAAAACGAAAGTAGAAAAGTTAAAAGTTTTGTGGTGAACAAAACTTACAACAAAAAAAAAACTTTAAAAGTTAGAGAGTTAAAAAGTTAAGGGATATAAAACGTAAAAGTCTAAAAGTCTTGTGGTAAAAGTATAAAATATAAAAGTATACTAAAAACGAAAATAAAAAGTTAAAAGTTTCGTGGCCAAAGTAGAAGACAACAAAACTTAAAACAAAAAAAAAACTTCGACGAAGTATAAAACTATGAAAAAAGTCATTGTCAAAGTCAAAAACTCTAAAAGTATACTAAAAAATAAAATTAGTCGAATAAAAAACGAAAGTTAAAAAGTTAAGGGGTATAAAACGTAAAAGTTTAAAAGTATAAAAGTCTCGTGATGAAAGTATAAAATATAAAAATATACTAAAAATGAAAGTATAAAAGTTAAAAGTTTCGTGGCCAAAGTAGAAGACAACAAAACTTAAAACAAAACCAAAAATACCTTTAAAAGTTAGAGGGTAGAAAACATAAAAGAATGAAACATATGTGGCCAAACTATGAAAACCTAAGTTTATTATTTCATTAAAAAAATAAATTATAAAAGTTTAGAGGTAGAAATCGTCTAAGCATCAAAGTTACGTGGCCAAACTATAAGGAAAAAAAAAGTTTACTATTAATCTATAAAATTTTATTGTTATATATATAATGGGATATTCTGGATTGTATTACTTAACAATTTTGTTTTCTTTCCCTTTCCAAAACTAATATTTGTCTATGGTGTAAATATGATAATTAAATTTTAAAAAGAAATTTTCATTCATTCCTAATAAATATTTAATAAACCTAAGTATATATATCTAACTCGATATAAGAAGAAACAACTAGAAAATATTAAGAATAAATATTTAGAACTAAAAAATAAAGGGAAAAAGACCAAAATGGACTTTTTGACCAACTTTTTCCCAAACTAGCCCCTTGACTACGGTCGTGACGACCGTAGGTCCACCGAGCCAATTACAGTTTATCACGTTATCACAGACGACCGTGTATACGGTCTTGACGGCCGACATGTCGCTGAAACCCTTCTCCGGGACGACGAAACGACGGAACGCGGAATGACGTTCAATATCAAAGCTCTTTACCTTGCGATTGTCACTTTTTTTCCGGGAGACTTATCACCGACATCGATTAACAAATTAAAAATCAAATAAATCATACTAGTTAGTTCCGTCGTTCCGGGAGACTTATCAACAATATCGATTAACAAATTAAAAGTGGAACGACGGAATGACGGAACGACGGAGCAACAGAGTGACCGGAGATGTGAAATGAAGGTGACTGGAGAAGGGTTCCGGCTACATGTCGGTGGACATTTTTGGGAAATGGACCTACGGTCGTCAAGACCGTATACACGGTCGTCTGTGATGACATGGCAAACTGTAATTGACTCGCTGGACCTACGGTCGTCAAGACCGTAACTACGGTCGTCACGACCGTAGCCAAGGGGCTATTTTAGGGGGGGGGGGGGGGGGAAGTCAAGTGGTTATTTTGGGGAAAAGTTGGTCAAAACATCCATTTTGGTCTTTTTCCCAAAAATAAAACTGTAAAGTTAAAATGAAACAACTGTTGAAAGTTTATATACAGAGTCATATAAACGGATTAAAGGTCGACCCACTTATTTAACAGGTCGGGTTCAGGTTGACCTGCTTAAGAAAACGGGTCATATAGGCTAACCCGAGACCTGCTTTTTCCCGTATCGTGCTCCGCTTCAACTTACTGAAATCATCGATCCGTTGCTCATTCTTTGACCGTTTCTTTAAGTACAACTGATTGTTCACAATGACCCCTATATTACTTCACGGTTACAATTAAGCCCCTTCCACTTATTTTTTTTTTTGAACGACTAAACTATTACAAACTCCTATTCTAACCCCATAAATCACCAAATAATTGTCAATGCCTGGGTTTGAACCCAGGACCTCCATGTAGGCAAAGCCTTACCACCTCCCCCTTGACCACTAGGACAAGGGCTCATTGGCGCCCCTTCCACTTATTAGCACGTAACATTTTGTGAATGCTTGTCCGACCCTTGATAAAAAATTAAAAAAAATCTTGTTAGCGATTTGGCAACTTTTTTCGGTACTCATTCCTCATCCACAGATGATATGTAGAGACTTTTTAATCCTTCCCTCTCTTCATCCTTTAAGCTTTTCACAAGGAGACTATATCACATAAGTTGGTGTAACCCTTTTATATTTAAGGAAATCGTAAGAAAAACCGGATTCTATTCTATGGGTTTTGTTTTTACTAGAAACCATGTTGAATTTAAATCATATAGAAAATATTAACCAGATAGAATTTTTAATGTTGAACTATGAAATTGAAACACACCTTCTACACCAATCGCTATTCTCTGAATTGAGACGTTAAGGAGACTTTGATACTAATTGTTGAAGTATGAAAATGAAACATGAATTCAACACCAGAGAATCACAAATGAAATTGGCTTTTGGTTCACGGAATGTAATGTAATTGGAATTGTAAGGTTTTCATTTTAAAGTTGTGCTTAAGTTGGGTAAAGAAGGGGGTTTGGAATACAATTAATTCTTTTAATCAATGGAATTTAGAAATCCTTCACTTTAATAAAGAAAAGTTACATTACATGACCTCAAATTCCATTGATTAAAGGAATTTATTGTATTTTAAACTCTTTCCTTACCCAACTTAAACACAACTTTAGAAGAAAAACTTTACAATTCCAATTACATTACATTCCGTGAATCAAACGCCACATTAAGAAAAACATAAAAATTAATAAATTAAATACTTAATTGGGATAATAGTACTTGTAACATCTTTGTAATCTATAAACAACAGCCATAGTTACTTTGTAAGATTATCTATACTCACCACAATATGTGTTTCTGTAGATAAATCTTTAGCATTAAGAATATACCTGTACGTTTAATTAGCAATTATCAGTCCCCATAAAAGAAATATATATTAACAAAATGGTAATTATATAAGCATTAAGAAGTATAAATACCAATGTTTTGAGAAAAAACTTCTCCAGCGAATTACCTTTATTCATAAAAAATTAAAAAAAGTCATGACAAATATTACTACCTCAAAATTATATATACCGTTAGTTATTTATGTTAAGAAATCATTACTTACCTCAAACTTTAGCGTTTCTTCAAGCTCTTTCTTCACAATGTCCATCAGAGGTCGCTCTTCTGGAGGCTTGAGGCATTTATATGCTATTGTTGAAAACTTTCTCAAGGAGTTTGAGCTCATTTGTTCCCTTAAAATAGGATCAATAATCTTGTCGAGTTGTCCGTTAGCATAGTATTCTTGGGCTACTAGTGATAGAAAATATTGGTGATCCTCCTCGATAAAGTGAGCCAATCTCCCACAGAGAAGTTCAAATAGTACCACGCCAAAAGAATACACATCTGATTTTTTGGTCAGAATTGCGGTCTCAAAGTATTCTGGTTGCATATAGCCCGGTGTGCCATAGAATGGGGTAATAGCGGTACTTATATCTAAACGAGAAAAGGTTAACTTGGACATTCCAAAATCACCAATTTTTGCAACGCACTTGGCGTCTAGCCAAATATTTGCACTGTTTATATCCCTATGGATTATGGCTTGATTACTTTGAAGATGATTGTGAAGGTGATCCAGTCCTCGAGCTGCATCAACAGCAATTCGAAGTCTTTGCAACCAAGTAAGAGTATCATCTGTATTGTTGCACGTTATATACTGATCCAAACTTCCACGCTCTGCATATTCATGAACAATAATCTTCTCTTTTCCCTCATCACAATAACCAACAAAAGTGACGATGTTTTCATGCTGTTGACCCGAGAGCAATTGAATCTCTGTCAGAAACTCCTTCATCCCTTGTCCAAACTCCTCGTCTGACCTTTTTACTGCAACCATCGTGTGTATTCCATGGACAGAGAGTTCTCCTTTATACACATATCCAAAACCTCCTCTTCCAATAACATCGCTGAAGTCTTTGGTTGCATCTCGTATCTCTTGGAATGGTATTTTGAGGAGGTTCGTCTTAACTCCTGACATGCTAGGTGTTGATTGAAGTACCTGATTATGAAAATTGGAAAGTTTGAAAAAGTCAAATGATCGTTAAATGTTTTGGCAAACAGCAAAGGGGATGTGAGAGTAAACCATACCTATAAAAATGCATAAACGAACCGTCTATAAAAATCATCAATATAAAAAAAAACTAAGAATTACCCTCTTAACATACTACAAACTAGAGGACACAATAATTAGTTTCCACCACATGATATTTGACACATTAGATACTACCCTCAGGGACGGAGAGATAGATAGTGAAAATGACAAAGACATATAACATGCATTAACAATAAAATTATGTGTTACAAACTTACCTGTAACTTTAGTGTTTCTTCAAGTTCTTTCTTGACAACATCCATTAGAGGTCGTTCTCCTCGAGGCTTCAGGCAATTAATTGCGATTACTGAAAACTTTCTCAAAGAATGTGGGCTCATTTGTTCTCTTAAAATAGGATCAATAATCATATCTAGATTACCATTATTGTAGTACTTTTTGGCCGTTTCTGCGGATAAAATTATGCCATCATCGTATGAACAATTGCACAATCTCCCAGAAAGAACTTCAAACAAGACCACACCAAAAGAATAAACGTCTGTTTTTTTGGACACCATCAAAGTTTGACCAAGTTCAGGTTCCACATAGCCATGTGTGCCACAAGTATGAGAAATAACAGTACTTTTACCTGAATCCAAAAACGTTGACTTGGATAATCCAAAGTCTGAAACTTTCGCAACCCAATTATGATTTAGCAAAATGTTTGAGCTTTTTATATCTCTGTGGATTATGACATGATTCTTTTGAAGACCATTATGAAGGTGATCTAGTCCTTGTGCCGCATCAACAACAATTTTGAGTCTTTCCAGCCACGTAAGAGAATAATTTGCATTTTTAAACCTAAAATAGTAATCCAAACTTCCACGCTCCGCAAATTCGTAGACAATAATCTTCTCATTCTCCTCATCACAATACCCAACAAGTGTCACAAGGTTTTCATGATGTTGACCCGAGAGCAAGTCAATCTCGTTCAAAAACTCCTTTAACCCCTGTCCAAACTTCTCATTTAACCTCTTTACAGCAACCTTGATGTTTTCTTCATTGATGAGGAGTTTTCCTTCATACACTGAACCATATCCACCCCTTCCAATTTCCTTTTGGAAACCTTGGGTTGCATCCTTTATGTCTGCGAATGGTATTTGGAGGCGTTTCCATTTATCCATTCCTGACATAAGTTATATATCTTGGTTTTGGTTTTGGAAAAAGTAGAGAAAAATTAGGAAGAAATGGATAGAAAAGTTCAATCTGCCATTGATTACATATATGCACATGGGTTCTAAAAGGGAAATCTTACGGACACCATGGTGTATCTAACTTGGGTACACCATGGTGTATCTAATAATGATTAGCATGTAATGATATACCTAATAATGATTAGCATAAAGTGATGTGTCTAACAATGATTAGTACATACATAATATTTTATTGTTATATTATTATTATCTAACAATTATTATTATTATTATTATTATTATAAACATAAATTTTATATTAATTTTATTTAATTTGAAATGACGACCGTATCGTACACATCACGTATATTATACAATTGTATTTTATACCGGTATGTGGATGTGCATACTTATACGTGAATGAACAAAATAAAAGTCATACTCGTAACACATGTCGTATCTTTTTGTATGGTTTATAAATAATAATAATAATAATAATAATAATAATAATAATAATAATAATAATAATAATAATAATAATAATAATAATAATAATAATAATAATAATAATAATAATAATAATAATAATAAATTTTAAATAATTTACGTTAATGTGTAACAATAACAACATTTATGTTAATCCCATCGGGTCTAAATCAACCGAGGAGGTAGGGTTGGAGCCTCTAAGTTCATATTGGATTGTATCGTATTTCGCTCGACCTTCCCGGTTCATAATCTCCCATAACTTTTTAGTGGGCCACGGGTAGGACAAAATAGAAAACGTTCGGACTCACCGGAGT
>JBCNJP010000007.1:8603328-8620525 GCA_039602395.1 Deinandra increscens subsp. villosa | reverse complement strand
TCGTATCACAATTGAATCTCTGTCAGAAACTCCTTCATCCCTTGTCCAAACTCCTCGTCTGACCTTTTTACTGCAACCATCGTGTATATTCCATGGACGGAGAGTTCTCCTTTATACACATATCCAAAACCTCCTCTTCCAATAACATCGCTGAAGTCTTTGGTTGCATCTCGTATCTCTTGGAATGGTATTTTGAGGAGGTTCGTCTTCACTCCTGACATGCTAGGTGTTGATTGAAGTACCTGATTATGAAATTTGGAAAGTTTAAAAAAGTCAAATGATCGTTAAAAAAACGGCAAAGGGGATGTGAGAGTAAACCATACCTATAAAAATGCATAAACGAACTGTCTAAAAAAATCATCAATATAAAAAAAACTAAGAATTACCCTCTTAACATACTACAAACTAGAGGACACAATAATTAGTTTCCACCACATGACATTTGACACATTAGATACTATCCTCAGGGACGGAGAGATAGAGAGTGAAAATGACAAAGACATATAACATGCATTAACAATAAAATTATGTGTTACAAACTTACCTGTAATTTTAGTGTTTCTTCAAGTTCTTTCTTGACAACATCCATTAGAGGTCGTTCTCCTCGAGGCTTCAGGCAATTAATTGCGATTGCTGAAAACTTTCTCAAAGAATGTGGGCTCATTTGTTCTCTTAAAATAGGATCAATAATCAAATCTAGATTACCATTATTGTAGTACTTTTTGGCCGTTTCTGCGGATAAAATTATGCCATCATCGTATGAACAATTGCACAATCGCCCAGAAAGAACTTCAAACAAGACCACACCAAAAGAATAAACGTCTGTTTTTTTTGGACACCATCAAAGTTTGACCAAGTTCAGGTTCCACATAGCCATGTGTGCCACAAGCATGGGAAATAACGGTACTTTTACCTGAATCCAAAAACGTTGACTTGGATAATCCGAAGTCTGAAACTTTCCCAACCCAATTATGATCTAGCAAGATGTTTGAGCTTTTTATATCTCTGTGGATTATGACATGATTATTTTGAAGACCATTATGAAGGTGATCTAGTCCTTGTGCCGCATCAACAACAATTTTGAGTCTTTCCAGCCACGTAAGAGAATAATTTGCATTTTTAAACCTAAAATAGTAATCCAAACTTCCACGCTCCGCAAATTCGTAGACAATAATCTTCTCATTCTCCTCATCACAATACCCAACAAGTGTCACAAGGTTTTCATGATGTTGACCCGAGAGCAAGTCAATCTCGTTCAAAAACTCCTTTAACCCCTGTCCAAACTTCTCATTTAACCTCTTTACAGCAACCTTGATGTTTTCTTCATTGATGAGGAGTTTTCCTTCATACACTGAACCATATCCACCCCTTCCAATTTCCTTTTGGAAACCTTTGGTTGCATCCTTTATGTCTGCGAATGGTATTTGGAGGCGTTTCCATTTATCCATTCCTGACATAAGTTATATATCTTGGTTTTGGTTTTGGAAAAAGTAGAGAAAAATTAGGAAGAAATGGATAGAAAAGTTCAATCTGCCATTGATTACATATATGCCCATGGGTTCTAAAAGGGAAATCTTAGGGACACCATGGTGTATCTAACTTGGGTACACCATGGTGTATCTAATAATGATTAGCATGTAATGATATACCTAATAATGATTAGCATAGAGTGATGTGTCTAACAATGATTAGTACATACATAATATTTTATTGTTATATTATTATTACCTAACAATTATTATTACTATTATTATTATTATTATTATTATTATTATTATTATAAACATAAATTTTATATTAATTTTATTTAATTTGAAATGACGACCGTATCGTACACATCACGTATATTATACAATTGTATTTTATACCGGTATGTGGATGTGCATACTTATACGTGAATGAACAAAATAAAAGTCATACTCGTAACACATGTCGTATCTTTTTGTATGGTTTATAAATAATAATAATAATAAATATATTAATAATAATAATAATAATAATAATAATAAAACATAAATATTTAAATAATTTACGTTAATGTGTAACAATAACAACATTTATGTTAATCCCATCGGGTCTAAATCAACCGGGGAGGTAGGGTTGGAGCCTCTAAGTTCATATTGGATTGTATCGTATTTCGCTCGACCTTCCCGGTTCATAATCTCCCATAACTTTTTAGTGGGCCACGGGTAGGACAAAATAGAAAACGTTATGTTAATATTGTACGTAGTGCGTACTTTACATATTTTTAACATATTTTCTTACATGTCTTTTTATATTATTTTACTTTTATTTACTTTAAAAAAAGTTTTGTAATAAAATAACAAAATACTTTGTTAGAAATGATCGATATTTTAAAATAAAGAATAGAGTGTTTTATAAATTTTGAATAAAAGTTTTTTATTTTTCTAAAAATCGTTTTTTATAGATTAATCTAAGTATAGACTTTTTTGTTACCTTTCATCAATATTTTTATTTCTTTGAGAATATGTATTATAATATACTTAAATATTTATTTATTAAAAAAATATACTTAGATTAATCTAAGTATAGACTTTTTTGTTACCTTTCATCAATCTAAGTAAAGAAATATTTTTATTTCTTTGAGAATATGTATTCTCAATATTTTTATTTCTTTGAGAATATGTTTTAACGAGATCTGCGACCCGCGCGTTGCGGCGGGCGAGGCCTCGTTTTCGGGTGTAATTCTCTTAAGTCTGATGATGTAACAGGGAGTTAAAGTTGAAATAGGTAATTAGCATCACACAGGTGTTATAAGTAGCATTACATAATTAGTTAGTGTTCAACATCAGAATCTATTCCGACAGAAAAGAAATGTATCTAACAGTCACTCTGAAATGACATTTTTTGCCTTCTTCCTCCTGCTATACTCTTGTGTAGAGGATTCCTGTGTTTCTGTAAAATGTTTTGCGTATATAGTAGTTAAGATTGCAAGGAATTTTTTGTTTTTTTAAGTATGTTGTTGTGTAGGTGTTTACCTGGATCATCTCTTGCCTGTTTTCTTGAGATTTTGGCTGCTATCAGTAAACGGGATATCGGTTCTATCTCCACAAACCTTCAGATCTGTCTCTCTAACGTTTCTTCATCCTGACGAAAACATCACGGGTGAAAGAAATTACAATTCATGAATAGTCTTTTTTAAATAATATTTCATATATTTCACACACAAAAATAACATAGCTGCTGAATAAAAAGAAATTAAATTCAACTGGTTCTTGGCAACCAACAGGATTTGAAAATGGGTTGTCTCTCAATAATCACAACACTCTAATCATTTACAGTGAGATATTATGTGTTTTTTAAATAGAAACCAAGTTTGATTAACACTAAAAATAGTTGTTGAATTTAAAAAAGTTCAACTAATAGAGAGCCCCTCAAAAGTTGTATTTTTTACATGGTATATTGTTACTAACATGAATTACTTACTATCCATGGGTTGTCCCAGAGATATAACAGGTGCACAGATCAAGTGCAAAAAAACTGCATAACGACATCCAAATTAGATCAAACACTATATGTTTAGAAACATAAATAGTTGTATATTATGCGACAAAATTGGTATTATTAACAATACCATGACATTTCTCTCTCATTACATTACATCAACATAATCATCTATCTTCCCTCTTTTCTCTTTCTAAAACTCTTCATATATTCATCTACACACCTTCTCTAAAACCCCACTATTCCATTTTAATAACGCATATTTTTCTCTAAACCATCACAAAGCGCGAGAAAACATTGTTATCTCGATGCAGGATGAAGACAACCATGAAATTTCTTTTCAAATCATGAAAAATACCTTCATGGGCTTCCAATTTTTCGTCACTGCAGTCAAGAGAAAGACTAAGACACGCCTCCATTCTACGGGGTACCACCACCAACACCGACACCTGATCTCAAATTCAAAATAAAAAAGAAACAAAATCAATGTAACACAGCAAAGGAATCAAAAAAATGACACGGATCGAAGACCCTAACCCACAAAATCCATCATAAACTACAAATGCATTAGAGTAAGTGTAAAGTCAGATACAAAACTAACATATCAAAGAAATGAAAGCAAGACAACATCACTGTCGTCGGCTCGTCGTTCTTGAGCCGCAACCATCACCGTGGTCTAAAGCAACAACCACCGTCGTAGCTCCTGACAAATGATCGTCGCCGCCATCTTCAAGATCTATCGACATCTGAGAACGTCAAAGAGAAGGGTGGGTGGCGGCCGTTCGAATCATGCTCAAATATAACGTCAAGTTCGGTGTTTAGAGATGGGTTTTAGAGAGACTCTTGATTAGACTTTAGAGAGTGGAAAAAGGGAAAGAAATTAGATAGAAAAGATTTGGGGTGAATCAAAACCCTCTTTCAACTCAGACTTTAAAGAGAGATGATGGACAGCTAGGACTTGTCCTAGTGGTTACCCCCTTGGCTCTTAGGGCTTTGGTTACTATGTGACCCAAGTTCTAATCCAATGGGAGGCAGTTTTACCCCATGTTGTCCCAGGAGGGGGTTTCTGCCAGGAGAAAGCTTCAGGAGGGGGTGTCTTGGTTCTCACGGAGGTCCGAGTAATCGACCTTGGACATAGCCCCGCAAGGGTAGGTTTACACGTGAGACCAAAGTCGCCTGATCGATGCCGTTCCAAAAAAAACATCAGATAACTAAAAGAAGAATAGAAAGGCATGTGTCACCCACCGCCCAAGTAATTTATTAGTGTCTGACAATGTATTAAACAAAAACGTGCCACGTGGCATCGTCACCTTCTCACACATGTTATGAACAGTGCTCTACCTGAGTACACATCAGCGAATCCAATTGATATTGATATATATATAATAAGATATAAAAGATCTAAATATTTAATTAGTTTAAGGGTAAATAAAAATAAAATAATATAAAAAAGACATATGTAATCATTACATCATTATTACATGATTGAAACATTTAATGAAACACTAAAAACTAAAAGAAAACAAATTCCAAAAAAAATTAGTCAATATTTAGTATTACCATATTATTATTACACCTTGACTATACCATGGTGTACCTAATCTTAGGTACACCATGGTGTACCTAACATGACCCTTCTAAAATTATACTTTCAAAAGTCAAAACTGATTATTACAACGAAATTGTTTTTAATTAATATTTATGTCAACGAAACATAATTTAATTTAAAAAAAGCCGGTCAAACAGCGACAAAAATTATTTTTAAACCTTAACACATGTAATGTAACAGCTATCAACATGGGTTGCATTTACACTTGAATAACATAAGCCATTGATAGATTTCTTTTGAACAATCATTTTATGAATTTAAGTTTTTTTTATTAGAAAAGTAACATACACGACTCAGGTCGATACGTAGGGAAGGCGGGCAACAAGTTGCGCCGCCAACCCTTTTTGAATAGCAAACCCTAGACGTATAAACACAACATTCTTCAATCTAGACCGCCATTCCCGTACATGACTTTCTGAATCGGTTCAACATGGACGCTGTCTCCGACTCAAGATGCCCAAAAGTATCAAAAGCGAAGGGAACAAACACATGTTGATTTTCAATGCACGCTTTCTCGTGTTTGTTCACCTTTCCAGCAGCCACTCTGGACGTTGTCTGGCCCGCTGTGAAGGTGTTGGCCCTCAGCCCCACAAGGGGAGAAACCCCCGTTTAATCGACACAGACGTGCTTCCCATTCTGCCACCCAAAAATAAGTATGTCAGCCGGCCTGAGGGTTGAGCGCCCATCCAATGGGTCAGATAGGAAGTTAACAGGAGCTTCCTTTCTGGCCGAGATCCCCGCTCGCCTGAAAATGTCAAACATGACGTCTCGAACCACATCGTGTCGGTATTTAAACCCCGGGAGCTCTTTGCAGTGAACAGCGTGCTCCCCGAACGAATCCATACACGCCTTGTTGCAAACGGGGCATTTTTCATCCACGGGAAACAGGGGAACCATGAGGCGATACTTGAGAATAGCCCGGTATTCGACGGGCGACATGTGTTGCCCCAACCCGTCAATAGGGAGAGCATGGAGGAAATCCTGCGGATGTGGTTGACGAAGGCATTCCCACACGGCTTTTTGTCTGGCTGTCATCTCATAAGTAGCCTCCATCTCGAGCATGTTTTTACCAAAAAGGGCATTCGCCAAAACGTGTTTGGCTTTGGTGGGGCGGTGTCCTTATTAGTGAAACCGCTCAGATCAAAGCCCGGAATTACATCATGGAGACCAGCCAGAGAATTATCGTAATCGGGGCCCATATCACAAACCCCGCTCCCCCGTAGAATATGGTCTTGCAGCGCCCAAGTTTGGGCCCTCGAGGCCACAAAGGCGTAAGACGTCGCCTCGACCGCCGAATAGACCCCAAGTCCCCCATGCCGGATCGGCAAAGAAGCAAGCCGCCATTGCAAGTCCCCAAAGAAGGGACCCCCACACACGACAATATCCTCAATGGCCGAACGTAAATCTTTATCAAAACCAACCGCCGCCGCCATCATATGTGCGGGGGGACATGTTCTTAGGCCAAAGAGAAGCTTGGCGATACCCATGCACCAACGAAGCAGAAGTAATTCGCATTGCGGGTCGTTAAGCGCAGGGAGGAAGCGCATAAGATCAGCAGCATTGGAAGCCCTCCTCGCGGCCAAACCCTGGATAAACTGGCTATCACGACTAACAGCCCCCCCAAGGAGCTTCACCACCCCCCCCCCCACCGGTGGGTCTACTAATGTCAGCGGGGAAGAGGCCCGATCGAACTTTCCCACCATCACAGGATGGCCAAAAGAGTTCCGTCTTCCGAATATTAAAAGCCAATCCCAACGGCGGACCCATCTCGTTAATGATCCCGAGGGT
Source organism: Deinandra increscens subsp. villosa (assembly GCA_039602395.1). Taxonomy (NCBI): domain Eukaryota; kingdom Viridiplantae; phylum Streptophyta; class Magnoliopsida; order Asterales; family Asteraceae; genus Deinandra; species Deinandra increscens. The sequence goes on along the minus strand of JBCNJP010000007.1, from coordinate 8,613,663 downwards.
CTTAGCGACCTCCCCAGTATCCCTGATAACCGTACCATCGTCAAGGTACCAAGCGTGGAGCAGCAGATGACAATTGTCACGGATATGGTGTACAAGCGGGTGAAGGACAAGGGCAAACAGGAGGGGGCCCAAAGGGTCACCCTGCTGGACCCCAGTAGTGGCCCAGATATGATCATCCCCCACGTATAAGCGGGTCGGTTGGCCGTATAAGAAATCAACCCAAGGCGAAATGGACGGGCACCTGAGCCTGACTTCGCGGAGTAAGGACGAACGATCGACCAGGTTGAACGCGTTTGAGAAATCGACTGTGAGCATGGCGAGGGACCCATCGAGATGTCGTTCCCCCACCAGGCGATTAACAATATGGAGAATGGCTTCGGCGCCACCCGACACACGAACTCCCAAACTGGAAGTCACCAAGGTATTTGGTCATTTCTTTACAAACCCCTTGCATTGCAACCTTGGAAACCAGCCGCCTCCAGATGGTGCCAACGGCGATAGGACGAATTACAAACACAAACCTAACCACTAGCGGACATTAAGCGGAAGGGAAACCAATTACAAACACAATAGAAATTAATTGCCCCAATCAATAAAAAAAACTGAAGGACCTTGACCTCTTTAAAAATATTATCTATCGAAAACGGTTTCCCATTAAAAACCAAATCTTTTCTGGTGCGCCATAACACTCAGCATGTGGTTCGAATAACCACATCCACCCAGATAGCCTTCTTATTCCCAACCATGGCCACCTTTGACTCTTTGAGATGTTGGAATTTTGGGAGAAAAAATAGTGAAAAATGGGTTTTTCACTAAGTGTGAAACTGAGTTTTTCAGTAACTTTGGACAGAAATAAACTGCACATAACAGAGGTTAATGCAGCTGTATATTTTGGGTTTGTGTGGTACGTTGTGAGGGTTTTCCAACACACCAAACCGCATCCAAAACGGCGCTCGTATGAATGAGATATCAATGCTCAAAGATGAGGTCTCAAAGCTGTAAAAAGCAGCGAAAATTAAGAGAAAATGACTAAGTATGAAGTGGAACTCATCCCACATCGGTTGGGGGATGAAACTTAAAGTGGTTTGTTAGGTGGAGACTTTACCCAAGATAGTTGTCTTGAGTAGAATACATCACTTGGACCAACTCACACTTACATACGTGCATGCGCACCTGTAGCGTGGGCGGTGAGCGTTTTGATGGAGCGCTTTGCATCACACAGCTTGGTTATGGCGCGCGTACTGTTGTGTGCGTGGGTGGCGTGGGCGTGCATATTGTTGTTTGGTTCACAGGTCTTTTCGAGTTGCGCGCGTGGGTGGCGTGAAATGTTGTTCCATACGCGCACGTTTTGATGGAGCACTTTGCACTTCGTAACGCCGCGAGTCGCTTGAGAGCCACCTTTGTGTTTTAAATTCTCAGGCGGCGTGCAAGTGGTATTGGCACAAGTCTGATTCCACATATATTGGAAGTTTTTTTTTTATTTTTTGAACACATAATTTGAACAAAAGTGAGTAGTTTTCTTTTAAAGTACTTTTTGGTCATTTGAGTGTTTTTTTACATGTGTTTTTTATTCTCATACAAGATAATCGAGTTTTTTGACACGTTTTTAAACACCTCTAACCTTAGTGGAGACGAGTGAGAATACGACATCGCCTCTTCATACCGAGATTATGGAAAAGTTGAAGAAACGTTAGTTTATTTAGTTTACTTCAAATATGTGTGGTCCAGTCATCGCTAAGATAGCAAAAGTTTAACACCACATAATATGAGGTATACGTCGTGTCCTAATTTACTGGCCTTAAATTTTTCTTAGATTTTTTATATCTTATCATACTTTTTAGTATAACTTTACTCAATGTTAATGATATAAAAAAAACCAAATAAAATGAAATAAATAAACGACATGTAGAGGCCGACGTTGATAGATCGGTTTAATGAGACAACGAAAACGAAAAGTCTTCAGAAGAAGAAGAGTTGCTGGCCTGTTAACCTTCTCCCAATGATTTTAATCAAACATTTAATTTGCTGTCAGCCTGTACTAGTGTTATTCAAAAAATATATATATTTAACTAGGTTAGTAACCCGTGTAATACACGGGCTGAATAGAGAGTAATAATATTTGATAAATACAAAGAAAAAGATAATGATCAAAAAATTTGAAAATTATGATTAATATAAAATTCTTATAACATTTAAAATTTTATTATGTTTGACAAGTTGTTGATTACTTTCCATTAAAAACTAAAATTATTGAGTAAATTAATAAAATCTACATTAATTTTATCAAAATTTTAAAATAAAATTTTAGTTTTGATAAAATTGGTAATTAATCTTAATTGATGATTACTAAATTGGTAATTGGTTGTGAGCTTGACATGTGGAGTTGGTGATGTGGACCATTTATAAATGAGCATGTGGCAAAAACTTTATTGCTTTATTAGGATTAAGATTTACTATTATATTCTCTTTATATCATTATATTTTTATTCAAAAGCAAGCAAATAATTTAAAAAATGTTTAAAACAAATAAATTTTCAAGGTTGAATATTGGTAAATCCTTAATTAAATCCCAAAATGTTAATTTCTTAAATTTCTATGTAAATTCTGAGATTTTCACATATATTATTTGAAGTTAACGATGAAGAAAAATAAATTCTAATATTTAAATTTACCATTTCAAATTATCACCAAGTCTAACTATTATAACTTTTAAATTAAAAATATCTTTACGTTTATTTTGCAACTTAATCATATGAATTACAATTTTTTTTAAAAGGCTAAATCTTCACACCTGCTTTTAGCAAGATTTGAACTCACAACCTTTTGGTTGTAAAAGTCATCACTTTACCATCAAGTTATCCCCTTAGAATATGAATTACAATTAATTACCTTTATTCTACTTTACTAATACACAATGTAATTAAACCTTTAAATTTTTATTTTTTTAACGATAAATTTGGATCACCGACGGGGACATTACACCACCCGCCCGATCATCTTTAATCCCTAATAGGAGAAACTTACCATTGGTGAGAAAACTCATTGGCCCACCTTGTAACCCCCATTTTTTATTCTTTTATTACAAATGAGACTTGAACCGAAGACCTCATAGTAAAGGGTCATACACTTTTGCCATTAAGCTAAGCTAGTGATTGTAAACCTACACATGCATTTTTTCAATATTAATGGGCTGTTTGTTTGTCACTTAATGACCTCTTAATTTTTTTTTAACGGCTAATTTTTGTATTCCACCAATTTTACACCATTGCCAAGGTTTGAACCTTGGTCTCCACCAAAGAGTCCTCTTAATGGTTTCACATCTGAATCGGTCAAATGTTAGAGTGTTTGGTTGACATCTCTTAATGAAAAAACACATCTGAATGGCCTCTTATTCGGTAATATCCAAAATCTCATGAAGAACAAAATTTGTAAATTTACTTGTTCTAGAAAAACAAGTTATACGAGTGGAAATATTAATCAAAGTTAAAGTTAATATAAACGTTACATCATAAACAAAAACACATTTATATATGTAGATTTATGATTATGACTGTTAAACTTCCGCTCATCAATTTTCTTTACACCTAATAACAGTTAACACACAATATATATACATACGTTTTTTTTTTTTTGAACAGCAAAAGTTTTAATTCACCGAAAGCGAGACCGGAAATAGCAAGGCGCTACCCCGGAACCCGAACACCATTACATCATGTTTACAATGCTCCAATCCATATTCTTTTTACATCTATTCTTACACCACAACTCACTCCAAGTTTTCACATTACTAACTATTTTAGAGATCGAAGGAACCGAATTGTTGAAAACAACATCGTTTCGAGCCCGCCATATCCACCAACACGTAATGTAGAAAATTGCTTGAATCACCTCCTTTACCGTCTTGGACATACCGTGTAACTTGTGAATTTGAATGATCTCATCAATGGACTTAGCCGCCACATTGCTACACTTGAAATGCCGTCGGATCTCCGACCATACGCCGTCCGATAATCTACAAGACCGGAAAATGTGCTCTTTAGTTTCCTCTTCCTCACCGCAAAATCTACACATATCCATGTTCACCGTAATGCTCCTTTTCTTTAATTCATCACAAGTTGCAATTCGTCCCCGTTGTAATCTCCACATAAAAGCATTAACTTTAATTGGAACATTACTATTCCAAAAAAAGTTCCCATGCATTTGTTGCCCACTGTTATCCTCTATCATGCATCTAACATTTTTGGCACAAAATTGGAGACTTTCATTTCCTTCCCACCTCCATTGACCATTGTACCAAACCACTAAGTTTTCAAAATCCACCTCCTTTCTTTTGAGCTCTTTTCTAGCCACCATTATGTTCTTCCAAACTCCGGAAATGGAAAGCCTACAAGGAAATAATTCCACTCTACCGGGCACCGAATGAATCGCGTTAATGACTCGTGCCCAAAGATTATTTTCTTCCTTCTTCAATCTCCACAACCACTTACTAAGAAGGCTTAAATTAAAACTTTCTAAATCCACAATCCCGAGCCCCCCATTCTTCTTAGCTTTACACACCTCCTCCTTTTTAACCCAATGAATTTTCCTTTCGTTGTTTACACCACTTTCCCCCCAAAGAAATCTTAATCTCAAACGGTCAATTTCCAATATTACCCTTTTTGGAGCCTTGTAAAGAGTGAAAAAATAAGTGGGCAAACTATCTAACACACTTTTAATCTCAAACGGTCAATTTCCAATTTTCATACGTTTGATTGGATGAAAATTGCAAAAGCTTGGGTATCAAATTAAGGTGCAGTGAAATGGACATGTTCAAATTGGGTCCAAAAATAACGAGAGGCGAGATCTGGGACTTGAAAGGTCATTCCAAAATTGTGGAAATTCTAATTACACACCAGCAATATTACATCAAATCGATCCGATTCTCTTATCGCGACGCCAATAATAGAGTCGTTCATTCACCAACCTATGGAAATCCCTGTGGTTTGAACTTTAACATTGTAATTTAGCACAACACAACCTTCTTTTTAATTTGTGAAAGTTGATTTATGAATGTTGATGTATAAAAGTAGTATTTTTGTCAGCTTAACTTGGTTTTAACTGAAAAACACATGCATGCATGCAGGTGGAATTTAGTACAGATGGCGAGGATTTAACCTCAGTAAGTGGTAAGTATTGGAGTGGTAGGTTGGTGTCAATTGCATTTGGCACCAACAAAAGAAAGTTTGGACCATTTGGAAGCACGGATAGCAGCAGTTCATATCAAGACTTCAACTATGAATTTAATGTAGGGCGTTTTGGAGGTTTTCATGGAAGCGTGTCAGATGGATGCGTTAATGCTATTGGAGTTTATGTGAAATCATATGGTACTGTGCCTAGTGGTAAGCGGCAATGAAAATTAATGTAAAAATAAAAATTAGCCCTTCAAAAAAAAATATGGTACTATTTGATTACTTCTAAGTATGTTTATGCCATCTTTTTTTTAAAATCAAACCAAATTAAGTAATTGTTCTTCTTTCGAAATGCGTACGCTAATTAATCGAGCGGGTTTGTTTATTTTTAAGTATGTTTATGGCAATGGTTTATCAGTTTATGTCTCATAAGTTGGTTTATCTAATTGATGAAGCTTCGTTTTTTCCTTATAAGTATATCTTTTGTTTATAGTAAACTACACTTTTGCTCCTTAATTAGTTTTTTTTTAAGACTTTGCGTCCAAATCTTTGTAAATTACAACACTTTTCATCTTGATTCTAATGAATGTTAATATTTTGATATGGACCAGCCCATCAGCCCAAGAGAGAACCCGAAAGCCCGTGAAACTCCAAGATTGGTTTTCAAGAAATACCCACGTCCACGTTGCATGCATCTACATGTTCTCCCATGTTCTATTATTTGCTCAATGTTGCTGTTCAAAATAAATAAATAAATAAATAAATTTGCTCAATGTTCCTATGACTTTCTTTATTGTTTGTTTAGATTTCTTGCTGCTTTGGTTATTTAAAGAGGTGTCTATCGAATAAAAATTAACAAGATAGAAAATTCCTCCATTTGTTATGTTTTTAATTTTTCCTTTGCTCAAGTTTAGTTCACATTTAATTTCGTATACGTATTTCATCAACATCCCATATTTTCTTTTGATATTTCTATAAAATGATGTACACTAGTTTAGAGCTCTCGTGCGTTACGGTGGCTGTAGCTGTGAACGTTAAATCGAATAAGGAATCTCAACTTTGATTATTTTGTCACCATCCAATTGTTCTCGAATTATAAGCCCATTCGACGATGTGAGCACGAAATCGAAATAAGAAATCTCAATATTTGATCATTCTACCACCATCAAACTCTTCTCGAATTACCATTCGTAAAGTTCAATATAAACAGAAAAAAAAAGTTTTAAGAAGAAAGAAAATATAAATGTCTCTAAGGAAAAAATTAACAAATTAAAAATGGAACCACCCAATATAGTTTTTGCGATAGCAACTCCCATCCAAACGACATATTATGTATTTTCTAACCTATGCTAACAACATAAAAGAGTATATTTGTTTAAAAATAGTCAAACATAAGCGGCAACAATTAAGAACGAAGAAAAAAATATATTTGAGGTAGTATAATACCTAATAACGGAGAGAAAAAAATAAAAATTTTCGAACCCGGACTACCAGGTTTCATTTTGCTAAAAGAAGTGCAAGGAACGTCGAGAGTAGGAGATAGTTAGGTAGAACGTTTATATTACAAAACCTAATATATATATATATATATATATATATATATATATATATATATATATATATATATATATAGAAACCTAAAAAAATTAGTAAAAATGGGTTTTCCAGGTTTCGAACATGTGTCACCCCGAATGAAAGACATATGCACCAGCCATTGCGCCATCTCAACGGATGGTATACAGCCTTTTCAACAATTTATATATCACAAACAGTAAGGTGGTGTTTGTTTTTTCTGAAAAAGCTTTTCATATCCTCTTATGTCTGCGTCGCGTAGATCACGCGCGGACATTCAGGTATGCAGACTGTTTGTTTTTTCGAAGACGTTTCACTAAAAAAATGTCTGCACAGGCTCTTCTTGGTGCAGATGTAACCCAACCACTTCTGACATTTTCTAACATCTTCTAACTTTCTCTTTAAACTGTTTTTTCATAAAAAAAACATTTTAAACAGTTTTCTTTTTTTTTTAATTACGTCTCTAAAAAGTTTTTTTTTAAGTTTTATATAAAATACATTTTTAAATCATTTTTTAAATTCTAAAATCCTTTTTTAAAAAGTTTTTTAATATTTTAAACAGATTTTTAAAAAACTTCTTTAACCAATTTTAAAAACAAAACGCCTTTTAAAAAGTTAAAAAAACATTTTAAATAGTTTTTTTAAACGTTTTTAAATTATTTTTTAAAACAACTTTTGTAAACATTTTTTAAAACGTTTTTTAAAATGTTTTTATCAAGAAAAATTATTTTTTTTAAAAAACTTTTTTTTTAAGTTAAAAAAAACGTTTTTTTTTTAATATTTTGTTTTAGAAAACGTTTTTAAACAATTATTTTCAAAAAAAATATTTTAAACAGTTTTTTAAAAACTTTTATATACAATTTCTAAAAAACCTTTTTAAAACAGTTTTTTTTCTAAAATGTTTTTAAACATTTATTTAAAAAAAATCTTTTTAAACTGTTTTTTTAAACGCTTTTAAATTGTTTAAAAAACGTATTTCAAACAGCTTTTATAAAATATTTTTGTAATCTTATTTAAAGGAAAGCTGTTAAAAAAACTATTGGTTAAAAAGTCACATAAGAAAATCAAAAGGTTTGAATGGTAATTATCTACAAATTTAAAAAACGGTTTATTTAAATTTCAGTTTATTTTAACAGTCCGCAGAAGTTAAAAAACAAATACTTTTTTTCTTACACCGCAGACTACAGACATCTTACCTAATAAAAAACAAACTGCACCTAAGTCTTATTTATTTTTATTTTTTTTATAACAGTAAAAGCGTCCCCAGGTTTCAAACCCGGGCCAGCTAAATTAAAAAGCAACTTATTGGTTATATACACACCTTAGTGGGACTCATTAGTCCCAACTAAACACACCATATTGGGCCATAATTGGTCGTAAACACAACTTATTGGTTATATAAACAACTTATTAGGACTCATTGTTGCCAACTAACCCTCGTTGCCACATTTGACCCCACTATTCCTAGGATACATTTAATATCAATACTATATTGTCATCTTTATTTCTGTTTCTGTTTCTGTTTCTGTCGTGTCATTACTTAAGAAATAGGATGCATTTCACATGGACTACAGGACAAGTAGTGACAATTGTTGGGAGACTCGGAAAATAGATTGGCATGACTTATTTAGTTTTTTACATTTGTTTTTAGATTTAATCTTCTATATATTAGGTCTACTTTTATCATACTACAACACTTCATATTATCAATCTTTATCTTAAGAAGTAAGAACTCATCTGGGTACGAGACTTTTACATGCAGGGTTTTGATTTTTCATTCCATTAGACAGTGGGGCTCTGAGCATGTGCGAGAGGTGTCGATGGAACAGGGCCCATCATTTTACGGGGTCCATATTTTTAAAATTTTATATATATATATATATAGAGGTTCAAATGAGAAGTTTGTTTTGGGTAAGAAGAATAAGAAGGATTTTCAGCCATTGGATCTTTGATCTAATCAAAAAGGAAGGAGGGGTATTTTAGTCTTAGCCACTTTTGTTGACTTTTTACCCACTTCCCCCATTTTTTTCAAACATTCATAACTTTCACATACGACATTATTTTTAAAAAAAAATTACACCATAAAAACGAGCATTTTTTTATCTTTAAAACGCGTATAGTATTGCTATATAAAAAATGAAAAAAAAAATTACTCTTTCAATCTTTGACACAATGTTCAGGTCATTGTGTCATTGTGTCAAAATGTTCAGATCATTGTGTCATTGTGTCGTCGTGTCAAAAGTATATATAGTGTTGCTATATATAAAATTAAATAGTCTTTCAGTTTTTGGCACCATATGAAACAATGATCTAACCATTTTGACACAATATGACACAATATGACTTAATAATCTAAACATTTTGACACAATGACACAATGACACAATGACACAATGACACAATGATCTGAACATTTTGATACAATCGAAAGAGTAATTTTTTTTTAATTTTATATATAACATCACTGTACGCGTTTTAAAGATAATAAAACGCTCGTTATTATGGTGTAATTTTTTTTAAAAAATAATGCCGTATGTAAGAGTTATGAAGGTTTAAAAAATGGGGGAATTTGATAAAAAGTCAAGAATACCCTTCTATCTATTGTTTTATTTAGCTTTTCTCTCTAATTCTACCCAGGAAAATTTTTGGCCATAGATCTTCATTTAATTGAAGATCTAATGGCTAAGATTCCTTCTTATCCTTCTTATCCAAACTAAACTTCTCACAATAACCCCACCCTATATATATATTATATATATAGTTCATTTTAAATGAAAATTTTAAGTTCTAAAAGCTTTAACTAATAAAATAATCAAATATAAAAAAGATAGCATAATTACTTATTTAATATTTAGGTATTTAGAGCTTAATTTTAAGAGTTGTTATATAGACACCCAAGGTTTTACTAAATTCACTCATTTCCTACGGTCGTTTTGGTTGAAACTGTCGTTTTAAGGTCGTTTCAGTTGAAACGGCCGCCACGTGTCGCGACGACGAAACCTTAAAATTCAGGAGGCCCCCCTTTATATTGACCGTTTTAAGGTCGTTTTGGTTGAAACTGTCGTTTCAAGGTCGTTTTGGTTGAAACTGTCGTTTCAAGGTCGTTTCACTTGAAACGATCGTTTGGTTTTGGTGTTTTTAGTAAAATCCTCGGTGGATATAGCAGGAGCCAATTTTAATTAAAACTTAATTTAATTACTTAGAATGTTTTTAAAATTATAATTTTCTTATGTTTATTGCTATAACTTATTTTTTTCTAATTTAAGATTTTTTTCTATTTGTAAATTCTTTTCGAATAGGGCATATTTTTTAAGCTCGAACATGGCCCTTAAATCCTACAGGACCGGCGCTGCCATTAGACAAAGTATATATCTTAAATGATAAGTCAACAACCAAGCAAGCAAGACACATGTTCCGATCTTGACTTTGTTAATAAGTTATGTCAACAACCAAGCAAGGAAGGACACATGTTCCAATCTTAACTTTGTTAATAAGTTATAAGCAATACATAGAAAGAGTTTCTCTTTTTACCAACACACATAAAAATATTCTCAAAAAAAAAAAACTTAGATTAATATGAAATGACTATTTAACC